>CM057813.1:94387295-94807295 GCA_030067965.1 Latrodectus elegans
ATGTATTTTCTCCTAAAAACGTTTTGAAAGTTCATATTGATAGTTGATCAAATTTTCATAACTTCTCTATTTTACAGATAGGCTATTATTTAAACAAATAAAAGAATTATGTTTTTTTTTTCTGAAATTTTTAATATTTAGAGATTTTACTTGGACAAATGAAGGAAAAATATTTGTTAAATAAAAGCAAACTAATATGCTTTAAATCTATTTTATCTTTATGCTTATATAAAATATTGATATACAGTTAAGAGCAGATTATAGGTTCTGTTTTCACACAAATGTCATATTGTATGAGCTCATCATTTTTGACTTCTCTACCTATTTACTATCTGGATTAATATATATAGGACATTCAGAAAATAAGTTTCACCTGTCCCACCTGAGTTAGCGTCATTGCGAAAGAAGAGCGTAGCTTGTCTAGGCGATAATTGAGTTTCACAGCTTCCAACTAGCAATTTCATTCAAAATGTTCGAGCCGTTGCTGCGTAGTACGAGTAATAAAATGACGCGTCAGATAGAAACTTACTCCAACCGAAGTCCGTGGATCAGTTCATTTTCTGAAGGTGAATGTAGTGATTCAATGTAAAATATTGGCAGTGTATGGTCCACATCCAATGTCATGTCCTTACATTTTGAAATGGTGCCAACAGTTCAAAGAGATAATTGCTCAGATTTAACCAATGCGGAAAGGCAAAGAAGACCAACAATGGTGAGCATATCGGACATAATGAAAGGCATTCTCACCAGTCGCAAAGTGAATGCCGTCACACACATTCAACAGATTTTGGAAATATTTGTTGGCAATGCTCATTCCATCATCCGTTACCTACTAGACTATCGCAAATTGTGTTCACGATGGGTTCCTTATCCTTTCATTTACGAACACAACGGAGCAAGATTTGCGCTTCACTGAATTTCTTTAACGTTATTCTCCGGAAGGCAGTGATTTCTTAAGCCGCATCATTACGGGTGATGAGACATGGGTGCATCACTTCAATCAAAAAGCAAAGCAAGTGTTGATGGAATGGAAACATACATCATCGCCTGTGAGAACAAATCTAATGTTACCCCATCAACGGATAAAAGTCGTGGCTGTTTTTTTCGATTGTGAAGGATTTGTTTACACTGAGTTTTTGCAGAAGGGTACAACCATAAATGCCGAGTCCTACTTCGAAACAACGAGATGTTTGCGCAAAGCTGTGAAAAATAAGCGGCGTGGAAAGTTAAGTAAGGGCGTTGTCCAGGGCCTCACAAGGCACACACACCACAGTATTTAGCTTGGCAGTTTTGGATTGGAAAATCTAGAAGCATCTACAGAAGAGTCCCGATCTGCCTCCCTGCGATTTTCGAGTGTTCGGCAATCTCAAAGAAGGTTAAAGTGGAAGACAATTTTCCAACGATGACCAGGTTCAGACAATTGTTCTAAGCTAATTCAAAAAATGATTTTCACCGTCAAGGGATTAGTGCTACGTTTCTACAAATGTTGACAGTGATTGGGATATTGTGACACAATATTTCTCTATATAATGTATTCTAGCAAACTTCTCAGTAAGTTTTTTTTTGTATTCATATTTATATTGTTCTAGTGTAAATTAATTTTGGAAATCCCTTTGTAGAATTAAACTCTGGAACACGAATATTTTACTAGACTTGGTGCAAGCAATTTAATAAACATTTTTAGTTTTACTAAGTTAAAGATACGATTAAACGTCAGTGTTAATTAAATGGGAATATATTTGTGTGCACAAATGTGTGTGTGTGTGTGTGTGTGATTTTAAAATACAGTACTATTTTATAGAAATAATTATTTTGTGAAATCTGAGAAGAAATATATATATAAAGTAAAATGTTTTATAAAGTATTACTTTTTTTTACATATTTTTTATAAAAGTAAAGATCATGTATGTTATAAAATAATTATGAAGTACAGTAGAAAAAAAATTTACAATATACTTCAATTATTTTCTTGGATACATATATATAATTCCTATTGATAAATTTTTTATTTATATTATTTACAACTAGTCTTGGTTACCGAAAAATTCATTTTAATGATTGGAAACATGGTTATTAAGGGCTATTTGGCACAATCCTATAAAATAAATAAATTTGGGCAAGAAACTATTAACTTCAAATTTATGATAATCGAAACATGCTTTTTTGCTAAGATACATTCTATCCTTTCAGCACTACAAAGGCCTGAAGTGATGATGCCTTTTTATCTAGTGGGGCAACCAGTATGTATGCTATCTTGAACCTCGAAAGTGGAGGAATTTTCATAATTTTAAAGCGAAGACCCCAGATTTTGCCTGCTATAACCAGAGTTATCATTTCACATATTAAGGACTTTGCGGCAGTGACATATTTAGCGTGCCCAAAACACCATTACCCGACGGATCATTGGTTTGGTCTGGATTCCAACTCATTACCTTCCGATAAGATGAATACTTAAAACAAAAGTACAGTATATTTCTCATATGCGCGAAAATCGTTTTGTATGATGGCAGTTTTTTTTAGAATATCGTGTTACGCAACGATTAAGAAAGAAAATACCCAGAAAGCGTCGGAATCCAATAGAGGCAGAATCGCTCCATGATGTCGCTCGCACTGGTCAAAATCCCATCTGCGTCATGCGAATATGAATATATAAGTTGCTGAGGGTAATGTTGAACTGTATGAGGAATCTCAATGCTTTCGTCGACAAACAACACATTTTATGAGGATGGCTTTACACAACTACAACCACAGACCATTAGTTAGGAAATGGATTTGTTTGTTAAAGTCCTGTATCCCTTTTACAGCCACGACGTTTAAAGAAACATTGTGCTTATAAATTCAAATTCCCTTAACAATTCAGCAGAGAGACACTCATACAAGCCCCATTCGACTCATTACTTACTGGCAGACTGTTTTAGCTGCTAGGGGTAGCAACTGCTTCTACTAATTTCACATCACTGTGTAATTAATTACTAATTTCTCATCAACTGCTTGCCGAATGAATCAATTTGTTTTCTGCCACGCTGCTTACGTATAATACGCATCATTTTTATTTGCTTTCCTTTATGTTGCTATTTTAATAATCAGTGTCCAGAAAGGATGATGCAGAGTTTCTATAAATGTTTATGTCGAAGCTAAAAATCATTAATAGAACTTTATTTTGTTAAACATTACGTGTAGTCAAAATCGTAAATTGAAAGGAATAAACATTAAGTTATTATATATTTCAATACAATTTAATATTAATATGGATTTTGATATACTTAAGGTTAGATGATATTTTATTCGCTAATTAAATTGTCTCAAGATTCTTTTGCATCTTGACCTTTGAAGAAAATTGCTTACAAAACAGAATATTATAATAATATTGAAATACGGGGAAGAGATCATTTCCATCCAAATTACAATCTATCAGCTTCGGTTCAACAGTTCGTCGGTACGAATCCCACCTTGGGCATGAATATTTATAGTGGTTCAGAATCCTCTTTGGTTCCGTTGTTTAATTAGGTCTCGAGTGCAAAAACTGATCGTTGAGCGACAAACAAACCAAATCTCAAGTATAAGAATATATTCCCTCGAAATTTTTATAAATTTATTATTCAAATGTCGAACATTAGTACTTAAGCCATTAATTCATGGGCCTTATACTATTTCTTGACAATCTTATCTTACTGAGAAAGAATTTCTATAAATATACAACTCTTTATTTTAAAATTGAATAAATTTTGAGGGCTTTTTGAGATGTTGCCATTGTTTCACTACGTTTGGATTTTTTGTCACTTTTTACGAGTCTACATTAAAATTTTAAATCATTCCCTTGGTACTTTTTTTTACGCAATACATGACTTTATTTAACTTTTTTATGTTGCGTAATTAATGATGAAATAAAATGAAAAACAGAAAAACATTTGAAGACCACAGATCTATAAGCATTACACAGCTCCAAATAAATTGAAAGGCTGATTTTTGAAATTAAACTTATTTTAAAATGCTTATTTGATTTGTAAAATCGTGTTTATTTGATTTATAGAAAGAGAATTAGTTGGGGCTGCTTTTTTCTGTAGAAACTGTATGCGGGTGCTTATAATTTCTCTCGTTTTACAAATTTTCTTTTAATATGCTTTATTTTATATTAAAATCCCCAGTTTTTTTTTTTTTTCTTTTATAAGATTTTTTTCGAATACTTTCAAGATAAAAAATTCTAGAATTTTTAAAAATCTTTGATCTCTTTTATGCAATAAAAAATTTATTAAAAAAGTTATTAATTATATCTTACAATTTTTTTTTACGTAAAATAAAATATTTCTTTTTCAGGTGTTTTGGAAAATATTTTATTTTCACGGAGAGAATCTATGTGAAAATATCTTCTGTGTGAAAATAAGAAGCCTAAATGCACAATATAGCACATATCTTGATATTTTTTATTAAAGAGAAAAAGCATCGATAGTCTGAGCAAAATTTATATCCTTTTCCGAGAATTCTTTATATTTCTTTCAATACAAGCAACATCTTTTAAATACACAGAAAAAGTTAGCCTTTTCATTTGATGAAAATCGTTTTGAATGTAAATTTTTTATGTACAAAGTATTCTGTTTATTCCCGATTTGACTTACGGTAAATAATAATTGGCTATACTTGGGAGAAACACTGAATAGCATTATGTTTTTAAATTCAATAAAATAATTTCGTTCATGGATTTTTGTTTTTATTTATTTTAAACTTGTTAATATTTTATTCTGAATTTATCTTGGAATATAGTACCTACTGTTTTTATTTATCTACATAGTTTATCAAAATTTATAATTTTAATTAAACTTTTATTTTCGGACGAATGAAAGTTTTTCGTACGTCGATGATATCGAATTACTTTTCTTTGACATTATATCAAATCTCTAAATACTCTTTTTGAGTTATAATATTTTACTTGATAAGTATCAATTTCGAATTTCACATATTTCATGATTTTGAGATTAGTTTGATTCTTAAGTAACATTGAGCTCATTTTTTTGATATTCTATCCAAAATAACATTTTTAGTGAAACATTAGTTAAATTTCAAACATTGGCAGAAAAATTATACTTTTTTAAGAATTAAAACAAACATATTTATTAACCATTTAAATAAAATACAGTCAGTATAAAATTAACTAGTGAACAATGTACAAGCAATTATTTTACAGCAGTTCAGTTTACATGATGCTTTTTAAAGCTGTGAGTGTAAAAAAGAGAGTATATATAAAAATCAATTCATCAATTTCTTATTTTTCTTAGATTTACATTTTAATAGGCATGCATTTTTACAAGCATGAGCTGCAAAATGTTTTTCCGTTCCAAAACCTTCTCTCAAGAGCCGGTACCAGCCATCAATTTTCTGAAAATAACGTTTCATAAAATAAGAATATTTTTCTTTCACAAATTAACAGACTATATGCATGTCATTAAGTTATAGATATTTGAAAATAGCATGATTATATATTAGACATTATATAAAAATATTTTGGTATATATATAAATATATATGCACGCACACACTGGTGTGCAAAAAGAAAGGATGAAACGGTTTTTCTAGTGCAGCGTCGCTCAGCAGTGTTCCAAATCGATGAAAATCGTACCAGAACATCCTCTAAATGAAAGAATATGGAAAAAATACAAAAAAAAATTTCCAAATGATTAAAAAGGAACTTTATTGAAAAAAAGAGCATGGAGCAGAATGACAGAGATGTCCGAAACATCCATATGACAGCTCTCTAGCAAGAAAGATCCAGCTTTTAGTAGGGGATATGATCTCCCCTGACTGCTGTGCAGGATTGACATCGTCTGTCCATACTGAATATGAGGTTTCAATAAGTTGTTGAAGGTACTGCTGTCCATTCTTCTTGTAGCGGCAATAGCAGCTCCGGAATCGTTACTGGTGGTTGGTGACGCACCACCAAACGTCTCCTTAGAAAGTCCCACACGTGTTCGATAGGATTTAGATCCAGGGATCTTGCCGGCAAATCCATGCGCTTAATATCCGCACTTTCCAACAGCTCTTCGACAGCCTTTGTACGATGAGGTGGAGCATTGTCGTCCATGAAGAGGAATTGGGGACCCATAGTACCTCTAAAAAGACGCACATATGGAAGGAAAATATCATTAGAGTAACGGGACCCGGTGACTGAATCTCCTTGGACGACATGAAGGTCAGTACGGGTACCAAGCATGATGCTTCCCCAAACGAGAACACCACGACCTCGAAACCAGTCCCTTTCGACGATGTTGGAGGGGTTATTGCGTGTTCCCCGCCCTCTTCACATGTGTATGCGTCCAGAATCGGTAGTCAGACTAAATCTGGTTTGGTCCGTAAAGAGTACTCGACTCCATTGCTGATCCGTCCAGTTCTGGTGTTTTTGGCACCACACAAAGCGCCTTCTCCGGTGGGCAGACGTTAATAGTACACAACTTAAAGGTCGTCGTGCGAAGGGGCCACCATTGTGCAGCCTCCTGGCGACTGTAAACCGTGATATCGGTCGTCCAGTCGTCTGTTGGAGGTGTCTCGCGATTTCTCCAGTCGTCTGCCGCCTGTTCCTTCTTGCCTGTAGGACCATATACCGGTCGTCGACTGCCGTGGTTGCTCGTGGACGATCACTGCTGAACCTTCGGACAGCTGTTCCTGTAGTTTGAAACGCTCTCCAGATTCGTGAAACGATACTGTGAGCGATTCCAAACTCTGCAGCCACACTTGTCACACTTCGACCTTCCTCAATCTTCCCAATGATTCGACCTCGCGTAAGGTCATCTAGACGTCATCTGCGAGGTTGCCTGTTCATTATTTCACACTGATTAAGCAGCTCTACGTCGTTTCAATTGATATACACCGTGCAATAGCTTTCACGGAAACGCTGAGCGTACACCGCCAGCCTGCTTTATACCCCTCCGACATTCCCCTTTTATGTCATGTTGCGTAATTTGAGTATGCCCTTGCCGTAGTCGATCTTCTGATTGGTCTTTCGATCCGATCTACCTGTTTGTTTCGCTGTTATGCTAATTTTCCCATTTCGTCCTTAATTTTTGCACACCAAAGTATATATATATATATATATATATATATATATATATATATATATATATATATATATATATATATATATATATATATATATATATATATATATATATATATATATATGTTTTGAGAAAGAAAATAATTGAAACTTTTTTTAATATGATTGTATTATTTCTAATGGGACCTATGCATATCACATACAGCAACAATTTCTATCTATCTCTTTACCACAATTTTACCATTTAAATTTCAATAACAATACATCATTAAAATTACCATTACAATAAATAATTTAAATTTGTTAGAATCTAAAAACAACTTGTTTTAACAAATTTATTTGCCAAATAAGTGATTGTGTGCATTTATTTGATCTTAAAAAGTTCTGGAATCAAAAAATCACAAATGCCAAGCTGGATTAAAAAAGAAAAAGAAAAAAAAAAAAAAAAAAACTTGGGAATTTCATCTACAATTTAAGGGGCATTATTTTAAAAAATTCTTAATGTTTTAATTAATTATTTTATTATTTGCGTTTTTGTTAAATGAAATACCACAGTTTAAAAAGAAAAAAAAAGTGTCTCTCTATTGTATTAGTTGAAATTTTTTTTATAATTGAATATATACATTTATTTTGCATATTGCTAAAAAATTTAAAAGTATATATATGTATTATATTAAAAAGTACCATACTAACTAGAGTTCATTTCTTTCAAAAAGATACTTCAAAGTTAATTTTTTTTTAAAAAGTTTTATGTGGATATAGAAGAAAGAGTTGAAACATAGTTTTAAAATTTTTCAAGATTGATCTAATTTTTTCAGTGATCGGGCAAATAATTTGAAGACAAGGGAATTTTAATTCTTATCATCAATAGGAAAGAAGCTAACTGATGTGGTACCGGTCACGTAATAACAAATTCAAGAAGTATAATCCTGATACGCTTGTTTGGAATAAATGTTTTCTCTGCGTGCAATTATTATTTGTCTGAGCATATTTTTTATCCATTGAATAATAACTTGTACACTTTAAATAATTTTTAAAGACTTAGAAGTATATATGCTATCTTTTAGTAATAATATGAAAATTTATGTCTTATTTTACTTATTGTATGTTATCACTTTTTAATTAAGTTATTATCATTTTTTGCATCAAAAATATGAGGGCCGATGTATTCGATTATTCAACTAAAATAATTCTTATATATGATTATCATTAGTTTTCATCCCTCTCAGTATTTTACAATAAAATATTATATAGACTAAATATTTAATTTTGTAGCTGCTTTTTGAATTGAAAATCAAAAAAGTAACTTAATGAACTTTGTTGGTACTAAAAGTTGATACGAATTTTGAATGATTTTTCTGTTTTGTTCTTACAGAAATGTATTAAATTTTTCTATATTAAAGAAAATGTTATGAAGGGATAATTTTCTGATTTCTAAATTTGGATTTTAAATTACATAAGTCAAAAACATTGTCTTTGAAATTTTTTCTCTTTTTCTTTTTTTTAAATTGATTTTCAGTTGGATACATTATTTTTAAATATATTTTGTAAAAAAGAATTGTGTTTAAAATAAATAACTTTTATTCATCTAAATAAAAGAACGAAATTATCACAATAATAAAAATTTCTCCAAAGAATAATTCCATTAAAATATTTGCTTCATTCATTACCAAACTTGTCTTGTATTAATACAATTCTTAATGAAAGCTTTTTTTTTAATTTTTAACTCTACTGTATTTGCTTTTTTAATACAAACTTGTTTAAAAACATTTTTTATCATAAAATAAACTTACATACATATAAATTAAAATTCTTTTAAATTTAATACATTATGAAATTAAAGAAAAAAATATTCTGTACAATCATCACTTTTTTTTAGACGATATTAAAAAGGTTATGCAAATTATAAGCAGGGGTAAAGTTTTTCTGAAAAGACTATATTGTAAAAAATTGTCATATTACTTACATGAGAATCATCAAGAATATGTTTCACACTAAAAGACATGCAACCGATCAATTCGCTTCTCCTAAAATATAAAATAAATTTATAATTTAATTAAAGCTTTAACAGGGATTACTTATTTCTATGAAGTAAATGTTGTGTAATTCATGGCATTAAATGTCTAATTATATATTTATGAATTGTTTATATACATATGGAAATGGAAGCTTAAATTAACAAAACTATTCTAGAAAAATTGGCAAAATGAGCACAATTAATAAAAAAGCAAGGATTTTTTTAAAAATGAAATGCAACATTTCTACTGTATATATGCTTGAAAGAAGTCTTAACTAATATTTGATTATTTTACACTATCATCTTGTTTTTAACTTACTGCTTTGTGAAGTCTCTATGCCACACAGAAAACACCAATCTCTTGGATACGTCGTCTGCGGTAATTTCACTGTGAAAAAATATAACAAAACTTATGTGCGAATCAGTAGGAATAAAATCAAACTCATAAAATTTAATTAAGTTTAAAATAAAACTAGTTAGCTTACAAAGAGAATTTTTGGTTAAAAACTGGATTTTTCTGCGACTTTTGTACTGTTGTACGCCAATTGACACGCTTAGTTTCATCAGGTACCATGGAAATCTGAAATAAATAAAATTATGTGCACCAAAATTAAAAATGTTTTTATAAAATATGCAGAAGTAAATATTTTTATTATAATCATCTATATGCTTATAATTTTGTATGAGAAATGTTTGAATAGTGTATAATCCATTTCATATTAGATTAATTATGAATTTTAGAAATAAAGTTAGGTTACTAGTATTATTTAATATTATTATTAATTAAAATGATTTTTTCGTTTAATTATGTTTAGTTTTTATACAAAGCCTGACTTAAACAGAGGCATATGAGGCAATTGACCTCGTCCCTTACATCAGAGGAGCCCTAAATCAAATGTAAAGTTTATTTTAGGTTGCCAATCGAATATAACCGTTTGCCAAATCGAATAGTAAGTTTTTGCTGAGAAGCAGAGGAGGACCCCCTTTGAAAGTTTTCGACCGTGCCCCAATCAGGCTAAGTCGGGCCCTATTTTTATAATTTTACACATAAAATTGTAGATGTTTTTATATAATTTCACGTTATATTATGAATGAAATATAATTAACACGTATCCTTAATTATATATTTTATTCATTCAGTTATCTGATCTTAGAAATTTTTGATTTTTCGATTGATAATTTTTTAGTATCTCAGCATAAAAATTAAAAAAAAAAAAATTAAATATAAGAGTACATCATGAAAGTGCAAAACCTGACACATTTTTAAAATCCTAATTGGGAGTTTTTGCTTTTCTGTAGATTACAAAGAATATTTTCCTTTTGTATATTTAGAAGTAATCACGTTGATTTTATGCTACTCTTACATTTAAAACCGTTGAATTATTACGACAAACGAAAAGATATAAAAAGATATTTGTTGTAAAGCATTTTTTACTAAGTATTAAAAATCAAAGTTAACAATGAAGATCTTATTTAAAAAACTTACATTTGACATGAAATTTAAAAAAAAAAAAGTGAATGGATATTATTTCATGCTTAAAATTAATTAACAAAATAAAAAGGATATTAAAATAATTTCCTTATAAATTTTTTTTTTTAATTTTTAAATATATTTTTGCAAAAACAACCCATTGTTTCACATTAATTAGTTACGGTATATCTGTAATTGTCTCTGGAATTTTTTTTTTTAATTTATTTTACCCCAAAAAGAAACATTTTTTTCATTTCTTTTTGAAAATGATCTTAAAATTAATGCCAACATACATAAAGGAAATTTCATAAAAATAACTTAATATAAAAATATGGGAAGAGTTATGCATTTTAATATCATGTAAAGTGCATGACACTAGAGTATTATATGCAATTAATCTGATCTAGTCTTTAAAATAATATTTTTATAGTTATAAATCATGCTGTTGAAGCATGAAAGGGCTTAAGTCGATAATTTAACTAAATTTTAAAATGAAACTAATAAATTTAAAATAATCATTATGGAAAAAAAAACTCTTTCATGCGAACAAAATAAAAACAATGTTTTTAATTAATTTCTAAAGTTTTGTATTTAAAACTTTTAATGAGACTTTGATAACTTGTAACTTATCATTAATAGAATAGTTTTGAAATTCACCACTTTTAAAATTATGCACCAGTTACAATTAAGCACTGCTAATATAAATTTTCAGGTAAAGCAATTATTCTGTGCAATAAGTTAGTCGGAAATACTAACAGGATCAGAGTATCTTTTCATTCCTTTGTATTCTTGCTTACCTTTATGTATGAATTCAGGTCCTTAGTGTTTGACTTGCTAAGTTTCGCCGCCCTTATTACTGAAATGAAAAGTTTAATTTTAAAATCAATTTTGTATTATGATTATTATTAGATAATCTCATAAAAGATGACCAAATAGTTCAAATATATTGAAAAAAACCTTAATACTTCACTGAAAAATTATATAATTTCAATCATATTTTTTGTATGTAAAGTATCAAAAAAGAAAAAGTTAAATAACTAAATTTTAGAAAATAATAATAATAATTATATATATATATATATATATATATATATATATATATATATATATATATATATATATATATATATATATATATATATATACACACACACACAACCGACTTAATCACAATCATTTGTGATATTAGGAAACTGAGATTTTTTTCCAAATATAAGAAATTGTACAAGCTTCAATAAATTACAGATCAAAAAACATTTATAGCCCAGATTATTGTTGGATTGTGAAATTATTTTAATAATAAGGCGTATAAAACTCTTCGTGGCAGGTGATGATGTTTTCAAAATTTTAATTACACATAAATGCATAGAACTATGTCATAAGTATTCATTTATGGGTACTTTTGATGGGATATTTTAATTGCGCATTTTTTTAATGTACAATTCATAATTCATTATTTAAAAAAATGTTATCAGAAATGCCATGATAAATTATGACTCGATGCATTATTAGATTCGTATATAGTTTTTTGCAATGTGATCTACAATTATTATGTCAAAATTTGGGTATATTTTGATTTTAATCTGGTGATTCATGAGGGGACACATCTAATTACCTCATTTAGAATAAGTGAGAAAACATCAGAGTCAAACATAATAGATTAAAAATTTATTTTGGACTCAAAGTGGTAGAAATATGTTATTTGAAATAGAAATTCCCCCCATAGTAGATACATAGCCATCTATTGTGTTCAATAATGGCTGATATCGATCACTGTTTAAGAAGGTTTTTACTTTCCACATGCATATCTACCAAAGTAAGTCTTTGTTTTTTGAGATTTCCTTTGCAAACGTGAGTATAACCCACTATTTATGAAAATCCCTTTAGAAAACAATACTATGTTCTGAATGTTAAAAAGAACCTTCACTTAATATTTATTATACAGTGTCAAAAGTTGAATTCGAAAACTAACTTACATTACGCTCTCGTTTTTAATCTATTCTTCACAGTTTTATCTAATTTGTAATTGTAATTCTAAGAGCTTTATTTTTATAACAAATGGTAATTCATGCAATTAGTTTTTTTTAAAAAAACTAGCCCAACTTCAAGTTTATATATATATATATATATATATATATATATATATATATATATATATATATATATATATATATATATATATATATATATATTGAGCAAAAACAGAATTTTGATTCTACTTTAAATTAAAGCTTTGCCGCCATATCTATGTCATGAATATATATATATTGAATCTTTTATTCGATTCTGCAGTTTGCCATTCTTGCTAATTGTTCTATTTACAATGTCTTGGAACTGGTTTTGCAAAAATTATAAATATTTATTATTAAATAACTGAAAAAAGAAGTTTCCCTTTTGGAATTCAGCGTTATGTTAATATTTAAGTTTGCAGTGTTCGTGAATAATGTGTTATTAGTGATATGCATTTCTTTGTCAACACAATTTAGTTATTTGAAGCCATTCTAGTTTATTTTTGAACGGTTATATTCTTATGGAATGCTTTTTTTTTCCCTATAATTTTGTTTCAAGCTTTATCTGTGTTTAAGCTTGAAAAGAATATATACTAATCTGTGTTACACATTTGGTGATATTGTTTGAAAATTATTTCCAAATGGTTGTTTGAATATCATGGAAGAGCGTCACCGAAAAATCATTGTACAACTTTAGTACGAGATGAATAGGCAAAATAATTTTCGTATTTATTTATTTTTGGATTGCTGTAATCTAAGAAGTTAGTGAAGTACAGTAGAATAATTACATTGATGTTACTTTTGTCACGAGTTGAATTCAAAAATGAATGTCTTTAATTATGAAAAACCAAATATTATGTTTTGATTATAACAGAACTCGCTTAATTATAATCGTTTTACCTGGAAGCAACCACTTGGTGTAATTTACTTCCCGCCAGAATATTAAAGTCAAGAATATACGTTTCGAATATGAGTATTATGTATTGGGTATAACATCTATTTCAGATATATCGCTTAATTTATATTTGTAACAGATGTTAAATATCAGAGAATTCTATAAATTTTACAGTTTCTTATGATAATAATCAAGAAACATTTTCCTTAATAAACTTTATGGTCTTGTTTTCCATATTTCTTGTTTAAGAACACACTTATACATTTAAAAATGGGATGTTCATACCGATTTCAGGGTTCTATAAAAGTACGAGACGTCCCATGTATTTTCATTCTGGTGGTTTACATTATGTATTTTGATTATTACGGTAAGATGTTCTTTGCAAGAGCATTATAGTTGGATTCTCTTACAGAAAATGTTCATTTGGTTACATAAACTAATATCATTGGAACAAAATTTATGACTTCTGAATAATATTCATTGAATTGAAATTTCATTAGGATAAAATTTTCCGTTATTAACTGTGCTTCAACCTTAATCTCAGAAGGAAAAGTTTTCATTGCAATAAAATATTTTCAAAGTACCAAATTTCCTGAAATAATTTCTTCATTTTTTCTTTAATTTTTTTAATTGTTCCGCCACTTAATATTCTATAAACAGTTATTCTCCCTATTTTGTCAGGGATATAAATTATCACCTTTTCTTCCATCTTTTCCCCATATATATGTAAATTTAAATAAACCTTTAAAGAAATGAATTTTTTCTGATAAATTATTTGCTTATTGCAGTTGATTTAGCTTGCAAAACTACAAAAGTAAAATGAAATATGCAATTTCTCTTATTTTATTTTAGATCTATTTCGATTCAGATAATCAAATCTTATTAAAACAATTGCATTCATTACAGTTTTCTCAAAGCAGCTGGTAAAGTACTTGAAAAGCAGCTGATAAGACGTTTTAATGAGGCGACTGAGACCTGCTTTGAAGCAAATATTCTATCGACTTAGATGCCAACTTAAGATAACGGTGTTCCTTTTATCAACACAAATTGTTTCACTTTGCATGGAATTATGTCCTTGTGATTAAAATATATCTAATTATGACAGCGAGATTTATCATGTAAAGGATTTAGTGAGTTGTAAAATCTATAATCATATTGCAGATTTTTCATTTAAAGGAATGTGCCCATTTTCGTAAAGCTCGAAGGAATTACTTAAATGCGAAGTGAATTCTTTGATGCATTATAAAATAACAAACTCAAGGCCTTGTTAAAAGATAACTGGAATAAATGGATACAAAGTATTTAGATAATCACAATATCGTGTATTTTTATTTATTAGAAAGTAAAATATACCATGAAATTCATAAATTATAAGAGTTATAAAAAAAAAGAGGAGTAAATTATCATAATTTAAGCGACTATGTGGAAGTTACATAATATGCTTGGAAATTTGAGTCAACGGATGTAAAGGAGAATTTTGACAGAAGTGAAAAAAAAAACACTACCATTTTGTCAATGATGCAAATGGTATTAAGTACTTAGCAAGCAAATCCCGTCACGGACTGAACGAGTGCAGGAACAGTTATTCAAGCATAAAAGTGAGCCAAGAAAGAAGAGATCTGCATTTTATACGTATTAAGTATCAAATTATAGCCAATAAGCGAATTCGATGAAATAAAAACGTAGAAGAAACCAGCGATTTATGCATAACACATAATAAGACTTTTAGGTACATGTTTATATTTCTATTAAAAGTTATTCAGCGGAGAAGCGAATGAAATGATCAGATGTTGCATTCTATTTGTTATGTTTGCACGTGAAACGGTGTCTAAAAATTTATAATTGCATAAATATAGCTCAAATTCTGCAGTTTCAAAATATTTTATTCCCACTTTTGTGATAATTTCTATAGCCTAAATGTTATACATATTTCCTTTCGTTGTTTTGAACGTAATATTGCTGTTTTAGTATTAAAAAATGCCAATAAAAGCAAAACAAAGTGTTTTTTATAATAAATGAATAAAAAGAAATATATATTTGGGAAAATGTTTTTTAAGGAAAACTTTGTAATAAGACACCTGCACATACATATATCAAAATAATTTAAAAAGTGCAAATATGAATCAAATTAAAATTTATATTAAAAGGAAAATTAATTAAAAACTTTGAGGAAAAGAATGGAATAAGTACTTGTGCTTCCTCATCAGGGAAATAAGGTCAAGGAGAAAGGCATTTCGAATTAATTTATGTATATTGTATGGAATAAAGAACACAAAATAACCTATTTCAAACGCTTATGAACTAATGAAAAGAAACGAGAGTTAGAAATCGTAATAAAATAAAATGTAATGTAAAAAAATAAGGCAAACGGAAGTTTATTAAAGTAAATGTATACATATAGCTTTATCCAAAGAATATTTCTAATAATTCCATGTGAAAACTATACCTAATAATGTATAAAATGGATTTAAATTTCCCCCATTAACTTTTTAAAAAGTTGTTGAAGGTATTTTCCTTTATCTCAAATTTAAAATGTTTTATAATTTAGTGTATAATAGTCCATTAAAACACTTAAAAATATTATTTTATAATGCGACTTAAAACTTAAAAAACAAAACCATACAAATTTCCAAAAAAAATTTCTTTTTTTCCTGTAACGAACTACATTTATATTAAGGAAAGTTAAGTCGGAAAATAGGCCTATAATTTGTGTTTAAAATATTTTCAATATATCATATTTATTGAGTATATATATTGGCTCTACTTACCATGAGCCGTTACATGTCCAGAGTTGTGATAGATTTTCAACCTCAATTTTCCTGAAAAAATAAAACATTATTTTTTTTAACGAAATAAGCATTCACATTTACACAAAATAAATGGTATTTATTTAATTTAATCCATCAATTTCAAAATTAATTTATAGGGATTAATATGAAATCAAGAATATTTACACATGTTTATTTAGTTTTGTTAACGGATTATTTTGCCAACCGCCCTGTCTAGTGGTCAGAGTACCTGACTATGGGTAGGGAAGTCCTGGGTTCGAATCCCGGCTCGGGCATGGATATACTTTCCCTCTCTTTCGATCCTGTCTTTATTCTTTCTGTGTATGAATGAGGTATGAATGGTTGCCTACCCTATAAACGGGTTCCTATGGCATGTGTTTACTGAAGCAGTCGGATTCCACACCAAATATGGTTCAGTATGAAAAAAAGTAGAGCACCGCACCCCATATTGTCAGCCTAGCTGGCACAAAACCAAAAAAACCCAGATATTTTTTAACAATATGAAGGATTTTTAATGTCACGGGCTGTCTTTGTCAAAATAGAGTAATTTTAAATTTGTACTGCTAAAAAACGACTTCAAGATTGATTAATTTTTAGTCAGAAATAAAAGCCCTTTCTCATTTACAGAATCTAAAATAATTTAATTTCTAATGTAATTTGAATACCTATAACAATTATGTCAAGTTAATTTCTTAATCAAATTTATTTCTATTTTAAATAAACTCATTTTTTGAATTGATATTGTAATTTTAAAATTATTTATTTCTCTTTCATTTGTCTAGCAGTGACATTTGCAAATATCGATCTGATCCTGAAATTTCCATATTTACATTTTAATTGCCAAAACTATTGTCTTGAAAGGCAAATTTTGCCTAAAGATTTAAAGCAAATGCCTATGAGATAGCTTATTCTTTGACTTGCTTAAGTCAATGGGGGAAAATTTAACATTATTCATATATTCTTTTTTTTTTAAACTTTTAATTAACTTGCATCTTATCAAGGATTTTATAACACTTTGTGAAGTACAGGGGGATAAGGATATTAAAAGTTGTTCATTCAAACTTTCAATATATATTATAAAATCTTAAATATAAGTCAGTACATTTATTTTTCAAAGTAAATCAAATTATGTAATTTGACTGAGTTTTTGAGTGAACAAGTCATGTTTAACTGTAATACCAAAATTATTGATTTTGGTATTACAGTGTGTTGATGTGTTATTGATACTGAAAAAAAAATTATATCGAACTAAAAAGTTTACAATATTTATATGATCATTTTAATTCATATTCAAAATTCTATTTTAAACAAAGAGAATAAAAAGTTCAATTGATTTTAAAACATTTAAATAAACTTTGTGACGTAAGTTGCATAATGAAATACGTAAACTTGGTTATTAGGTGTATAAAATCTTTATTGTAAAAAGTCCTATGGCGAATAAGAATGTACAGTCGCAGGGTCTGAAAACAAAAGATTAATGTTAATACGTATATATGATTAAAATGTAATTTTAAATAAACGTCTGATCAGGAGTTCATTTAAAATCACATTTTGCATTTCCGATGTATGAACAAAGCCCTTAATTTTTTTTAAAAGATATATATTATAATATAGATAAAGATATGTATTTTATAAATTATATGAATCTCATCTAATTTTTCAGAAGAATTATTAATAAACTTTTTCATATTACTTGTTAAATTTTAAATATTTAATGAAATTGCTTATATTAAAACTAGAAATTTGTAATAAAATAATTTTTGACAGTCCTGGTTTTTCTATTGATTTATTTTATTTAAATAAAATAAGCCAAAAAAACTAGCTTAAACATCATAATTCTGCTATATTTTTCAACTGGATAGAGCTCAAATGGATAAGTATTTGCGCTCTGGTCTGATGAAAGTTTACGATCAATATTCAATAAACATGAATATTGATCGCGTGGGAAAATGTCTCTCAGTATATTTATGGGATTATATTTCAGTTCCTCGCCTATAGCCCATTGCAAATCACCGTTTTAGTGTATAACCTTGAAAGTAAATAAATGAAATTCATTGATAATATTTTCTGTCAGTGTGATAACCTCTCTTAGAAAATGTTTTACTTAACGCTAATTTTCATTCATAAAGTGTTAAACTTTTATTTCAATACTTTTACCAACAATGAGAAATGAAAATTCTCTCCTTCACTTCTCAAGAACAATGACCTAAGTTTCACTTCCCTTTGGAATTTTATTATTTGTTAGAATAATTTTTCAATAAGTTTTACTGTTATTTTACTTCAGAAAGAAACCATGACGAAAGCCGTAGAGAGCAGTTGCAATACATCTTTAATATAGTTAGAAAATATAAAGTTAAGACTTCTATTCAAAAGTTTATTCTTTTTAATGGAATCTATGGATGATGAATATGTAAAGGCTCCTTCATAGTGTTACAAAAACCATTTAAAATAGATTAGTGTTATAAAAATTATGAATTCTTTTTCTTTTTTAAACACATGATCAAAATTATAAATTTATCATTAATGAATATTAGTATTTTTCATTATTTATTATATGAAATTCCATATTTATTATATAGAAGAGTAAATATGGAAAGCAGAAAAACAATTTCCATTTTTCAACAATGACTGGTACTAAACACAGAACTTTTCGATTCTTTAGAATACGATCCTACTTCTAAGCCACGGTGCTATTACGAGTATGCAATTCCACAGCAGGTTTTGAAATTGCATGGCAATAATTTGAAATTGCGTAATGAAGGATAAAATGTAGTGAAATGCATTTTATAAAATCCAAGGAATTTAACCTTCCAGAGAGTATTTTTATAAATATCGTATTCATACCATATGGATTATATTCAATTTTGAAACGGAGAAAAATCATAAAGATATAGATTTAGCAAATAAGAAAAGAAAAGCACAAATGCGACATATGTCTTTTGTTGTCTAATATTTGTTAGAATAAAGCCTGAGATTTCCACTTTGCAGCTTAGAATACGAACACGAAGCTATGGTAAACTTACATAACTAGTCGAGAACTTTGGCTTGAAATTCTGGCACGTCTTTGCTTTAGAGTTAAAATTTAGTTAAATATTTATCATATTTTTCAATTAATACGTAGCAGCTGAAGAGTATTTATAAGACATTTGAATGATCACTGAATATTGTTTTCTGGAAGAAATTTTCATTGTCATAAAGAAAGAGAGAGAGAAAAAGAATCCAGTAAACATATCAGCACCTACCTCAACAGACATAAAAATTTTAGCAAACATAAACAAACCCCAGTCCTAAGCATGCTTATTTCCTACTGTTCCAGGCTTGGTTGGAATCTGAAATTATTCCTTTAAAAATTGTTCTTACAGTTTATATATTCAATGATAATTCATTTATTTTCCCAAGTGCTATTAGATTTTAAAGTTAAATTTAGGACTGACACTATGTAAAACAAATGTAGTAACTGAATTAACAGTCAGCCCTATACATTAATTATTCCCTAATGATATTAGAAAAAAATTTGAAATTTTTGAATCCGAATCAGTTATGGTGAATCAATTTTGTGTGATTCAGTTATAACGTAAAGTTAACTAACAAAATCCACTATTTATGTAATGTGGATTCAATAATTAAAATTTCATTGTGAACGCGCAGAAACAATATTGAATATTGATATAATATAACAACGCCTTCTTGTATAGGGTTATAAAATGAGCTTTAAAAATATATTTCTGTGTACTTTTATTCTAGATTTAAATTATAATAAAATGTATATCTGAGTTTATTTGGAAAACGTTATTACAAATTAACACATGCCTGCAAAATAACATAAATTGAGAAGCAATGCTGCAAATGTTTCTTTTTTATAAATTATTGCTGCTATAATTTTTAAGAACAAGAAATATTTTTGTCAATTGATATTATGAATTTGGAAAGCAAATGTGTTAAAGAAAATTATAATGTTTTCTGTAATCACACCAAGCAACGACATTGTCGATGACTGAATGACAGAGATGTGTTCTTAGATGAATCCCTCTTCTGTATCACCAGTGATTGTCGCCGCGTATGAGAGTGAGGTTACACTCTTCTACATTGAGGGTGTGCTCAATGTCCTTTATCAGTAATATAACGCTCGATCTCACATTGCTTGAATCCGCCAACATGTTTCGCAGTGTGTACAGATTTTTTCCCTGGGCACCATTTTCTTCTCATTTTTATGTTTCTTTAGAAACACATGCATTTGCACATCATGCCACCAATTGTTTGTAGACTAGAAGACTGAAGAAAATTACAGGGAATGAGAGTTATTCTTCAGGATCCCATTCGTACTCTTATTGACTCGGTATCTGCACGTGTTGCTTCATATATCGCCGTTTACAACATCCTTCAACCAGCGGAGTCGACGTTGTTCTCACATGTATTATTATTTCGAAATAAAGGTAACAATTGATTGTTAGTTTCTTCCTTTTTCTGTTTGCCACGTTTTATTAGTTTCTGGCTCTGCTTTTTTATGTTGCCAGTGTAGTAATAATTTTAGTTAATAATCTTTAATATTTTCGATTTGGATTTAAAATAATAGCTACCCTCTTACAGAGAAATTAAAAAAAGAATTTGAATTAAAACCAGCACTTTTTTATTATCTTCAAAATTACCAAACAGATTTGAGTGATATCTATAAAAAATGCATATTAGATTTTAAAATCGATAATATTTTTAGACCATTATTAACCTTGGAAGTTAGCTCCTGCATTTAATGGGTATATTAATTAACAAAGTGAAAATAAAAATTTTAAAGCAACAATGCTCGAAGCAAAAATTTGATAAAATGTAACGTCTTGTTTTCAGTAGTTTAAAACCAACTTTGAGAGATCACTATATAGTCGCATTCAGAATTGATATCCACAGCAAAACTCGACGTAGAAACAGATCAAATCAAACTATTAATTAGTCAGTAGTCACATGACTACACTTTCTTACTGTATAATTGTATTGATGTAAAATTGGGCTGTTATCCGGTTTTCTTGTATTTAGTAGTGTAAGAGTAAATTTTTATGGATTTTAATAAAGTTACAAGAGACAATAACATTATTTAATATTATTTTGTAATTAGTCTTTGTGTGCTACTGTGAAAATTTCCCCATGTCACGTAGTGGTGTTATTATTCATTTACTAAAGTAAAGATTTTTTGCCTTTTAAATTAACTATTTGTGTGTGATGTAATATAATGTATATCACCATTAGATCTATGTATGCTTTATACACACATTCAAACACACGAGCACCCATTTTATTTTTTTGTCTATTTGCATCAATAGTTTATGTGAATGTGTGTTGAAATATTTAAAAACAATTGCACAAACCTTTGCAGCTAAGAACATCTTTAGATTTATACTTAATGGATTTTGATGGAGAAGAGGAATACATTGCTGTTTTCTGCGTTTTATCAATAGGAGTTAAGCCCATGCCAATTCTAATCGCATTTTCGAGCAATATCTCTGATTCCGATGTCCTAGAAGTATCGGTAGTAGGAGTAGTATCGGTAGTAGGAGTAGTATCGCTTGTGGTGTGTTGTTTACTTAATGATGATGGAGATCTATTCCAACCATCAGGCAAGTTTCTCTCAGTTAAATCAGAATTGTCAGTGTTTGATGTACTTTCTTGTAAGGTATGTTGATCTGTTTTTTTGATGGTTTCTGCTTTACCAAGTGATTTTGAATCATTCGACAAATGGAGCTTCTGAAACGTGCAATTGATGTCCATCAATGAATGTGAAACTTGGATCTGAATTGGAGAAGAGCTATTTTTCTTCGTAATGTCAGGAAGTGAGAACGATTTAGTAAGATGGTTAGTTTTGTGCTTTGCTTTTGCTTCAAGGAAAATATTTTGTGCAATGTTACCGATGATGTGGGCGAATTCCGCTTCACTGATTTCCTTAGCGCGCAAACTTTTCATCAAATCATTCACGTATTTGACACCCGGGCTTTTAACTTTCTCAGATGGAAAGTCTCTGTCAGAATCAATGGTAGAAGCCAGTGAAACGTTGGGTTTTAAAAGTTCTTTACATTCCTGAGAAAGCTTCTGAAAAATTTCCTGGAGCAATAGTAGTGAGTCGCTGAAATACTGGGGGGATTTTAATGGAGAGAACAAACATTTCTCTTCTGGCATTTGAGGAGTAGTTTTAGGATCTTCTGGGAAGAGAACCCTCGAAATACTTTTACCCTTTTCGGTAACTTTCTGTTTTCCCGATTGTGACAAAGGAGTTGAAAACATTTTTTGTATTTCATGTCGGTTAAAATTTTTCTTAGTAGCACTGTTAATTATTTGTGTTATGTTTTCATAAATATTTTCAATTGCTTTATTTTCTTGATTTTCAATAATATTTTCAATTGCAAATTTTTCTTGATGTTTTATTTCTAATTTTATTGTGGTTTCTTCACATGGAGTTTTGCATAATGAATCATTGCATTCATACCAAGTATTACTTGTTGCATTTTCATCGAGATTCTTTACTTCCGTTTGGCTTTTTACTTTATTTATAGAAATGGGACTTTCCAAAACTGTTTCTAGTGCTCTGTTTTCTTTAGTGTCATAATTTTCTGTACATATGAAGAAAAATTTATCGTCATTTAAGGGTTTGCGATTGTTATTAGTAGTTTTCCCATTTACTTTGGAGAATTTTGCCAAGCAGGTGGAGCAACTACAGTTAAAACTACATTCATCATCTGCCATTGAAGAAAAACCTTCATCGCAATCTTTACTTTTATATTTACATAGTTTATTAGCAAGCATTCTTTTCTGACTGTACATCTTTGTCATAATTGCTTGCTTTTTGGATTGACTTATGAAATAATTGTTTTCCGAATCATATGCATTTACACACTGATTTTGTTTTTGATTGATTTTATCGCAGGGAACTACTGGACATTTCTGCATGATATCATACGATTTTGTTCGGAAAACTGTTTTAGGTAATCCTAGTTGATGCTGTATATTTGAGACGCTTCGTTGAGTAAGAGAACTACCTGTTCTATAATCAGATCTCGATTGTGTATTTTGACTACTTAAAGAAATTTGTGGCTTCAATGGAATCTTAGAACTATAAGTTTCTGTTAATGGAATATAATGAGGACTTTCAGATCGAGATCTTTGTTTTTTTCCAAAATATCTATTGTCTACAGTTTTATTCACCACTGGTAATCCAATTTCATTAATTGCTTTGTTGGGAACCACATTAATTTTTGCTGCATTGTTTTTCCTAAATTCTTCTTGTTGAGAACTTAAAGAATACATTTCCGATTGCCTAATTTTAAAGCTTCTATTTGATACTTGATCACTGTTCGCTGAAATTCTATTGTTGGTGGGATTATATTTAATATTCTGCAATTGATAGTTTTCGCTTACATCAATATGATTTAATCCAGATGTTCCCATCGAATATCTAGCCTCTTTTTGCGGGGCAAAATGCTTCATGGGCTCTCCCAAACTAAGCCTGTGCGAAGCAATACTTTTGGAATGTTCTCGTAATTGGCGAACATTTGGTTTTTGCTCTGCAAAGCGTGGCAAGAGTTGAGAACTATACCAATCAGATCGATTGACATTTTGCTTAGGATTTTCTTGGTTTTCACTTACACGCTGATTTCCTTTGGATTGAGTTATATCTCCGGAATAAAACCTTTCTTTGTTTAGTTTCGCAGTTCTCGGAAGTGAGCTGTATTTTGTTATATTGGATATATTTAAATGAGGCAATGAACCATTTTTTCTATCCAAAAGAGCAAGTTTCGTTGACGTCCTAGGTATTAAAGGAGTCTTTCTTATCTGAGGTCCATCGAAAGAAGTGATGTGTATCAATTTCTTTTCATCTTGTTCTGTGGTTGGTTGATTTTCTGAAAAAGCCAATTTTTTAGCTACATTGTCTTGGCTTTTACCAAGTCGTAAAATGGGACGTGCGGGTTTTGATTTTTTATCTCCTAAATTCTCTTTGTCCTCTCCTTTCTTGATTTTATTGGATGGAGCAGCTTTTGTATCAACGTGATAATACTTATTCATAGGTGTTGGAACAAATTGTACACGCTTATCTTCATCTTTAGATATCAAATAATTATGTACGTGATCTTTATTAAGAAATATAATACCTGCATCTAAGTGCATATCACTACTATCAAGTGTTGTAAAGTTTACTTCTTCATCTGGAGATTTTTCGACTTGTGAAACTTGCTGCGAGCAGTGAAAACTACTGTGAAGGAAAGTGTGTCTTCTGAAGGAATCTTCATTCTTTTTTGATTGCTTTTTCGTTATGCCGAAAAGCTTACCCCAAAAAGACGTCTTCTTTTTATCACTTGACAAACTATAATCCATGATTTACGTAATAAATCTATGATATCTGTAAATAAATATAAAATTATATTTTATTATTAGTAATAAAATGTAGTAACTGCAAAAGTGTTTTTATAAAATTTTATTTTAAATTTTCTAGGACACAAACTAGTTTACTGTAGTCAAACAATAATCCAATTTAATTAAGATTTATTTCAGCGATTTAAAAATTTTTAAATAAATATTAAGAGGCATACACAAATTGTAGTAAAAGTTGCTAAAATTTCTTTAAAGGAAATACAACGAACTATGAATTTAAAAAAATTTAGTTAAAAAAGTAATTTCTATTTACAAAATATAAAATGAAACATTTTTTGAGTAATGGTTATTTTATAAATTTATTAAGGCATTAAATTTATTAAGACGTGCATGTACACATGTCATAATAAAAGTTATTGAATTCTAAAATGTATTCAAGCTATATATATATATATATATATATATATATATATATATATATATATATATATATATATATATATATAAACAAGAGTTGAGATATACCAATATCATCAATTAACAATTTGACTTTCACCAACATAAACATATTTTAATCTACATATTGTGTACATATTAAGATACCTAAATTGATCAGTATAATTAATACTTTGAAAAATAAAAAAGCTTCTTTTCTTGTATTTCTTAAAAGATTCAAAGTAAAAAAAAATAATGTTTCAAGATAATTTATTATTTTTTCAATTAATTTTTAAGCATAATTTTTATTGCTAATTCTTACTTTCTTAATTTGGGATTATTCGATGAGGAAACTGAAGGAAATCCTATACATGCTAAATTTAAGCAAAATTATAGTAAATAAGTTTCTTTCCTGAATTTAAAATAGCAAGTGTGGTTTTCTCTTGATATGCTACTTATTTATATTCTAATTAAATAAGCTCCTTTGCGTTAAAACATAAACCTATTAGCTGAATAGTAATCTTTCAATAAATTTTTATTTAAATTTTCTATTTACTAAGTAATATATCCTGAAAATTAATTTATTGGATAATTTCTATGTTAATAAATTATAATTAATATTTAACATCATATTATATTTGCAATTATCTAAGTTGAAATCCTACATTATACACGCAATTTGTATTTCAAATATAAGAACAAATCAATATCGGATTACTTGTTTTGTGAATAAAGAATAAACTTGAAGTATGTTTTATTTCTGCACAAATAAAATCTCTTAAAAACACATTTCTATACAAATTAGTATATTTTATTTATGAATTGAATTCTTAGATTATTATATGCAACTGCATAAATATGAATTATATATTATTTTATAAATATAAATTATTATTGAGAGCTTTGGGACTTAATTAAAATTTCAATTTATCATTATTATGCAAATGTGTGCATTTTTCGATTTAATATTATTCCCATATAAAAAAAATTCAGAAAATTATTGCGAATATTTGGGAAAACATTTATGTACTTTTTCTAAGCGTCTATTCTAGAATAACTGTTTTTGAAATTTGATTTTCCAACTCTTGCTGGTTTTATATGAATGTAAAGGGAATATTCCATAATAACTGGATAAAATAAATCACATTATCAAAATCTGATTTACATTACATAATTAAAGCCTCTTTTTCAATAAATAAATAAAATAAGCAAGGAAAAAAAAAAAGGAAAATTTTGTTCAGTTACATTGGATAAACCAGCCATTCCAACGCATCTTTTTAACATTGACCCTCTAAAGCTTAAAACACGCATAATTTCGCAATTTAATCTCTTGTTTTCATTGTAGTTCCGGGATGGATTTTATCTCCTTGAGCAATCAAATGCTTTTGCTTATTTCCCCTTCAATCAATGCAATCATTCAGCGACGAAGGTAGAAACACTTGTGAACTTCTTGGAAATCTCGGAAACTCCCAGAGAATTAACAGGTTCCAATCTCATATGAGACTTCGGTTCTCTATCACAAGAGCAGTTCTCTAGTGTTTTTAAGGATAGATTTGAAAGACCGGCATGTTTCATTCACGGCCAATTCTATTTTAGAATGTATACAGGGATATTACATGGATGGTTTGACGTCTTTTTGCTTTGTATAAAAAATGCCCACTAATTGAAAATAATAACAAAGGAGAAGATAATATTTTAAGGATTTTTTTTAATGTGCTTAGTATCTAAAAAGTATCAAGATGATTGGTATTTACAAAATAAATACTTATTAACAGAAAGCTTTTTGCGTCTTGCGTTCTTCAAGTGGTACCTGAAATCACCAGTTATGATTTTTTTTCCTTTGGGGATACATGACAGACAATGTTTGTATTTTGTTTTTATTCCAAGTTGGGCTGCTGACAACACATTGACATTACTCAGTTAGTACATCATTGTTACGCTTGTGAACATTGGTCGGGACATGCTCGGACGGATATGAGCTGATCTTTATTAGAGAATATAAACATATCGTGTAACACAAGGACAGCGCATGGAACATTTGTAATGATGCGTAAGAAACATGAAAATATGCTTTTTCTACAATGCATCATTAACTATTTTCCATGCTACACATTGTAAAACACATTTATTTAAAGTCTGATGGGCGATTTGAGATCATTCTGTATTCATTTCACTTTTTGAAAATTAAACAAAAAAGATTGCTTATTGCAATTGTTGTTTCGAAATTTTCGGTAAGTAGAAAATAAAGCGAATTTCGAAAATAATTTACTTCAAAATTTATATTTATGTATTAAAGTATTGTGAAGAAATTTTTTTTTTTAAATTTTACACCAATAAACTGTTTTGATTCTTTCGGTTTAAAAATAACCGTGATAAAATAAATGTCCACAAATCAGGCATCTAATAATTCATATAGTATGTAAGATATTTCATTTATTCGAATTTATATTCATAAAATAATTAAAATTTATATATATATATATATATATATATATATATATATATTTGAATATGAGTAGTTATTCTACACTATTCCTCAAAAGTAGGAATCATTTGAATTTCTAAGTTTCAATAGATGATAGAAAATGGCATTCAAATATCAAAATTGGTACAAAAAATTGTTGTAATTTTTTAATTGATATTGGGCATAAAGGCAAAAAATATATTATATTTTCAATTTTTTGGAATAAAACATTTTTTTTTTAAAAAAAGAATAAATATTTTTTTTTTGATACCCGAGAAAAAAATGTTTTTCCAGGAAATGACTTTTTATTATTAAATTCAAAATTTAAATTTAAAAGAAAATTTCTATTGGATTTTTTCAAAAATATGAACTAAGAGTTCATGATATTCATAAACTTTTTTTCAAAATGATAAACTTAAAAACAAATTATTGTTTTATATAAATATATATATAATTAAAACTATAATTTTTCAATAAAATCTTCCAAAGAATCAAAAGTGCGACTTTATTCTTTTTCAGGAAGGCTGTTTATATTTACTAACACAGCTCTACAGCTGCATTATAAGTCAATTCTAACAAAACAGTCAATATTGACCAATATGTATTTCTATCTTTGATTTTCGAATTTATGCAGTTTGAATGGAAAAGTTGTGCTCGAAACTATGACAAAGAAACTAGCGAATAGATTTTTGCTCAAAAAATAAAATATAGATGACCATATGATATTTAGCATATATTTGGAAACCTATTTAGTTTTAAGGCATATTTTTTATGACACATTCTTATAATAAATTATTAAAATGAGGTAAAATTCAGAACTGTTTTACCATATTAAATTTTGTTTCATATTTGCAATTAATCATATCATCAGCTCATTTTTAACTAGGAAATCTTGCTTAAAAATATAAGAAATAGAATCAAAGAAACTTTGTTTTTATCTATTATTTAATATGACAGATTTTTAAACTCTACCAAAGAACTTACAGCAAGATATTTTTAAATATCATTACAAAGAATCTCACGCAATACAGAAAAAGATCGAAAATTATAAATAAAATTTTACATTTCGTTTGTATGTGCAATTATCTTTAATTTTTACTATCTTTTCATTTGTAAAAATGAAAAAAAGATATTAAATTTATTTTATAATATAATATAAAATTTATAAATATTTTAGTTTATAAATAAATATTAAACATATATTAATTTTCGAGTGTAACTTTATTACTCCCTAAAGATCAATTTTATAAGACCCTTATTATCGAATGAAATGAATTTTTCGTTTAATTTTATTGTTAAAAGTCACTATCAGTGTAATATATAAAATAAATGAGACCTTATTGAGCTAAAATTGGAGATATTAAATTCCACAAACAAGTGATTCTTGTCATTGTGACCTATGGAAAGAAATATTACACATATACATTATTAGTTTGAAAATCTGCCAAACTGCTCTTAGTATACTAATCAATTATTAATTTAATAGTGAATCTTAAGCTATTCAAGTAAGAAATAAATAAGGTATTATATATTTAGTATGTTATATCATGTGGAATTTATAAAAAAAAAAAATGAAATGCATAATCATCTAAAACCGAATCTAGAAAACTGGGCAATAATTTAGAATAAATAAAGCTGTGAGATACCACGATTAGAATTAGAAATTCCTTTAAAAAAATTTTTTATAAAATTTCAAACAAAAAAAAAATCAAAACATATTATATATATATATATATATATATATATATATATATATATATATATATATATATAATCATATATACTGAATCATATTTGTATACTGAATTATATATACTGAAATACTGAATCATATTTGTAGTTAGTCTAATACTCATTCACCAAACTATATTTAAAATTTTAATGTACGTTTAAAAAAAAAATCACGTTATTCTTCTTTTTATTTGTTTTAGCAGAATATTGGAAGAATTAATAATAAATATTCCTTTAAGTTAAATATATATATATTTAAAAATATTCACTACCTGCCGGCCAAATTGTCTAGGGATCAGCGTGCCTGACTACGGATAGAGAGGTCCTGGGTGCGAAGCCCGGTTCAGGCATAGATGTGCTTTCTCTATCCTGTCTTTGTCCTTTCCTTGTGTGTGAATGAGATATGGATGGTGTCTACCCTATAAACGGGTCCCTATGGCATGTGTGAGGGTGTGATGGTGGCCTACCCCCTGTGGTTCACACAGGGCAACGCCTCGGCTGCAAAGAGGTCAATGTTTCCGGCCGGTTTCTTGGGTATAAGGGGACAATACATCCCGATATACCCCAACCATTGGAAAAAAAATATTCACTACCTCAAGTACCCATCTTTATAAAAAAAGAATATACCCAATTTTCTATCGGCAGGAAAATTATGTATTCATAGCATGAAATTTATGTCATTGTTGAGTGATTTTTCAGTAAATTTTAATTTCCTATATACAAAGAAAATTTGAAAATATTTTTTCCCCACAAAATGAGTAAAATATGTAACAATAAAGTAATTCGTATTTTTTTTAATGAATCTATTAATATCTTTTAAGATTGGTTGAATCATTATTTATCCTGAATTTCAAACATCGTTTATGAAAAATTTTATTTACTGGAACCTCCAGATATTTCTTTAATTCCAAATATTAAAGCCTATAATGAAGAAAAATATTGACATTTCCTGTTCATTTCATAATTTCCAAAAAATATTTAGAAATATTATAAGAACGATAAAAAGTGGATTTATGAAATCGATTATTTCTTAATACTAAGAATCGATATGATGAAAATTACTTGAAATTCGTCATAGTTTACTTTTTGAATGCTTTATAATTTCACAATTTTTAGAATAAGGGAAATATTTTATATACATTTGAAGCGTGTTATTTTTAAATAATTGATAAATTCAATTACGCTTATGATAAATTTTATTTTTAATTATATGCTTTTATAAAATTTTTTTAAAAAAAATATTTTTAAAAGCATTTTTTCAGTTTTTCAAAAATGCAGTAGATTTTCTCTATTTTCAAGCGATAAGTTTTATGTGTAGTTGTTTTATTTCATTAGTTTTTATTTATTTAATCAAGTAAATTGATGTGTTGAAGGGGCTTAAAAATCTTTATTTTGTGTTTCAAAAATGTTATTTTCTTGTGCCATAGTATATAATATAATTGATGAAAACATTCTCACATGAACGAAAGGTAAATAATTCGAATTTGACCAAATTTAAAGAACATTATACTGATACAAGATGTATGACTTTCATTCATATAAGATGATATAAGACTTTAGGCAATTTTTAATTTGTTAAATATATATATATATATATATATATATATATATATATATATATATATATATATATATATATATATATATATATATATATATATATATAAATATATATATATATATATATATATATTATATAAATATATATATATATATTATATAAATATATATATATATATATATATATATATATATATATATATATATATATATATATATATATATATATATATATATATATATAATGATGGTGCTCAAATGATGTAGTGGGATGTGTGTGTGTCCAAAAGAGGGTATATTCACAGATATTTCTATTTCATCACTTGAATGCAATTGAAAAATAAGCTTCTGTGCACATTAGGATGCATTTTAATATATTTCCCAGATTACCTCCTACAACCTCCAATGTAGTTCTATTATATTTCAAATGTAGGATATGCTTATAAAAACAAAAATGCATTCCTTCATGATAAAAAGATAAATTTCCGGTATTCAACTTTAAATAAAGAAACTGCTTTAAAAATAAGCGAATTAATTACTTAATAAATAAAATAAGAATAAATAAATTCAGAAATATTGTAAAATCAAAATTAATGTATAAAATACTCTTCATTTTAAATGTAGAATTTAACAGTTAATAACAGAATTATATAATAATTTCATCTATCATATAAGAATTATTAATATTGAATATTTTACACTTGTTTTTATATGTAAAAAAAACTTTTATGGAAATATTTTCTATGTTGGAAATTTAAATTTTACTGCATTTATTAGTTTTCTACAAAAAATACCCATAAGCTAAATTTCTGCTTATAATAAAAGTAAAATAAATATTCATATTAAAAATTGATAATTTAGAATCGCACCCAAACAGAAAGATTAGTTTTTTTTTAAGAATAAATCAATAACTTGTCTGAAAAAAGAAGATAAATAAAAGGTATATGCAATTTCTGTCTTTAAGTTTGAAAAAATACTATAATTTTTAAGAAATAAACGCTTTCTAATTTACACAAAAATTAAAAACAATCACAACGTACTTTAGTGCCATTCATAAGCCAATTATAAATAGAAAAAAATGAAAGAGTAACTCTGATTATACAGCATTAATATTTAATTAGATAAATTGATCCAACAAAATGATAGCAGACACTTTTGCCAATGTTCAAATGCTTCACCATGACAACCGAGAGACAATATTTTAATCCGCGTCTGAAAATAGCCATTAAGCTGACAAATAACATATGACACGGTATTTCTTTCGAAGAATAATTCATTAAAGTGAGAGAAAGCGTTATTTTATATTGAGTAAATAACTAAATGAGATTATCTTTGTTATTTAGTTAGATAAATGAAAGCAAGTAATTATGCTGCTCTTTTTTTAAAATTTTATCTGCATATTTTTCGAAAATAAAAAATTTAAAAACTTTTTTGTATATAATTAATGTTTTTATTTAATATTATTTACTAGTTAATGCATATCTTATAAATAATATTAAATACAAATAATAGAATATATACTATATTCAACGTGCATGTACCAAACATAAAAAGAATATCTATCTATCTATCTATATATATATATATATATATATATATATATATATATATATATATATATATATATATATATATATATATATATATATATATATATATGCATAAAATCTTTATTTAGCAATTAAAAGCAGAAATTTGTCTTACCAGAGGTTTAATACCAAAAAAATTTTATACTATTAAATTATTTCTTGTATTCATTTTCCATTATTAGCTGAAAAAAATTAATGACTATTAATAAGATATTCATATACTTTTACTCTTAAATTTTTGTAGATCTTCCTAATCAAGGAATCCGTGAATTGGTAATTGAATAATCAACCTTCTGGGGCATTCGGTTCAACAGGTTATGGGTTCGATTCTCAACTTAGACGTGTATGTTTGTAGTGGTTTGGATTCTATTGTAAGAGGTATTCTAGGTTTAATTCGGCCTGTTGAAAAGAAAATTACCCCCGTAGAAATATTAATAAATCTATCATGAAATATTTTTAATGATCTAGTCTAAGTCTAATTAAGTCTAAATGATCATGAAAGAGCGCTAAATACTCATCATATAACTATTTCTCTGATTTTATTCACAGCGCACATTTAAATAAATTAATGCAGCTCTGAAAAAAAGCACGATTTGAACTTTTATTCCTTTTTCAGTATTATTTAAATCCGACAGATGCATGTGGGATATTGTGGATTCTCAATTTAAATCGCTTTCACCAATCGCTTCGAGATAAAGTTATCTAAATTAATTCATGTCAGCACAATACTAAGAAACAAATGATTTTTATTATTTAAGTTAAAAGCTGAGAGTAATTTTAAAGTAAAAATGATATTTAAATAGCCTAAACTTCAGAGAATACCTAATTTTATAGAATAAATAATCTGTGATAACGTCTAATAATCATCTAATGCGAGCGTTCAAAGGAATTTATAAATTTTTCATAATTTTTCACATTTATATATTGCGAAAATAGTTTTATTTTCAAAGCCTAAAAATGCATTGGTTTCTTGTAGTATATTGTTTAAAATCCTGTTTCTCTTGCAGAGGAAATTTTTTTTCCCATTAAATCTCATAATTTAAAAATAAAAAATTCTCCTTACTTTATTTTACTCGTTTTTCCTGTTGATCAGTCATCTGTAATTCATTGTACTTACAATTTGTGGACGTGAATAGATTTAATAAGATTAACTAGGGATAAGCTAATCTGTTGTTTCGGAACTTCTTATAACGGAACATGTTTTTAGAAAAGTGGATAAAAGAAGAAATAATATGTCGGTTCAATATATATGTATGATGCCAGTTTTATTTTACATAATTAAAACGTGTTTTTACATAATTATAAGGTGTTATATGTAAAAAAAATAGAAATATTTTTTATCATAAAATTGTATGAAGTAATATCTTCCAATAATTTAAAATAAATTATTGAATACAAGGCGAATCTAGTAATACTAATAATTACTGCATATTTTACCATTTAAAAGAAAAAAGTTTGGATACGTATTTGTAGTTTATAAATACACCTTATTTGAATGTAAATCTGTGTGAATACCTGCATATTCAAAAGCCTGGATTGTTTAACTATTCTATATTCATTTTATCATATTGGCATTACATTTTTGAAGGCTATTTACTTATTAACGATTACAAATGTCTTATTGAGGACATGTTAAGGTTAGATATCAGTCAAAATAACATTAAAATCATATAGCTTTGATACAAACGGACAAATTGATGACAATTGAATATGCCATTAATGTGTTTCAGAACAGTAGGAGCCGACCGCCCTGTCTAGTAGTCAGAGTACCTGACTGCGGATAGGGAGGTCCTGGGTTCGAATCCCAGATATGGCATGGATATACTTTCTCTCTATATCTATCCTGTCTTTGTCCTTTCTGTGTATGAAAGAGGTGTGAATGGTTGCCTACTCTATAAACGGGTCCCTATGGATTGTGTGGACTGAAGCAGTCGGTCTCCACACCAAATATGGTTCAGTATGGAAAAGTGGAGCAGCGCACCCCATATTGTCAAACTAAACTGGCATATATATGTATGTATACATACATACAAATTCAATTTTAGCAATGCCATTGAATAAATATTTTTTTTAAAAATGGAAGTCTTGTCATTAGTTTGTTCAGATCCACTTACTACGCATCATTGCAACTATATAGAAATTAATATAAACTCAAAAATAACCAAAGCAATCGATGTCTTTCGGAAGCATAAGTCCGAATTGGTGCATATTGCTAAAAACTGCTATACAGTTATTGTTTTTCCAATGGGTCCTATAGCTCTAGAACGATCAAATATTATTACATTCATGACATATCTTTCTCCATATTCGATGATGAACATATCTTTCATCAAACATTCGAGGTGATTCTGATTGAATGATTAATCCATCTAATATGTTCCCCATTTGAATCATTGCGGGTGCATAAACTCTAATTACCATAATCATTTTCTAGAGCAACTGCCATCTTTCGGACAAATTTAAAAATACATTTGAATGAATTCTGCACTTTAAAGAAGTAAACTGAATCTTATCCGCAAAGTAAGGATTGAAAATTTGATTTTAGTGCATTTAGCTTTTTGTATAGTATATTTTCTGTATTACTTTTAGCATATATAATATGCTGATGACGATTTCATGTCCAATTAAGCTATTTTCATAGCGTTAATTTTCCTATTTAAAAGTTGGGCCAGTTTTATAACGAATGATGATATAAAGATCACAGTTGCAAAATTCGGCCAAAAATAAATATCTGAAGGGAAAGGTCATAAACAGTTATATGTATATTGCAAGCTTTTTTTAATTTATCTGAAATATCTATTAATTTGAATTTTAAAACAGTCTGAAAAATTAGAATAAATACGATCTTATCAAAAAATATAATTACTTTTAAGTTTTTTTTTTAATATATTATAAATATAATACCCTATTTATGAATCTAAAAACTTATCAATAAAAGAACATTAAATGCTTTCTAATTACTGAAATATATTTCAATTTTTGAATTAAATTATTTAAGCAGGAACAAGAAATGTAGTAATGCATCTCATGAATTTAATTATATAATAAAATTATTGTAAACCTTATTTCCTTCACATCTTCCTCCTAATAACTTAAAATTTGAGAACGCCAAAACAATTCAGATATCGTTAATAATAATATTGAAATCAAGATTATATTTAAGTAATACTGTACTAATTTAGCAATACTAAGTAATACAATTACATTTAGTAATACAATTATATTTTGTAATACTAAGAATCCCTGAAATTAAGTAATACTTAATTTCAGGGATTCTGAAAGGAAGCTTTAATTTCATATCCTAAGCTTATATCATATCATATTTTATACATTTATTGGTTTTCAGTAAAAAAAGTTTGTTAGCAATGAATTAGTTAATAAATAGTAAAATATAAATAGACTTTTAAATGCTCAAAATAAATAATTCTTTGTTGAAAACAACATAATAACAAACCGATGAAGTTCAAAATTGCGAGTCATTTTTCAAATACCAGGGTTACTCTGAAATTTTTTGAGATGCGCACAGACGAGAATTTACAAAATAAAAATAACGGTTTCATTTTAAAATACAAAATATTTTAACACAGAAGACGATTTTTTACTGACTTACTTCAACTTGTTTAGCGTAGAATACATTTTAAACAGAAGAGAAAATGGAGTTACATTTACGTGACGTGAGAACATTTACGCGCTATGATTTTCTACGATTTTAAAGCAGGATTAAATCAAGAAGAATGCGTTTAACGGTTGCAATTAGCATTTGGTGATGAATCTCCAGCTCGTGCTACTGTATTCAGATGGTTTAGAGAATTTAGAAGAGGTCGCAATTTTCTTCACGATGAAGAACACACAGGAAGGCCGCCGTCGGCAGTAATCCCGGATAATGTGTCTGCCATACGAAAAATGTAAATGGATGATAATCACTGTATCTATCAAATGATACAGAAGAAACTTAACATTGGATCCGCAGCCATACACAAAATCATTCTCATGAAGAATTACATATTAAAAAAGTAGTTTGCCGTTGGGTTCCCCATAATCTAACTGAGGACCAAAAAGAGAAGCGTGTCAGAATCAGTAAAAAAACTCTTAAATTGCTAAATAATGGTGGCCACCGCATCATTTCTAAAATGGTAACAGGTGATGAAACGTACATATCGTTTTTTGACGTTCCAACACGTCAAGAAAGCAAAGTATGGGTCTTTGAAGATGATCCCAAGCCGGCAATGGTGAAAAAACAATGCGCACTGAAAAAAGTGATGTATGCCGTTTTTTTTCAGAAGTATGGGATTGGTCAAGGCCATCAAGTTGGAAGGACATAAGACAGTAACAGCAAACTGGTATACTACTAAATGTCTTCCAGAAATTCTACAAGAACTGAATGTTAGGGGACTAATGTTTCACAATGGCAATACATCTTCACATACAGCCGGATTAACAGTTGAGTTCCTTAAGCAAAAACAAATTAAAGTGATCGAACATCCGCCGTATTCACCTGATCTTTCTATGTGCGACTTTTGGTTATATATATTCTTTAATCTAAAAAAAAAAAAAAAAAAAAAAAAAAGAACTTACGTGGACGTCGCTTTCATTCAGAAGAAGAGATTGATGTGGCTATAAATGCATTTTTTCATTTATTCCAAGAAATGAATGGCTTGAGGCATTTAATCTGCGGAAAATTCGTCTACAAAAGTGCATTGATGCTGGAGGAGACTACTTTCGTGGACTTTGAACAAACCTAAAATTTTGTAAGTATAACTTTAAAAACCTAGTTGTATCTCAAAAATTTCAGAGTGACCCTCTTAAGTTGCACAATCCCCTATTTTTGGAAGTTAAAAAATATCTTGAATCTATTTTAAGTGTGCATCAGCTCAGAGTTATCCTGCTTTTATCAAAATTGTGAAGATTGCTATTTTCGTTAATAGGTATCGTCAATTAGCAAGCATCGATACCTTAAAAACTCGCAAGTTAAATTTTACATTTATTACTTTTGAAGTTTTTTCATGATTCAGTATGCGTTACAGAACAAATAGCAACAGAACAAATAAGCAGCACTAAAGCGTTAAAATTTAGCAAGACCATTGTGCGTAATGTGCATCAGAATATTCCATGAACAGGTGATTAAATCAAATGATTATATTTCGTATTTATTGCAAAATTTATTTTCCAATTTATAGATATTTTCAGATTTTATTGTTATTTATTTAAACTAGAGTTACGTAACTTTAAATAGTATTTTGATATGAAGTGAAAGTATATTTCTTTTACTTTGATTCAATGGTAGTCATTAAAGATGAGCCAGTTCTTCATACTTTTGTGAAGATTTGCAGTTTAAACTATTTGTATAATATTAAATATCATTCTAATATGAAGCTATTTTATATGTCTTTTATTTCAGTTTAAAATTATTCATTTAAGCTGAGCTACTTCGTAATACTTTTACTTTCAGTTAAAGAATATATTCTTCAATAAACTTTTATCATAATTTTTATTTCGCTTTTAATATTAATATGATAAAGTCAAATTTCTAGCTAAAACGCCTTCTTCTTTCATAACGGTATAGTCTAACTGTCTTGCTTTCAGACACTGTTCAGCAAGCTTGTTGAATCTTAGCTTGCTGATAATGTCCCTCCAAACATTTTATTTAGTTTTAGCTGTTGGTTAAAAGACGTAAGTTAATAATATACCACTGACCACACAAAATGCAACACCCTAAAGAAAACACGCAAATCATCGGAAATTCTCATCACACATTTTAGGCTATTATAAATGCAAATTATCAGCATTGCTGAGCATTGGCACATCACGGGTGACAGTAGTGCTCTACATGCAAGCACTATATGTTGGGGGTGAAGAGATATGTAGGATAACAGGATTTGATTCCCTGTAAACATTTTAATTACATCTCGAAGAAGACATGGTGCTTCTTCCAAGCAAGTTTCTGAATTCGACCTAGGAATAATAGAACTCATAGGATTATCCTTCAGATAAATCAACGATTTTATCAGACGAAACCAAACAACTGTGATGCGGGACTTGTAATTCCTGAATGCTGGAGAGAACGACGGACTAATGGAACCGATCATACCTAATTCGTTGCACCACTGCAAAGACAGGCACTTTGTGCACATGGCAGGAATGGATCACTCGCCTTCATCCTGATCCATGGTAGTACAAGATTTAGTCTGTTACCCAACATCCAATGTCCATTCGTACTATTTGACGTAGTTTTCAGTTGAATGAAGTGTCCGCAAGGTTTTCCAGATCTTTGTTTATCCTAAACTTAACATCTCAGGCCTTTTGCTCCAATCAATGCTGCGATAAGCAACGGACACAGATAGCGGAATGAAACCGCATTATTGTCTTTACTGATGAATCCCAAATTTAACCGTAACACTATAATAATGGAATTCGAACCTGGAAACAATGTGGCTACAAACTGCTCAACTGTTTGTCTTATGATCTGCCACACTGGTCCTGCTTCTAATATCTTGTTTTGGAGCGGTCCCAATCTATCAATAACAAAGAAAAATGTAGTCTCTGTTTGCATAACAATTAACATGGAATAAACCAGCCTCTGTTATACCAGATAAGCTTTGACTGCATATGGAAGTCGCATGCATCAGAATCAAAGAGGTTTTGGGTTACATTCAAAGCCTCTTTGATTCCACCCTGAGGCATGTGACAGCAATTATCGCCAACATTGCATCTACACAAAATACTGATATTGTCATTCACACTTACCAAGAAGTTGTAATTTAAATATTTTTATTTTGTGTATAACCTATTATTTGCCAAATAAATTTTGCTGTGATATCGTTGGTCTTTCTTGGAGATGAAGTATGGAAAACCAGGTGTTTCTGTTATGATTATTTTAATCATTTCGCCTTTATTTGTTGTTGTTGTAGCTTATCCTCCAAATGTCTGACGAAGTCAGACAAGGTCCATCAAACCGTTGACCCTAAGGAAATCGAGGACCATGGGGATGAGTATATATCCTCTCTGGAAAGTCCAAAACAGTCTAGGATGTGATTAGGTGAAGCCTGCTCAGTTTTACATTTAGAACAGACCCCAAAGATTTTCATGCCTTCGAAATACGGGAGACCCCTAGTGTGACCGCCTGCTAGTCTGTAAATTGCAATTCTAGAGGCTCTATTACAATTGAGGACGAATGAAGAGCCAGGCTCTTTGCCCGCGTACCAGTGATGGCAGGGAGGGATCCTCCACCTTTTCGAAATTTCATAGACAGATGTTCTAAAAAGGTACGTATTGAAGAGGAAGGATTATCGTGGTAACAGCCTTCCTTGGCCAGTCTATCTGCCTGCTCATTGCCGTATATGCCTACATGAGAAGGAATCCATTGAAAATAAACTTCATGGGACTCCTAAATGAGCTTCAGAAGGATAGAACTGCTAGTTTGATCTCCAATTGCAATCCAGCTGTGGAGGTGCTGAAGAGAGCTTCTGCTGTCCGAAAGGATCCATAGGTCCCCAAAATCACCTTTTTAAAGAATATTTTCAAGACCCTGTTCAATTGCGATTAATTCCCTTTCTTAACTTGCTAAGTACGTGCTGCATTTAAATCTGTAAGATGTCTCTCAAGCATAACTATGGATTTTCTGTTGAATTTAAGTCAAGAAATCATTGGATGATAATTTCATCCATCATTTTATGCTACAAACCATTCAAAAATACGGATATTGTGTGCAGTGGAATAGTCGTTCATGAAAAGGCCATAAGATTGCGTAACGGCCAAATATTGATGAGTCAACGTTCAAAGTAAATCATTCACAGGACTTGCAGATAAATATAACGATATTTGTTAGCTGATGCAGCTTGCCGACTTTCATAGCTACATGCTTTTATCTCTTCCTATTCTTTGATAGGTGAATGATGACAGAGCGATTACATTGAAAGTTCGATCAATCACCGATTCTGCTTGTCTTATAGAAATTAGGTTCATTTCATATTCGACTAATAATTGTAAGTCTCTCAATCACTCTCCTTTAAATTTTAAAATTGACCCTTAATAGAATATTCAAGGTGATGAAATTATAAATAATTCTGCTATAAACGCAAACGTAACTTAAAAACAAGAATAGCCTAAATTAAGCTTCCTTACCTGTTTTTTATTTACTGAATCGTCAGAGCGCTTATCAAAAAAATTTCAAGCAGAATAGCTATCGGAATCTTTAAGAAATATGTTTCTTAAAGTTTTTATTACTGTAATATATTTCTGGGGACCTATTTCTGCCGTCTGGAAAACTGCTTAACACAGTCAACAATATTAAATGATTAGGTTGACACCAGAGCTGTTACCCTCATCTCCACGCCACACTACTCCATCAGCAAAGGAATTATTTTAGACGATTCAGAATTAGAGCTCTTTATAAGGTGCCAATAATATTATCCATCCAAGAATTTTGTGGCACTGTGTGTGTCTGTGTGAAAATTATAAATATTATTTCCACACACACACACACACACACACAAATTATAAATTATAATATATATTTATAATTTGTGTGTGTGTGTGTGTGTTGTGTGTGTGTGTGTGTGTGTGTGTGTGTGTGTGTGTGTGTGTGTGTGTGTGTGTGTGTGTGTGTGTGTGTGTGTCAGTGGAAATAATATTTATAATTTTCTTCCGATAATTTTTAAGATAAATTTTTTTCCTGGCAATTTTCTTTCAACCATTATTTTATAGTATGGGTCATTTCTTCTCTGGTACAATATATACATATAATATTTAAACTATGACTAAATAATATAAATAAAAAAATCAATCAAACTCAATTTCTCTCCTAAAATGCTTTTAAATTTTAAAACTTAAAAAAAATATCCAATCTTTGGAACCATTCTTACACTTTAAGTGTATATGAAATAAAAGGAATTATTTTACACGAGTGTGTATTTTCACACACTGTCTATATAAAATAATTCCTTTTATTAGTCCACATTACATTTATACTCAAAGAGAAAAAAAATTTCCAGTTAAAATATTATTTGTTGCATAAATTTCCGCAATTTGTATATATATATATATATACATATATATTATTTCCTACCTAATTAAAACTTACTATTTTAATATTCGAAAGGAAATTTCAGACTTCAAATGCGAAATTAAAAAAAAAAATTATATATCTATTATGTATATTTTTTAATTGTAATAACTTAAAATTTCTTTTACAAAATTTTACTACGAAAATTTGTATTTTTAATTTTAAATTATGACATAAACTATTTTCCAAAATAAAAGAATTATTTTATAAATTATATTTTAAACCATCTTTTATAAAGAAAATTCAAGGAAAATATTTCTTTATAAGTTAGATGAACACATTGAAATAATTACATGTGTATACAAATGCCTGTAACATATTATTTTTTAAGGGGGAAAAGTATGTAAAATATTATTGAAGCATTGTTAATTAAAATGTACACATATTAAAGGATTTAAATATGAAATGCTAAAAATAAATATTTAATCAATTTAATGAGGAATTGAGAAGTGTCTGGTAATTTTTTTCTACATTACTTTATTAAGAACTCAAGTTACATTCATTTTATTGTTACATTATATTAAACTTCCGCAAAGGCCGCTATTTTACTTCGCTTGTTTTTGTTAAAATGCTTGCTTTGCAAAATCATTAAAACTATCGACATTCTCATATAGTTTTAAATGAATGAATAGTTGAAGTATTTTTATTTAAAGGATTTACAATTATTATTTATACTGAGTATAAGGATATTTTCTTCCAGAAACTTCTCCTTAAAAATTATATCTTTTTAAAATAAAACATGCATTTTTTGCCATCTTATAACTATTTTTATTATTTATTGTTGAAGATAATATATTGAAATTTTGTATTTAGAATGAATTTCATTTTAAGTCGTATTTTTCATAGCATAGAATAGATTTCGTAAACTAAATTAATAAATAAATTGAAATTCTCAAATGTTTTTAGATTAAATTATTACATCATTAAATTTATCATAAAGTTATTTTTAAGGAAATGATAGCATATAATGTTAAACAGTTCATATTTAAAAATTAAGAAAAAATTAACCACAAATCTGTTCAGGTTTAAAATTAAAAATATAGATTTTTAAAATATAATTTGCCATTTTAATTATTAATGAAACAATGGCATTTAGTATATTGCCTACTTTATTTTTAAAAATATACTATAAAGAAAAATGTAAATGTATTTCACTAATAGTAATTGTGTAATTTTGCGAGAAAATTAATGTAGCTTGAAAAAACTTCATAAAAATATGCATTAAAAATTTAGTAAATATTTAATAAACAGGCATGTCTTTATTTCTTTAAAAAATTTAAATAAACGTTAACAAACAATAAAATTCTAAAGAAAGATTTTTCTTTTAATGGGCATAATTCTTCTAAAGCGAAAATTATTATTTTTGGCAAATGTAAGCTAAATCTTATACTAAGCTTGCATCAAAGTTGTAAGGAAAAGAAGATCTGTAATCTTAACCACGAAAATTATTCAGCATTCTTCACCGACAATACCCATTATACGTTTCTACTAATAAAAGAAAAATGTAAAGTGAATTTCTAAGATTGATTGTGAGTCAATTTATAAATTAGAATCATAAAAAATGAAAGGATTGTTAAGTTCAGAAGTAAAAGTAAAAACTTTACTTTCTTTTTATTTCTGGTTTTATATTTGACATAAAAACATAAAAAGTCAAAAAATTGGCACGTACTTTTTATTAGGAATGTGGTAATAAATTATTGTGGTACTGAAACAACTATCACTGAGTATAGTAGAGCTGATGTGGAGATATTGAAAATATGCTAAAAGTAGACTTTATAGTGCTAGTGGGGACATTTGGAGATTTTTATATCCAAGCTGATCTCTTACGAGGTTTACTTTTTAAAGTAAGCAGTAAGCATGGGGGTTGTGTCAATCCCCCGTGATCTGTACCCATGATTTGTTATTCTCTTTCTTTTTTCTTCTCGCCTCCTACTACCATTTCCTTTTATTTCTCATTATGGTTTCCCTGCGAGAAATTAAATGCTTCCCTTGAGACGCTATCACTATCCTGTTATTAATTTCTGGGGACTAAATCACACAATATTTGCCGTGTGTAGGACCAGCGTTCCTTGGAATGAAAGGTCCTGATAATTGAGGTCTTCAGTAACCAACTCATTATTTTAGCCTCTGCTTCAAGTAAACGGGACGTGTGTTGTGTTTCTCAGCATATCAATAGCTTTCATGTATCAAGCAATCAGTATATAATTAAAATAAAGGCCAACTCAGAAATGTATTGTGTGCGTATAGTACATGATGAGCACTAATGCAAATAGATTACATCTCCTTGCTGTGGGTTCCGTAATTACATGGAAACACAAAAATAAATTTTTCTTCCAAAAAAATGGCAAATGCTGAATTAAAAAACCGAAATATCTTATCATTTCCTCATTTAAAGAAAGGAAAACACTTTAACTCGTGACTGTTATGTGGGATTCGCAACCATTTTTAGAACATGGTTAAAAATATAGGATTTATAAATATTTATGGTAAAGCATTCACATTTACGTATTTTTTTTATTTATGTGCATAACTATGCAAACATCAGTTCTCATAACGATATTTATATTATCGAACATTAGATACTTCTGCCAGAAAGAGCGGAACACTGTCTGTACACAAGGCTTTGTAAAATTAATATGTGTGTGGGCTACTAAAATATAATAAAATATGATTTCTCTATTAAAATAATATCCTAACACTACTGCATTATGCATAATCTCCAACAAAACTTAATCAGACCCGGCCTTTATTTATCTAATGACCACAAAGCTCTATAGGAATGTCATATGCTATTTCTAAAATGTCGACATCTTTCAGCAGATGAAGTATTGAATGCGTTTGGGGGGGGGGGGAAGAAACTGAATAAAACAAGGAACCCAGTTTAAAAACAACAAAATAAATTAATAAATAAAATTTTTCAGCAGTAATTAGATAAAGGTAATTTATTGTCATTTACAGGATAGAACGCAAATAATAAATCGAGTGATATGACTGTTTAATAAAACTGAATTTATCGTTAAGTTTATTTTTCCTTTTTATTTTGCTGTACTATATTAATATTTGTGGAATATAGAATTTATTATTTACGATATTTTTGGAATATAAAATTAATATCGATGTATAAATAATCAGAATATGTATAGTACACATATGTATACGTATGTATAAATATTTCACATGTGTATAAATATTTAAATATTTCAACTCCATAGACTTTTTGGGCTTTTTTTTTTCAAAGAAGCGAATTTATATGTTTAGCAAATTTATATGTATAGCACACACACACACACACACACATATATATATATTATAAATATATGTATCTATAAAAATAAAAAATAAAAATTTTTTAATCTTAAAATGTTCCATTTTTTATTATTTTAAAACGATCAGAGCTATTTATTTTACATGAAAAGTTAGCGACATAAATAGCAAAAGCATTCAGAAAGAAAAATAAATTCATTAATTTAAAAACAAATGAAAAATCATAACAGGATTTATTATGAAAAAAAAATAATATTAAAAAAAACTAGTTCAAATCCTGCTGCTTCTTGCCCTGGGTGATTGCTTTGTTGCCATAATCTGATTGCTTCCACAGCCAAGTGGAGTTATGCAAAGTATGCATTCCTTGTATCAATCGAGATGAGATTTTATTGAAAAAAAAATCAGTTTGTGTTCACAGGTCGCAAGAGAGGAAGCCTGGAGATCTCACAAGTATCCTGATAGATGAGGTAGAAAGAAAAAAAAAAAAAAAAAAAAAAAAGAAGACGAAATTCCGCAGAGGCCATCGTGAGCCCTTAGGGAGTCAGCTTTCCGATCTTCCAAGTTTGTTTTTGTTTGACCCATATACAAGGTTACTATGCTTTCAAAACCCTTTTCATTTGAATAACCACAGAGCATATGAAAAGACTGAAACGCCTCCTTCTGAATCATAAATTATTTATCCATTTTTGTACGAAAATAAATATAAAAAAAACCGCTAATAAAAATATAAACAATAAATTTTGATAAAAAGAATTTTTTTATTTTATTTTTAAAAATGCTGTTTTTATTAAATAATAAAAAAATATTATTTCAGGCATAATGGATATTGAAATAATCTTTTTAGGATTGAAAAAAAAATGTTAGGCTTTTTCACTACAAATACATGGCATTTTAAACACCTTTAAACTTTTTTTTTTTTTTGCCAAAATTTGGTGGATTTTTTTTATGTCGTTTTATAATGATTTTGGAGATATTTTTCTAGTTTTTGTTTTTCAATATTTAGCATCAAATAACATAAATAAACGTGTATGATATTCACAATTGGAATAATATTTTTTATTTTCTTTGTGATATTTGCTTTAATTTAAGATTAATTAACTGTAACTGACACTCCATCGTCACTGAAAGTCAATCCACTGATATCCCATACTGGATCATAATTTTTGTAGTGATCAAATTGATTTTTATGATGTCAAGGTCAAAAACAAAACTCTTTCGTATTAATCTATAACTAATCTATGCGATTCTGTAAAAGTAGTTTAGAAATGAAATCAATTTTAACTATTAAAAAAAGTGTTTCAATTAAAATCTCATTCATAAAATCTCCTTGGAGAAGGAATTTAAAATTGTAGTCAAGGAAAGAATCTTAATTAAAAGTACTAAAGAATTAATGGCCTTAATTATAGTGTGGACTGATTATAAACAAAAACAAGAGTTTGGAAATTATATTCAAGGATAATGTGGATGAAATTACTACAAAGAAATAATGGCAGTCACAGGTTTTCACTGGCCCAAAAAGCAGTGGTTTCCAACCAGTGGGGCGCGCCCCCTTGGGGATCGCGAGACAGTTGCAAGGGGGGCATGCAGCTGTTTCCAAAATATCATTTTCGAATACGAACCGAAAAAGTCGAATAGGTGTCAAAAAATGAATCAGCAGTATACATAATCCACAATCCTCGCCGCGAATTTTTCGGGTACAAATGCTAAAACATCCCATCCATATTCTTCTTGAAACGACCTCGCTTTCGCGTTTGGAGCCGAACACCGGTGGGGCGTGGAATCAAAAGATAAGCACTCCCAAAATCCCAGGTACTTATTCGCGCCAAACACGCCATTTGTAACATCTTACCTATGTGAAACTGTTTTTCTACAGTAGCTGTCTTAAAAACAAAGTATCGATCTCGCTTAATGATTGAAAAGGAACTGAGAACCGCGATTTCTTCAATGATACCACGGTTTGAGAAAATTTGTGCTGAAAAACAAGCTCAACCTTTGCTTTAAATTATTATGTTGTAGTAGTATTAATTATGTATTCTTTTTTTGTTTTTTTATTTTATATTTCTTATAATAAATATATTATATTTTTACATAATATTGTATATTGTTTTGTAGCCCATTAAATAAACTATAATATCAGTTGAGTATTTATGAAATTTGATTTTTATATAAATTAACGGGACGCATCAATTTGTTTTTTAAAGGGGACGCACCAATTTTTTTTTTAAAAAAAAGGGGGGGGGGGCGCCGGTACAAAAAGGTTGGAAACCATTGCTTTAGGGTGTAATGGACTTTTCAAGACTACAGTCTTGTGCCAATGTAGAAAAGCCATACTTGTGCCAATGTGGTTAACACCCCCTGAAGAAGCTGGCCATGTTGGTACTTCGTTTCATTTTTCTTTTATTCTATTTTCTATTTAAATTATCTATTGAACATATTTTCCATCTGTTTACTATATTTCGTATTTTCAATGTATAATTCTCCTATTAGTATTTAATTATTATTTTCAATTTGGTAATTGACTAATTTTCTAAATTTATTACTATTCTCTATTTGGTTTTTGATTAATTTTATAAAACATACTATTATTTATATTTAGTAATTCTATTTAAGCTGCTTTATTAATATATATATATATATATATATATATATATATATATATATATATATATATATATATATATATATATATATATATACCTGACTTGTATTTAATGTAATGTAACAAATATTATATGTACACAAATTGTTACATTAAATTATTAGTATATTTAAATACACCTATAGTTTATGTGTGACGAAATAATTAATTAAAATATTTTTTATTCGAAGTAAATATTTCTAACTAATATTTTTATCTCAACAGGAGTGGATAAGAGTGGAAGTGATATGAAATACACTAGTTCATTGACACACCGAGACACTACAATCGAGAGTCTCGCATTTTATCTGAGAATGAATAAACAGGAAATAGCAGCGCGATCTTTCCAAAAAGCTATAAAATTTGAAACAGGAAAGAGACAGTTCGAATGACAAACAAGAAAAAGCAATTGATCACAAATCAGGATCCATCAAGTTGACCTCAAAGAACTGGTACGAGCCATGGTACAATGGGAGACTGAAACTCTGATGCGAATTACTGAGAAAATTTATTAAAGAAATTCTTAAATTTTTTTATGCTAAAACTATGTGATGGTTTTTTTTTCTAAATTAATCTTCAGTATGAATTATTTGTTTATTCACTCACACACACATGAGTTATTTATTACATACTTACATTGTTCTAAAAATATAGATATAAATTATTTAAATCTGCGAATAAAAATCATAAACAACAAAAATAAATATTTCTGAGTATAAAATTAAATTGTAAGCAACTTTTTAAATCATAAATAATATGGATTAAGCCTACTTATATACTCCATTAGTTTTTAATCAAAAATCTCTAGCATTTTAAAATTAAAACTTAAAAATATATGGAGAGGAATTTCAGTCAAAGTGAATTTCTATTTTTTTATTTTCAAAAAATTAACCAAATTTAAAAGATTATTTCTTAAAAAATGTGGCAGTAAATCCATTCAAAATAGAATTAAATTTTTTTTCGCACTATTAAATACAGGAATTAATTATTTAAAACTTTAAGCGAGTAAAACAAATTTGGCACTATTCCAGTATAGGAAATAACTGGATTTCATAAGTGAAAGAAATGTTTGCAATTCGATGAAGAAAATGCTCGAATAATAATAAAATATGCAACACAATGTTTGTTTGTTGCTCAACGGTTATTTTTTACTCAGAAGGATTAAAGAAACTGGAACTTATAGTTTAAATTGGATTCCGAACCACTTCAAACAACCATGCTTAAGGAGGGAGTCAAACCCATGAATTGTTGAGCTTCAAGATTAGAGCTGAAACCACTCAGTATTTAAAAAGTCAAGAAAAACTTTACATTTGCTTAAATTATTAAATGACAGCTTAAAAATTAAAAAGAAATTGACGCATATGAAAACAACGTACGAGTGCAATTTTGAAAATACTACACAAATTTGTTAAAAATACAAATGAAGAATTATCTCTAAATACTAGAACAAACAAATAATTTATATCGGAAAATGACAAAACATGTATCAAGTAGAACAAAAGATTAAAGTACAATTATTTCTGTTTATTGAAACTGGAATAGTTGAGCCAATTTTACAAAATTGATTTTAAGAATATGTAAAAAAAATGTAGGGTTACCTATAAATTTTAACAGATTTAAATATAAACATTTAAGCATAAAGGACATTCATAGATTTAAATGTTCTAAACTTATGTGATAAAAACTAATATTTTATTTCTACAAAAATTAGATAAAAATATTATATCATGAAAAAAATATATAGGAACAAATTTACTGGATGTCTACAATTGAATTGTTATAATTGAACACCATTGTTTGAAATTTTGAATAAAAATATCTATAAAATGTTCCAGTTTTTAACTCGAAAGATTAAAATTAAAAAATGTATTAAAAATTAAAATTTGAAAATTCAAATTTTTTATACAAAATACTTTGCAAAAAAATTTGAATTTTAAAATTTTAATTTTTAATACATTAATTTTAATTTTCTTTAATAAATTCAATTTAAAGTTTCAAAGTGGATAACACAAAATGAATATTTCAAATATCATTCACTAAATGATTAATTATTGAAAATATTGCAACAACTTTTATAAAAATGTATTTAATTTAAACGTTAAAAAACTGAACCCATGTACCTATTTTTCTGAATTAAGAAAAGAAAAAGGAATTTACTATAGAGAAAGAGCTTACGGTATTTACATGAGTGGTTCCTTCTGATTAAGTTAATTTTTATGATATGATAAAAATTCTAAGAAAAATAGCTAAATTTTCTATCTTTATAAATATTTAAGAGATTAAAATATGAATTTCATAAGATTTTCAGAAAATAGATATCTAAAAACAGTAATGTTTTTTATCACAAAATTATAAACCCATCATATATTGCACGACACTTTTAAACGATATGTTTAAATATTGCCTTATTTACCTTAAATAATGTATATCTCGATGATAATGTCTTTTTTTTTAAAAAGAAAAATTCAATATTATTTAAAACAATTACAAAAAGCCGAAATATTATTTACTACGGTTCGCATAACAAGCCTCTACTTCATTCATTTTAGGTAATCTAAATCTGTTATTTGTTGCTTGGGAAGCGATTTTTCTCTTCTTTCCTTGTGATAAAAATTTGACTTGTTTCTCTTCTGTTTTAAAGATGGGTTCTAGAAACTGTTCCTTTTAAGAACAAACAGTGTCTGAAATTTATTCAATGGAAAGCATGCTTCCGCATTTATAAATTTCTAGTCGACCAATGACGGTAGACCGCTTGGACGAGAGTCAAACATTATCTGGTCACTTTCAAGCAACTGACAGATTCTGGCAGAAGAACTAACGCTGGATATAATTAGCATTTGATAAATGAGATTTTATTCGCATTTTTTTAAATTTTGAAGTATTCACATCTAAATAAAAAATGAACACGAATAAACAGCAATTACAATGGTAAAAGAGTTTATGAATACTTTATAAGAAATATTTATATAATTTAGAATAATATATATAATTAAAAATTAAATTTATCACTTATAGATAGTGCAATTTAAATTTGTTGCGTGTGTGTGAATGCTGCTCACAGACGGTGCGATGTATTCATAAATCACAATGTAAATTTTAATAACTCTCATACACTCATTCCATGAATTTACCTTCCCAAGTAAAAACCAATGTTCAACAATGATGGACCGAATATATAGTGACAAGCGTTGTTTAACCACATCATTTAAGCTACCTAAAATTGTTGATATAATTTTAGCACACTTTAAATAATAAAAATTAATTTCTGATCTTCGCAATGAAATACGGAACAGATTTTTGACATGCAATAATTTTTTCATCATGAAATATCTGTTCCATAGCAGTTAAAGTCACAGTTTTCTTACAATAACAGTACAGTAATAGAAGCATGTTAAAATAGTTATTTCGATAACTACTAAAAAAAATCAAAAGTAATGAAATGTATTGCTAAAAATCTTTTTGATATATTTAACGCGTATATTGCATTGAATATTAAACAAATTGAATAATTAGCCCAAAATATTTATATATAAAATATACAAATATATAATCGAAAGGAATTATAAGAATCAAAAATAGCAATAATCAATTTCCATAAAAATTTTAAAAGCTATTTTTTATATATAAAATAGGAATTAACAAATGTGAAGCACACACACACACAAACTTTATACTCCCTCTTAAAGAAACTAGTATTTTATTCATCACTTTTACCAACAAACATGAAATTAAACAATATATAATTGAAAAATATTAATAAATTCCATAAGAACAGTTTTCTAGAAATGCATTTTTATTAGGTTCATATCCCAATTAAGAATTTCTAAATATTTTTCCTTTTTTCTAAATATGTTATAATTCATTCACCCTTTAACGAATAATATTTGTTTTAGCATTCATTGCATACCCTTGTCCTGAAAGATTTCGTATACTTAAACGAAATTCATGGAATATCAATATCAAGCAAGAAAATTCGTGAGAAGAAAAAATAGTTCTCAATTTGACTCCATTGAGGCTAATGAACGGATTATTAACCTTTCGCTCAGTGAGTCCAAGGCTAACATTTAGCAATGCTATTTATAGCCCATGCAGGTTTCTTGCTGAGTATAAATTAACCATGAATAAAAAGAAAAAAAAAACATAATAAGCATCCTTATACATTCACGCAAAACTTTTTGACATAGCAAAGATTTAAAGAGATATTCAAACTAAATGTTTTCATAACCCCAAAATAAGAATGTGCAGTTAACGTATTTTGTGAATCCTAGAGATCAAGCTTTATTATCCTGGAATTTCTAAGACAACTTGAGGTAATATAAGAAGACATCAAAGCAATCCAAAAGGCACCTTGGTGAGGCAGGATGCAGGGTCCAATGAAGAAGAGCAATTAGATGAACTACGAACGAAATGGATTATCTGAATGAAGATATTTTTGCACAACAGGTATGCGGGGATTGATTGATTGATTACTTCAAATATTTTGCCCAAGGAGTTAAAAAAAATTTCCATTAAGTGAAATAACTATCTATTTACAATGAACCAATAAGAAATCAAAGAGGATAAATAAAAAATTAGCTAGAAATGTCACTTCCATGAAGATTATGCAGTTTCTTCCGTAAAGATTATTCGCTTAGGTCACAAATAAACAAAAAATTTTAAAGAACCGCAATTTTAACTTATAAGATCTTTATTTTCTTTCTACAGAAAAGAATTTAATCTTGTACCTTGTATGTTATGCCGGATTGCAATATAAATATAAGAATATTTGGCAGTAAAAAGTGTTACGGTTATGATTAATGAATGCTGCTAATAAATGATTTGTTACGATTCCTTTTCCGCACAATATGAGAAATGCTACATGACATATGTATGTGAAATCAAGGTCGTTTATGAATTCCAACTCTCAAAAGCATATTTGATGAAATTTGCAAAATGACAGAGCTGCGAATCAGTTTTTCGTTGTTTTTAAATTAAAAGGAAACAAAAAGATATAAATTTGTGAAGTTTCAACTCATATTTATAAATGAAAAAAAATTTTTGTCACATCACTACGCAATAAAAACGAAGAAAATAATGTCTTTGTTTTAAAAACAAAAATTTCCATTCGTCAAAGGAGCAAATAAATGAAACATGCTATTAGTTTATGATGAAAAATAAAATTGAAAACTATTTTTTGTAATATAACAAAAATAATTTTTTGCTTGAAAATATTCATTTAACTCTATTTAAAATTATACAAACATAAAATTTTAAATTTTTTGATGGTATTTTTTACAATTGTTGAGTAACTTATTGGTACTATTTAATAATTTTCATTTTTAATGTGAATATTCAGAGAAAAATCTATTAACAATTTTCTTATTATTATACTTAAACATCTTTAGAAAAAATTAGTTAAGACATAAAACATTTAAATGCGAATTCTTTTTAAGAAAATAATTTTCTTAATGGATGACATTTCTGTCAACAGCATCTATAATTAGAGTTGTGACATTTATAAAGAAAATATTTATAAATATCACAACATTAATAATCTCTTCTCATTTAAATTAACTGATATTCAAGTAGAGCGGCGGTGTAGTGTAAAAGTGCTTTTTTATTTATAAACTAATTATAATTTTTTCATTTGCTAGCTATGGAAATAAAATCACTTTCGATGTTCCTTTGAATGTAATTTTTATGCCAGAGCTCCAATTATTATTATTATTATTATTATTTTTTTTTTTTTGAAAAAAAATCCGTGATAAGTGATATTGTATTAACAATAATTGTTTTGCAATTTTATGTGACTTTCATTTTTTAATGAGAATTTTTATTGCTGGTAAGTAGTTTTATTCTTAATAATACAGTTCAATATGTTTTAAGTAGTTGACTTTTAATTTTGATGTAAGTAAAATCACTTAACAAACTAGCAATCTTTTAATTCATGTGTAAAATTATGTCAAAGAGGTAAATAAAAATGTTTGATTTCTGTATTATATCAAAATAAAAAATTTAAAAAAAAATACTTTATAATTTCTTAGCGAGAAATATTTTTAACCCGTTGCGTTGCGAGAAACGAGGTCACCTTCAAAAGCTGATTCTTGGCGGCGAGCAGCGATAAAAAGATGCGAGTAATGATATGATAAAGCAACAAATATTATTAAATAGGTTACCGCATTCTTATAATCAAGTAGACCTCGCTTATTTCACGTATTGTTGAATTGCAATTACATTTCTTATTTCATTTAAATAAAATGAATCGAATTTCAACTTGAAAATTTTACATAAATTTTTTTTGTAGATAAAGAAAAATATGTGTGAATTCTTCCCAACTAATTTGGTTTTTCACTTTTTACATTCAACTTGATTTGTTTTGATTGAATCATCTTGTTTGTAACTTCACACTTTCTAGTAATAATTATTTGGCGAATTTTCCATTAATATATTAATTAGCTTGGCAAAGTTTGTAAATAAATTCTGATATAAAAACTTTCCGTCACATTTTCAACTAAAAAAAAAAAATTAAGAATTCAAAATAACTATAATGGAAAAATACTGTTGATTGTCTTGAATGAACGATGTAAAAATAATTCCATTGTTTGATTTGTGCGAAAACTATCTCACGCGTCTCTTCATATACAAAAACTGACTGCAAAATACCGCATGACTTTATTGCAATATTCTTTTCGAGATTAAATCACAATATTATATATATATTATAAATATTTTTTAAAAAATATTGGGGGGAGAAGTATGCAGATGAAATGAAATAAATATAAAAATATAATAAAAATATCTTTATTTACATTTTACGATATTAGGATTTTTGTGCATCTTTTCGTAAATTGAACTTTTTCTCTAAAGAAATTCATAAAAAAATAAGTTGTTTAAATAATTATATTTATTTATATCTTTGTAAAATCATTTAAATTTAAGCTTCAAGGACGTTTAAGTCTTGGTGAAGTCTAAAGTAAAGAGGGGCTTAGGATTTGCTACAATTTGCTGAGAAAGTGAAAAGGAAAGTCCTCATTATACTTACATAAGATTCTGCAAATCACGATAAGAACGCAACAAACTTTATACATTAAAAATTCTGCTTCGAAATATTTTTAATGCATATAAGGGACTACGTTTAAGAATTCCTTTTCTTTTTTCCCTTTTGATATCGACTTCTTTTAGCTATCAGAGCCAATACTTTGACCTCTTCAGAGAAAAACTGCAGTTTACAGTAATAATATAAACAAACAAAGTAAAAATGTTCGTCTGATCCAGGAAACAATTTTCTGCTCCTTGGAGATAAATTTATTTTTCTACAAGCGTTAAATTAGCTTAAAAGTTCACCAATACAAATAATTTTTACTCTATAGGAAGTAAAATATTCAAAATATGTTTTCATTGACTTAACTTTTTTTTTTTCTTCCTTTACAAGGGTGAGTTGTAAAGGAAGCAGTACTTAATGTGTCTAATTGTCCCCTCTTAAATCCATGCCTGTAGATTTTACATCAATAATACTTGCCTATTAAATTTACTGGATGGATTATCTTTTCAAATGGTGGTTATATGCTTTCCAATACTTTCGTTTGAAAAACTTTAATTTTAATTCACAATCTTACAATTGATTATTTGCACTATCTTTTTTTCTGATTATAAAATAAAAATCCCTTGTTATAATTATTACAGTTGTAATAATATATCATTATATACTTGATACCTCTATATGATTAAATTTTCATAAGCTCTATGTATTTGATTTGAACGCATTTCATAGCCAAATGCAAAGACTATATTATATTGAAGTTTGTATCAGTGTTAACAAAATCAATAGCGTATTTATTATAAACTTCATATATAATCCACATAACTTTTCCAACTGTTATTTTAATTTTTCATAATTCAGTACGTGTCCCTCACTAGAAAATACACAGGTATATGTCTTGGAGACAATCAAATAACCAGACATAAAGTCTTCAGAACAATTAATACACTTTATTAAGTAGATAAAGATTGAACAGCCAACATAGTTAAAACGACTTGACTGATAAACCCGAATAGTGTATTTATTTTATTATTTATGGTGACAGTATTAAATTTATTGTTTGACAAAAATAATACTTCAAGCAAAGAAGTTATATTTATAAGAAATTATAATTTTAAAGTTTTTATTTTAAGTATTTTCTAAGGTTGAACGAAAATAACACGGTATTTTATCAGAATCTATTTAAAATTATTAATCATTCTTCAACCTATATAAATCTATTAAATCCAGAATATATACACAAATAAATAGGAAATGAAAAATCCTTAAGATATAATCAAAACAAATACAAAATCGGAGATTTTGATGTCGGAAAAAAGATCAGTTAAAAAAGGTGATAATGGTGAATTTTTTTGCAAAAATTAATTTATTTACATTCATAATTAAGATTAAAAATTAATTAACTTAAATCAAAATAGCTTCACCATTTTAATTAGAAACCTGGTTTTTTAGCAACCAAATTTTGAATCATGTCTTCATTAGAGTTTATACAAAAAATGAGTTGACGAATCTGAATGGAAAGACGCATTTTAGTAATTTCTATTTTCAATTTCAATTTTATCTCACACTGAAATTATTTAGTCATAAACTCTACATTTTTCTGCGGTCGCTTTATATGCCCCGTTGTTCCCATTTAGTTCCATACCGATGAACTTAGCACCAATATTGCACGCATATTAAATCTGCAAACAAGATTATCCTTTCAATATGTTATCCAAAATTATCATTTGAAGAACTTTGATTTAAAATTTTCTTAATCTTATTATGGATTACCTGCAATAAACTATCCTTTTTCCTGATTATAAAATCAAAAATACTTTTTGTTATAATTATAACATTTGAAATATAATAAGAACATTTGAAATTGACTTCTCAAAAGTTGTTGAATTTTTTAGATTGCAAGAGAGAGAGAGAGAGAGTCTTGTAACTTCAAAAAAAAATTTTTTTTTTACTTTTTTTTCATGAATTCTATGAAATGATTGATAAATATTTCTACTGATTTAAATTGTTGATTTTGCATTTTTAATCATGAAGTGTTTAGTTTATATTGACCATTTCTATAAAGAAAAAAATATTTTAAAGAAATAATTCATGAAAAAGGAAAAGAATGCGATACTATATACTGCAGAGGTTTTTGTTTAATACATTTAAAATATTAATTAGGCCGGCCAACTTGTCTAGTGGTCAGCGTGCCTGATTACGGATAGGGAGGTCCTGGGTTTGAATCCCGGTTCAGGCATGGATATACTTTCTCGCTCAGTCTATCCTGTCTTTGTCCTTTCCTTGTGTGTGTGAATGAAGTATGAATGATGCCTACCCTATAAACGGGGGTCCCTATGGCATGTTTGAGGGTGCGATGGTGGCCCACCCCCTGTGGTGCACCCGGGGCAACGCCTCGGCGGCTAAGAGGGCGCTGTGTCTGGCCGGTTCCTTGGTATCAAGGAACAATTGATTAATAGACTCTGTTGCAGTTGTAACTGTCTACAATCTGCCATTGGGAAATAAAAAAAATTTTTTAATTAGAACTGAATTTGAAAAATCCATAGAATATCAACATATAATTTTTTCCCCACAAATAACTATTTTTCAATAGTAGATTTGACGAAAATATTGTTAGCATCCTTATTACCTAAAAAATTATCTAAGCAGTAAAAAATGTACTTTCCCCCTGATTTAACTATTGCTATTTTTTTTAATTTTTGTTCTGATAATTTGATATTCAAGCTTTTCTATGTTAAATTTGTATACTAAAAAAAACCACTATAATGCATTTTGATCTAATTCGTTTTTATAATAGTTTCGTTGTCATAAACTAAAGCCTAATACATTTAAAAACGAAAAATATGTTTCCAAATGTTTTAATATTTCACCATAATGTATAGCACATGCAAAAAGAAAATGTAAAGCTTTTATATTTTAACATTTAAAAATACTATAATTGCGATCAAATTGGATTAATATTAATTTTCTTAAAAATCAGCTGTCTCTGTTTTCCGTGCGTTCTAATAATTCATCTGCAATGAATTAATATCATTGGCGTATATTTCGCAATATCTAGAACGAAAACCTATTTTGTTACACTGTGTTAACCTCCAAGCTGCTCCCTTCAGGTAAAAAGGAAAGACACAATGTAAATTCTATGAAGGTCACTCACTTCCTTCACTCGCCATTACAGGAATTCCTCCTCATAATGACCAGAAGAAAAGGCGACTGTTACAATGGAAGGAATCATCTGCAGCTCAAGTGAGAAATGTTCTTGGGAGCCAGAAGAATGTCAAACAGGTCTTCTTATTCTTAACTGAATGCAAGGCATTAATATTCATGACAACACCTGAGCAGCCTACAGTGGTTGTTACGTTGCTCTTTAAACAAATGTTTTTGAAGACTAATATTTTAATATAAAATCGAGAAATTAAATAAATAAATAGAAAAAAAATATGTTACGTTAATAATTGTTCAATTGTTGTTTTATTAACATTTATTTTATTAAAAATTATTATAATTACCATAGATTAACTACACATTAATGGATACTTAGCGCCGAGCTGATAGCCGAATGGTTAGCGCTCTTGCCTTTGGTTCAACAATTCGTGGGTTCGAATCCCACCTTGGGCATGGATGTTTGTAGTGGTTCGGAACCCACTTTGAACCGTAGGTCACAGTCTATTTAGCCCTCGTGTGCAAAAAATTACATTTGAGCGACAAACCAACCAACGGATACTTAGCTAAACCACACATAGCTAATTTTAAAAATGAAATCGAATAAATATTTTAATGATAATTTTATTACAGATATTTGATAATTTTATTTTTTTAATATTTATTTAAATAATGTTATGTGATTATCATAAAATAAATACACATTTACGCAGGCGCAAAATTATAAAAAATATAATTTTACATTTGATGTAAAATATCATTATATTCCTATTAATTCAAAATATAATTTTATATTTGGAAAAGATCCCCCATTTTTATTTTAAAAAAACCCTAAAATAATAAAATGGATAATTATAAGATCTATGGAAATAGAAAAAAAAATTATCAATACAATTAAACATTTATAGCAAAATAAGAATTCGCACTGTTTTATTCACATAATATAATAAATATTTAAAATAAATAGGAATAGAAAACATAGAAAATTGCTTATAAATATGGATATATTAATGTATTCTTTATATGTAGTATTCTTGCTTTGCTTGTAGTTTTAAATATAAATGTAGTAAAATTTCTTAATGCGCTACACAAGTAGCTAAAAAATTATTTTTTTAAAAAAGCATTAAACATAAAAATAATTTATATAATAATTATTAAAAAACATTCTTTCTTAAATACTTTTAAATGCAAACACAATAAAGAGAATAAAAAGCACGTTTTTTTTCGTTAGCGATTTTGATTGTAAACAAACCTTGTAAATCTGATGTAAACAATACAACATGGCGTTTCCAACACAAAACGAACACTCACCTGTTCACGTGCACTTGTTGATGCAGTGATTGAATTTTTAAAGAATACTATGACGCTATTACATCAACAACTTTATGTTACAATTCCTTAAAACAGAATTACACAAGTCGTTATCATTTAATTTTACATTTTAAAGTTTAACCCAAAGTATCATTCCTGGCGTATAGTTTCTTGGAGACGGAAAAACCGGCAATCGATGTTTGAATTTTCCCCTTCTTCGCCTGCAGGTCTGTGATTGGCTCAAAACCAGGTAAAGTCTCCGCTCACGTGATTTCTCGAGGACACGGAACAGGTTCTTTTTTTTTTTCTTCTTTTTCTTTCAAAAGAGGTGATTCATAATTCTGAACTCAGCGGGTGAAGAGGGAAATCAGCGACTTGAATGTTCGTTGGGGAGTACAGCATCATATATCTACTTACCAAATCCTTAATCTCGCTTTTTTTTCTTTTCTTTTAAACTGAGATAACATTGTTGTCAAGGTTGTTCATCATAAATAGACAACGGTTATTTTGAACTACCTCAGTCAATTGTGGTTTGTATAGAACAAATGAGAAAGAATTTTCATTGTTCTGTTATTTATCCTGTAGGCTAGTCCTGCAATAGAAGTTGATTAATGAAGGTTTGTAAAAAAAACTAATTAAAAATTAAATAACTGAGTTGATAAAGATTTATTCCCCAATCTTTTTTCATAATTGGCAAATGGAAAAATACGTTACACATACTATCCTTATAAAGGACAATACTAGATTCTAATATAACTTACTAAATAAATGAATCGAAATATATGCTATTTTTATGAATAATACCCTATTATTATTATTTGATAAAAAAATTTTTTTACTCATAAAAATACCATTAAAAATTTATATAAATTTTATTAAAATTCATAATAATTTATTGAAAATTTATCTAATAAATCTGTGCGGCGAATTCAAAAATGTTGATTAATTACGAATTGAATAAAATAAAATACTAATAGATTCAATGATAATATAACATCTAAAAAATTACTTAGTATAGATATTTTAATTGTTATGCTTAAATTACATTTAAAAAAAAATTACAATTGCTGCAATTACAATTATATATGAAAACTATCTTTACTTTAGTAACAGAAACAAAAAATTATTTTCTAGAATAATAAGAAAAGCAAAAATATTTCTAGTTGTGATATGCTTTGATAGTGTTGTTCATAATGTCTCAATTATATCCAATCACTTTAAACTGACATATGACAATTAGTGATATTTTTAGTTATCACTTTTAATATAAAATAAACATTGCAATTACCCAACCAATGCTTAAAATAAAATCGTTACGCTTGTTTGTTGCTTGAATTTTTCATTTAAATTTTTTCAGATACGCTTAAAAATGTAATTGTAAAAATTTAAATGTAAAAGTTTTTGTTTCGGTCGCAGAAGAACTCGACTCATCACAGACAAGATAAAATTACATTTTAATAAAAGTTTAATAAAATTGTTCCCCATTTAACATTGAAATGTTTAGATTTTTAAATCTTCTAAAAGTATTTCAAGTAAACTAACTCTAAAAAATAATAAATTAGACAATTTTTTTAATAAAACAATTGTCATTAATTTTTTTTCCTGAGCATTTTATGTCAAAATTTTGAAAATCTAAATTTTAATCTTTGTTTTTCCTTATTAATGTACTTTATAGGATTAAATTTAAACAAAAAAAAAAAAAAAAAACTGTTAAGTCTGATCTCATAATAAGTCTTTGTTGCATTCTTCTGAAAGAGTGAATCACAATGAAGGAAGCTTTCTAATTCATTCAAATTATCTCATTCTAAAATCACATCTTCAATTTTTTTGGTAATTTTAATGATGTATTTTCTTAAATACTTTATATATATATATGTGTGTGTGAAATAATACTGACACATGAAAGATAATAACAATTAAAAACTTATTTTTGAAGCAAGGAAATAAAAATTGAATAACCTTAAAAGTTTTAGAAGTATGGAAAGAAGAAAAGTTTTTATCAGAAGAAAAAAAGCAAACTGTTTTTAGTTAAATGTGATCTTTTTAAGCGAAAAAAGAAACAAATACGTGTATACTCTCACACTTTTAAAAGAGATTATTTTGACAGTTTATGGTTTTTCATCACTTTATTTGCATAATTTCATTTCTAACGTAAAATATCTTCGATTACTACTTAAATTGCAAAAGAGTATAACACGTCAGAGCAAATCCTTTAACAGCCATAGCTAAAGATTTGAATATTTACAATTTATTTGAATGAGCTATTTTTCAAAATATTTCTTTTAGTTATATGGCATTTACGGAATATAAGCTAGTAAGAAATCCACTGCTTGCAAATAATGTGTATTTTATCAAAGTATGCACATTAATAATTTGTTTTAAAAATATACAATTTTATCATTTGTAATAAAATTGTCCCAATACTCTTAATAAAAGTATAGTATTTTTTTCCCCTTTCTTTAAACATAAATTTTTGAAGACTATTTCCTTTCAAATAATGCCAACCAATATGGTCGACTATTTCTTCTATCCATGATTTTTCCGAGCTCTCTGGCCTTCCGTTCAACAATTCTTGAGTTCTATTCCCATCGCGGACATGGGGATTTGGTGCCATCATTTCTGTAGACAAGAGCTGATCAGTTAATCACCTCTCGTGTGAAAAAGTCACCGTAAAGTATTCCAAACCAAAATAGTCCATGAATTTAAGTATGATAATGCTCTTTCCTAACCCTGGTTTGGGTTTTAAACTTAAATTTATTATGAATATTATTTGTAATGCATAGCAAAAAAATTATGATTTTATTAATTTGAAATGCTTTCGCAAATGTATTTTTTTAAACTTTTTCCATTCATTAATTTAAAACAAGAATAGATATACAACAATGAGTTTTTACATTATAATGTATATTTACATTTACTTTGAAAAATGTGCTTAGAGTTAAAATAAATTTCTCACATTGCATAGTTAAAAAAATAAAAAGTCATTTCTACTACAAAAAAACATATACTTCGAGATGTTTTCTAGGATTTTAAATGCATTTTATGCTTTTTACCGCTGAGTTGCACAAGGAAAAAGGTTTCTAGTATTAAAAATATTAACTTTGAAATTTATCAGAAAATGTTAAAATAATATCTCCCTTCCTTATTTTTTTGTTTTATTTTAAAGACTAAAGAAATTTCTAATCACGCACTGATAATTTGTAGAAAAATATATAAATTCTTAGGAAATAAATATAACACAAATTATCGCCACCACTGAGGCTAGATGAGGTTAATGATACTGAGCTTGATTTCGGTTAGAAATGTCATCTGAATTTCTCACTATAGATACTAAGAAATGTCAAAGAATATCATCTTTATAATTTCCGATTGATGTAAAATCCCGATTGATTCTCGGAACAATAATAAAATCATAGTTATTTCAAGTCGGATAGAAATTAATTTCAAAATGATATTGTTTAAAATGGGTGTATATAATCGGACTCTTATTTACACTCGCAATTTTTTGTAAAAAAATATAATTGTAATATTTATAAATTTTACCATATATTTTATATTAGGCCCAATTATTATGACAACTTAAATTTTGAAAATAATATATAGCAGAAATTTTATTAAATTCAAAATGTATTATTTGCTGAAAGATTTTCAGAAAATGGATTGTTTACAAAAAAAATTTAATAAAAATTCATTTTATTTGTGAAATATGAAGAAAATATTTTTTAATTACATTAAAATTCTTCCATGAAATTCAATTTATTGATTTCTATTTGTACTAAAATCTACTCAAAATTTATTATTAGTATCTCTCGTCTTTGAAACAAAAATTAATATAAATGCTTAAACATCTTAAAAACAAAACAGTTTGATTTAAGCAATTCAGCAACTATAATATATATATTATGAATAACTTTCATTTTTCATTTAAAAAAAAAAAAACTAAATTTTTGCTTAGTTTTAGGGCTTAACGATATTATTTTAAAATTTAGATTAAGACAAACATAAATTGCATATACTTAAAATGAAATAACATAAAATACAATTATTTTTTTTGACAAATATTATTTAATTTAACCATTTTCAAAAGAAAAATCCAATAAGATTATATTTACATTTCATTTAAATAACATTATTTTTAATGAGCAAAAGTTTGAAATATGTCTAAAACATGTGTCAACTATATCGTCAAATTACAGCCAACAAATAAGCCAGTTTTCTTTTCTTCAATTTTATTCTTCATACTGTTGAAGAAAGTTGTAAATATAATTTAATTCCTTATCATATAACAGTATAATTTTTAATTATATTTCAACTGAGCTTTCAGTGCCTTCTTAAGACCATATAAAACCCCTACACTTAATCATTCTATCAGGACATCGCTTATAGCCAAAATTATTCAGTGAAATGATTCCTTGATAATATACCTCATACAATCAATTAAAGAACACCACAATTTAATGTCGTACAATTGTGATGCTGTTAGATAAGCGTATTAATCTTCCATATTGTAATGTTAGAAAACTTTCAAAAATTCAGTTCTGTGTAAATGCCTCCTTTTCTTTCCCTTTGTTTGAAGCTAGGGGTTGTTCTTATACTCCCTTCTAAATATGTGTAACTGGGATATTTTTGAATTTGGATAGACTAGTCGTGAAAATATATGGTAACTTACGTAACACTTCAGAATTATCTAAATTTGTAAATTTAACGCAAGATTAATACTATATATTAAAATCCTATAATCGAATCGTATTTGTTTATCAAAAAATTGATAACCTTTCGTACAATTTTATACCTTTTTACTAAGCGAATTAAAAGAAAAAAATCATATTTCAACATTAGAAGGATCACATGTTCGAAATTTGTTCCTTCACTCCAGCTATTTCCAAAGTATTAGTGGAACGTTTTTTGAAAGAGCAGTATTTAAAGCAACTGAGCATTAAACTGGGGGCATGTGTCTTAAATGCATAATGGTAAACCAAAATTTTCATTTTAGAAATGTATAATTTCGACAAAAAAGAAAAATTGTCGACATGAATTTCCACAGTTCATTAATAATAATAGAAATTCATTGTATATTGTTTAAAAATGCTTAGTATTTATTTAAAATAAATTTCTTGAAAGCTTTTTATATTTTGATTAAAATTGATAATTTATTATTATTATTATTATTTTTGCTATTGTCATTACAAATTTATAATCTGGTGAAAAGTGATGGATAATGATGCCGTTTTACTGTCACAATTATAGTTTATGCATTTAAAATATTTATAAAATACTTTATAATTTGTTTATATAGAAGAAATACTTTATAAGTCACGATACCACCAACTTTGCAATGTAATCTATTACCCGATGAAATTAATATTTTTATATCAATTCAAAATGTAGCATTGGTGCTCTTTAATTTTTATAACGTATAATTTTTACATATTTCTATTTGAAAATATTAACATGCTAATAATGATTTCCTTGTTTGACTTTTGCAAGACTGCTTTCTTCATTCATATTTTCCATTACTTTTATATTGTATTAAATTTTCATAACGAGGTAATAAAATAGGAATACTTTAGGCATCCATTTCTAATAATCTGAAATGATTTGAATACAGAGAGTACAGAGTTTAGCAACTAATAACAGTTATTATAGAATAATATCACCTAAATATCATTTCAGAGAGGTATTAGTAATATCTGAAATGAAATTCTATAAAACACACACACACACACACACATCCAAGAAATGAAAATTCTCAGGAGTGCACCATTGACCATTATAAATAATACACCAGAATAATGCTTAGGAGAAAAGAAATGCTTAGGGCAAAATAATACTTATTGGACAAATATATTATAATGAAAATAACAAATGACTGAATTCAAGAAATTTAATTGAATCATAAATGACTGAATTCAAGATTCTGAGATATAAATACGCAGAATAAGCAATTCTGCACGCAATGAAATTTACACACCCAGGTGTTAATTCCAATAAAGATGTTATGATCCTTACTGGTACAGCAATTCATGAAACTACAACACGATAATTATTGACTGTAGTGACAAGTTCGTCACTCGGCAGTTATTGACTTGGCATTTTCTATTGGTGAGCACTCTGGAGAATATGGTGACTAGAACAGCAACCCAGGATTTTGTATATCAAGAAACGTCAGTAAGTGTTAACAAGTTCACAGCACCTTGTTAAAATAAGGGCTCGAATAAAAGGAAGAGCCGCAAGCCATAACACAACAGAAGTAAAATAGCCACTGATCAAAATGCCGTCATTGCGAATAAAAAATGATCGATACGTGTGTATCCCATGGCACCCCATATTGTTCCTGGTGCTGGGCCAGTATGACGATGTCGAATGCATTAGGAAATGTATGTTCGTTTTGAGCAAAAAATCATAGATACTACAATTATGAAGTTGTAAACAGAAACAGAATTTACCTTAAAACACTACATCACGCCATGCCTTCGCCAAGGATGTTTATTGATCACACTACTGAAGCCTCTCCTGTCGATGAAGTAGCGTAAAGAGTAGTTGAATCCAAGGGTTACAGAGCTGCCTGTCCTGCTGTAGCGAATGTCGTCAACTTATTCGTTCAGAATACTTGTTGTCTTGTAAATGGTTCATGTTTTGACATAAGAACTCGTAACGGCAATGTAGGATCCTTAAGGCCAATGCAAGTAACATACCTATCTTCTCTTTTAGTGATAGCAGACTGTGATGACCAATAAGACGTTCTGCATGGTATTAATGAAAGCATCTTTGGTATTAATGAATATTCTGTATGATGGGATCATGAAACTTATGGCCTTATTTGACAATGTGGTGTAATTGAATTAAATTCATTTATTAAGATGACTATTATATTAATATTCAAATAAAAATATGGCATTATATGGGTTTAGAAGTTATAAATTAAAATAAAAATTAATAATTGTTATTATTTATAGCAATTATACTTACAAATAATAATAATATAAGTATGAAAAATATATTTTAGTATGGTTTTACTTTTTTCACTTTAAATTATAAACAAATTTTTATGAAAAATTCATTCATTGTTTTACCAAAAGTTCATCAAGGTTTTGATTTAAAAAAAATTGTTATGTGTATACATAATATAACTCGAATTAATTTTTTTTGTATTTAAAATTTTATCTAAAAATTATTCATATACTTAAAAACATTTTGACTAGAAACATTTTATAAAAAGCAGTATGTCTGCTAAAACAATATGTACATCCTTTTTCTTCAGTTCAGAATATTTCATTTTAAATTGATATGGATGAATGCAATTATTTCTGCTGGTCGTTCGCATTCATTATTACATATTAAGTAGTTCAAGAGCAAAAAATAAAAAAATGAAATAAAACAAAAACAGCTGACTCAATAATGAGTCCAATAACTTATAACCTTATCTTTCATGTAAAGGCTTCCGCCAGTCGCTGTAGACTTTTTCTTCTTGCTCGGCTGTCTGTTCTTAAGACATATTTTGCAATGAAATGCATCACAACGAAAAGGATCAAATAGTTTAGTAATTCTGTTCTATTAAATATGAAATATTTTCATTTTGAGAATATTATTTCATAAGTTGGCTTGACGTAAAACAATAGTCGAAGCTTTTCTTCTATTTTACATAATCTATTTCTTGCATTGTGAACATAATATGTCAACGAAATTAAGGACGTTCAAAGGAAATAATGGAAATGATTCTCTGCAAAATGTCAGCATCGAAAGGGATGACACTAAAATTCTTCACGATGTTTTGAAGTGAAATTTCTTGAAATTTGGAGTGAAACGCTGCAAAATATATTTCACAGAAGTTATAGAATAAGCATAGATATTTTTAAAAGTTCGATCTTATAGAGCTAAAACGAATTTTATGTTTAATATTTTTCATTAATTTTTTTAAAATCTAGTTCACATTGTACAGTTCATTATGAACATAACGATCATATTACTTTCTACATCTAAACTAATATAATGCATAGTTAAAAAAAATATGTAATATAAAGGAGCCATTTTTTGACGTGTATTTTTAAATATTTCGATAAAATGTAATTAATTTAATAAACATACCTTCTGAAATTTAATAAATACGCTCACGATAATTCTCTGAATAAACTTTATAAATATATTATATTTATAAAGTTTATTCAGATTGTTCAGTTTTTAAAATAGTTAATGTTTAAAACTTATTAAACATTGTCCCGATATTATGAAATAATTTAAAAAAGTATTTTAAATCTATTGCACATTATAGGACTTGCATTATATATTTAAAATTACACATTAATTTAAAATATGTAAAAAAAATATTGATATTATATTCAAAATATCTTGTATCGTTCTTTTATTGTTTTATAGGAAAACGACTAATTTTTCGAATTCGTTAAGATAAATTATCAAATATTTTGCATGGAATTTTTAAGAGATTGATTAGCATTTTCATTGATTATAGCTGATATAAGCAAATTTAACGGTTTTCGATGTTAAAAATTTGCATGCTGTATTACGAACAATTTTCGATTATTTCTATTTCTGCACATTTCATGTTCTTTGGAATTCCGCCCTTTCCTTGAATTCAAAATACTGTATATTTTTCTAATTCTAAGACCAATTCTAAAAAAATTCGAATTCAAAGTCTGTGTATGAAACAAAAACTTGAAGATTTTCTTCATTAATTCATCAAAGTTTGAATTTCCAAACTAATTAGAACTGTATGAAATTAGCTTAAAATATTAGGCCATACTAAAACACAGTTTTTTTTATTGGTTTAAAAAATGCTTTTCTGTTATATTTATTTCAATTTTCTTAAACCATTAAATTTGAACTTGTATACTTTTATAAATAACTGAGCAATGAATCGAATTCTTGAAATTAAGAAAAAAAATTTAAATGAAGTATATTTCTCTTTCATATGATGGAAATAGGAATGAACATCAATACTATGAAAATTACAGATTCTGTTTATTCAGAATTAAATTTAAGTATAGTGGGGGACATAATTTTTGATTGAGTTCATTTCAGTAATTAAGTAATAATGTATTATTCATTATTTACAAAATGCAATATTTTTCCCGTGAGAAATCAAATATTTTTACCACTTCTCTAATAATTAAGCTAGTTTGTATTTATACTCATGTGTTTTATTTTTCATATAATTATCCCTTTTTTTTTTGTGTGTGTGTGTGTGTTAAACTTCTTGAAAGTCCCAAATTGTTTGGATTTTGTTTGACCTTGACCCAGGAGACTAGCTGTAATGTTTCTGTATCATGTTAGTATTTCACAATGCATATTGAAACGTTCAATTATCGACGTTTCTTTACATTGAATTATTATTACGAAATTACTATGTAAAAAAAAACTTTAGATACATATGCCATCAGCTAAAATTTGTACTCGAGGGTAAAAATATATTGTGAAAGGAATCATAATTTATTTTACGAAAAAAGCAATGAAACATTTAAAAAAAGAATAACATTTTAAATAACATTTTTGAAAATTTTCATATGATTGTAGAACAGATAATATAACGTGTAAATTTATTTTAAAAATAAGGAGAAAAGGGAAAATATTAATTAAATGGAGTAGGTGTAAAAATATGCGAAAACGATGAACATTAAATAAATATAATAATTTTTTTTAATGCTAAAAAAATACCATTAAAAAATTGAGAAAATATTTTCAATGAAAAAATACAAAATTCATTTTATTTAAAATGTTATTTTATTAAAATAGTTAATTAAATTCTATTTTATTACACTTATTATTTTCGGATTTTAGTAAATATATGTGTTTCTTAATGGCAAATCGATCTTGTCAAATATCGCCTCGTTGGCAACAAAAGGGTTGGCACAAGGATCTTTATATCTACAATTCATGCTTCAATTTCCACTTCGGATGCGGTTATATATAGTGTTCCGGAGTACATTTTAAATAGTAAAATCGGAGGGAATCATCTTGGATGTATAATCAGTGATAGTCGAGAGATAAACAGATGATTGCGACCAAAGGTCTTTTCCTGGTGTGTCACATTCCCAAATGAAATTAAGGCGTGTGAATTTAAATATAATATAAAATAATTCTTGTTAATGTCAATTGAAGCTTCAAAGTTAATGTTTTATTATATTCCTTCTTAAAATATGTACACCAGGATTTGAAATTATATGAAAAAAAATTAAATTTCTAATATAAGTTGTTATACTCTCTTTTACAAATTTTTTAAATTTAAATTTCAAGAATTTATTAAAATTTTTTAACCCAATAAATATATATTCAATTCGTAAATATCATGACGACGTATAATAAAAATTTATAATGCATCATTTGATGTAATTAATGGAAATTAATGGTATTTGTTTATTATTGTTTGTTTGTTATTGTACTTAGAAATGTAATGATTATAAAGCATAATCAAAACTATTATTGAGTTTCATAATCATTAAAATTGAATAATTATTATTAATGGTAAAAAATAATCATTCTTTTTCTATTTTTAAAATTTTTATACTATAATAAATTTAAGCATTTTCGCAATAGTTTTCTTAAAATCTAAATATGAATGAATTTTGGTAATACAATGAAAGATAACTAAGTTATGTAATGCAGGATTATTTCAGAGAGAAATTTATTTCAATTTATTTAATTTTCATTATTACTTCGTGACTAGAAAATATAAATTACATAGAGAATTCCAGCATATGTTACGAAACATTGCTGAATCGCAAAAACAGGAGAAAATATTTCCACATTCAGTTATGTAGCATATAGTTTTAAAGCTTTTATAACTTTCTTTGTGCTGAATATTATGAAAAGGATTTCTATATAAGCTAGATAAAAGGTTGACATATTGTAATTTATTATAATAATAGTTAAATAATAAAATAAAAATACAAGTTTTCCTATCACAAATATCCTTAAGTGGAACAAAATTTCCCTATGAAGAATCTTTGGAAGCTATTTTCTTAATTAAAAAAGATGATTCACGCATTAATAAAGGAAAATATAATTATCTCTCGCCCGTCTAACTATTAGTTTGGTAGGTTAATTTTTCTTATATTTACTTGACTTAATTAACAGTAGTTTTCTTAATTGAGGCACCAGTTTTCTTTTTTTTATGTTAGTGAGCCCCGAAAATTGATTTTTGAAAACTATACAGAAGATTAAATAAATAAATACTGAAAGTATTTAAGAAAAAAATATATTTTATTTGCTTAAATCAGATATATAGAGTGAATTTTTATCTTAAAAAATTTCAGGGATTTAAAATATTTACAATTTATGCATGTACACGTTTTGTTACGTTAATTTTTATTTCAAAATATTTCGTTTTGTTTAGATACGTTATAATAAGCAGTTTTTTGTGAATAAATAGTGAAGAAGATAAATTAAGATTCTGTTCAACTTTCCCAAATGAAAAACCTGTAATTATAAACTACAACTTTAATTTGAACAAAGAAGATCATCAGAAACGAATTCAGTTTTGAAAACAGACAAGTAACGAAATATATATATATATATATATATATATATATATATATATATATATATATATATATATATATATATATATATATATATATATATATATGTAATTCAAATTTTCAAAATAGAAAGAAAATGCATTCGTTCACATGAAAATGCAGTGTGTTAAATCAAGAGAGTTACATTTACAAATTAAAAGAAATGCGAATATCGAATAATTTGTATACAAACAGAAAAGTTTGTTCTTTTGTTTTGGACTCAATATCGTGTTAAAATTTCATAAATATTTCATTACAATTATTTATTTTTATAAATTAAAATTTCAAACATGTGAAATTTCAGGTAAAATATTTTAAATTGTATAAACTTACTTTAAAAATCTATGCTCCTATTATTTAAAAGAGAAACTATTTTGAATAGTTTAAAAACAAAAATAACATAAAAATTTTTATGCCTGCTCAAGATTGAATTTTTTTTGGCATTTATATTTATGATAAGAACATATAAAAAAGAACAAATGACCCAAAGTATTTTCTAATATATATATCATGTAATAAGTTTTATTCCCAAATGAAAAACCTGTAAATTACACAGCTTAATTAACAAAATTTGCGAAATACTAAACCTACAATTGCGACTTTATACGACGGTCACTCTGAAATTTTTGAGATACAACTAGGTTTTTAAAGTTACACTTAAGTTTAAAGTTTAAAATTTTAGGTGTGTTCAAAGTAGTCTCCTACAGCATCAATGCACTTTTGTAGTCGAATTTTCCACAGATTAAATGCCTCAAGCCATTCATTTCTTGGAATAGATGAAAAAAAAAAACATTCATAGCCACATCAATCTCTCCTTCTGAATGCAATCGACGTCCACGTAAGTTCTTTTTTAGATTAAAGAATAACCAAAAATCGCACGTAGCTAGATCAAGTAAATACGGCGGATGTTCGATCACTTTAATTTGTTTTTGTTTAAGAAACTCAACTGTTAATCCAGCTGTATGTGAAGATGCATTGTCATTGTGAAGCATTAGTCCTCTAACATTCAGTTCTTGTAGAATTTCTGGAAGACATTTAATGGTATACCAGTTTGCTGTTACTGTCTTCTGTCCTTCCAATTTGATGGCTTTGACCTATCCCGTATTCTGAAGAAAAGGCAAACATCACTTTTTTCAGTGCGCGTTGTTTTTTCACCGTTATCGGCGTGGAATCATCTTCAAAGACCCATACTTTGCTTTCTTGACGTGTGGGAACGTCAAAAAACGGTATGTACGTTTCATCACCTGTTACAATTTTAGAAATGATGTGGTGGCCACCATCATTTAGCAATTTAAGAATTTCTTTACTGATTTCTGACACGCTTCTCTTTTTGGTGCTTAATTAGATTAGGGGGAACCCAACGGCAAACTGCTTTTTTCATATGTAATTCTTCATGAGAATGATTTTGTGTATGGCTGCGGATCCAGTGTTAAGTTTCTTCTGTATCATTTGATAGGTACAACGATTATCATCCATTAACATTTTTCGTATGACAGACACATTATCCGGGATTACTGCCGACGGCGGCCTTCCTGTGTGTTCTTCATCATGAAGAAAATTGAGACCTCTTCTAAATTTTCTAAACCATCTGAATATAGTAGCACGAGCTGGAGATTCATCACCAAATGTTAATTGCAACCGTTGAAAGCATTCTTCTTGATTGAATCCTGCTTTAAAATCGTAGAAAATCATATCGCGAAAATGTTCTCGCGTCAACTCCATTTTCTCTTCCGTACATATATACATTATATATATATATATATATGTTTTAATTAGAGCATAAAGTCAAATATGAAGGTATATACGTTCAATTGTATTATAGTATTGTTTTGTTTAATAAAGAAAGTTCCATATATATATATATATATATATATATATATATATATATATATACATATATATATATATATATATATATATATATATATATATATTTCATTGGCAGAGTGTATACAGTTACAACTGCAACATAGTCTATTCTATTGTTTCCTGATACCCAAGGAACCGGCCAGAAACAGCAACATCTTAGCCGCCGTGGCGTTGCCCTTGGTGCTTCACAGGGGTTGGGCCACCACATCGCACCCTCACAAATGCCATAGTGTCCCGTTTATAGGGTAGGCATCATTCATACTTAATTCACACACACAAGGAAAGGACAAAGACAGGATAGAGAGAGAGAAAGTACATCCATGTCTAAACCGGGATTCGAACCTAGGACCTTCCTATCCGTAGTCAGGCACGCTGACCACAAGACAAGTTGGCTGGCTTATATATACATATATATATACATACATACATATATACATACATACATACATATATACATACATACATACATACATACATATATATATATATATATATATATATATATATATATATATATATATATATATATATATATATATATATATATATATATATATATTTAATTATACCAAGAATTCTTTTGCAATTTTTAAAAAGTAAAGAATACTTTAGAATAATTAATTATAATGCATAATATTCTAATGAAACTTAGTTGCCGACTAATAGGCAGCCTAAAAAGGTGAGACTGTTGTAAGGCATTTTAATATATATCCATCACACATATAATTGGTTAAATAATATTAATTCTTAGATAATTATGAATTGTATATAATACTTTCTATTCCTTATCAATCATGCTAGACGATAAAATTTGAAAATGTGTCTGATTATAGAAGAAAAAAACTGTTGTATAAGAGAATAAAATATTGAGGGAGCGAGAAACGCTTGGAGATGGCCCAAATATAAAAATGGATTATTCTAGATTCTATAAGAAATGTGTCCTAGATAAATATCAACTATTAAGGATACAAAATATTTATTTATTTACTTGAATAAAGTCATGGACATACAGAGCCTCCAAATAAGTCAAAATGAAATTTTGTTTGAAATATAAGCATTTAGTTTAATATTATTTCAAATTAATATTTATCTTGAAATATATTTATTTTGAAAATAATGTTAATGTTATAACATTTATTATTTTTGTAACATCATCTCATTAGATAAATGCTAAGTTTGGAAATATAAGTTTTATTGAATATTATTAATAACTTAATTTCAAGGCATACGCAAAAGACAAATATTCAGAAATGAAACGATAAAGACTTTTTAATTAAAAGCAAACAAAAATAGTTAAGATTTTTTTAATTAAAAGCAAACAATAGAAATTCGAACTTGTACACAGAATTAAGTTGAATAATTGTCTGAAATTTATTAGTTCATTTTTCAAAAAAATTTTAAATAAATAGAATAATCAAAGCATGCTTCTAATTATTACTTCAAATTATGCATTAATGAAAAATTTAAGCAATAAAAAATGTAAATTTTGTGAAGAAATGTATAGATAAATGATTATTAATTCAATTTTTTTTACAATTACCAATTACAGAAAAAAATGTCGTAAAATATTCTTTTGAAAATAACAAAAAACTGTAAATATTAAAATAAGCATAAAATAATTTTCCACTTTTATTTGCTTTATATTGCTTTATTATTACAATATTATTAATATATATATATATATATATATATATATATATATATATATATATATATATATATATATATATATATATATTTGCACTGATAAGTAATACAAATATTTTATACTTTTTGATGAAAATAAAATCGTTTAACATGAACGTTAATTAAATAAGTTTATGTCAGCTCCAATGCCCTAAAAATAAATGCTAGCGCATTCCTGTAAAATTATTCAAAATCTTTATTTTCTTCCGTAAATAGTGTTGTTGTTACTCATGAGACTTGAACAAGCCAAGCTCACTATGCCGTGGCTATGTGAATTTAAGACTCAGTAGGGTGCCTCTTTCGTTTAACCTGAGCACCGAAGTTGAAAGTACGACTTTGTTCTTAACTTCTCCCGTAGATGGCAATACCATAGAATCCAATCCTGCAATTTTGACATTCATCTGAAGGGGGAAGAAATTTTCTGCAGACCATTATACCCATGGTAACTGCTCAACGACCAATCACAAGATTTTCAATTCCACAGATTTAACGAACACTTACATCGCATATATCGGTAGGTCTTTAGTGGCATTGGGAATCGAACCCCGGCCTTCCAGGTGGTAGGTCGATGCCCCAATCACTAGGCTACCACAACCTGGTTGGTTAGGGTGTCGTTCTTATTATCGGAAGGTAGTGAGCTCGAATCCAGGCCGACTGAAGATCCATCGTGTTCGCTAAAGGGGCACGTTAAAAATGGGTGTGGTCGCAATGTCCTCCAAGTTAAATGATACCTCTGAGGGTAGCAGGACAAATATTGGGGTTCTTCAGCTTGGTCTTCTTCAAAATCACGAAGACTCCACCTGGTTGCATCTATCTAATTGGTAGAGCCCAACTCAGGGCTAGGTACATGAAAGAATGCCGGTGCTACAAGCAACGGCCACCGTAAATAGTTGAAATGACATAAGCAAAAACGTGTCCAAATCATTTTAGGAGAGATTTCCTTTCGTTTAAATTCAAATTATTCGGTAACTTCATTATGATAATTACTCTGATAAGTAATTAAAAAAGAAATTCCTTAATCTGAGTCTACAACATGAATAAGAAAACATTAAAAATATCTCTTTTCACAATAAGTTAGCTTTACTTATGGCAAAAAGTTAATTTTATGCATAGATGTCAGAAAACAAGATTCAATTATCCAATTATCTTTAAAGAAGAAATATTGATACTATACAGCTCTCTCTAATTTATGTAAAATAAAATTTGCATTACTAATATTAATATCAATTATGTAAAATTAATTTATACTTGATTCGTTATTATAGGAATTCATTTTTAATATAAATTAATATATATATATATATATATATATATATAATTATATATATATATATATATATATATATATATAGATAGATAGATAGATAGATAGATAGATAGATATATCAGTGTGTTATTTTGTTATTTTTTCCTAATCAGATTGTGATTTTCTTGGCAACTTATTTGTCTAGCAAAAATAAAGTAGTAGGGCTAGAAGTTTTATAATTAGACAATTTAAATAATTATAATTAAACACTGCTGGCTACCCAAAATGCAACAAAATGTGCGAAGCATGTGAACTTCCAGAAAATTCTCGTGATCTATGTATGCTCAACTGACTAGGGATTAAACACCCGCTGCTACAACAGATCATTTTTCTCAATATGTGGAAACATGGATTGTTATACTCCAAGGATGCATTAAAAAATTCTATGCCGAAGAGTGCGGGTACGGTTATTGACAACAATTGCTGCTACACTAAACTATCTAGTCATCACCAGCACTTCACAAGAGGCTGAAATTTCAATTATTTTGTTTTTGAATAACGTGTTATATGCCAAATAAATTTTCCTTTTACCTCTGGATTTTCTTGCTGTGGCATTTTGGGTGGTTAGAGGTATATTAATTTTTTGTAAGACAATTAAAATAGAAGCTTAATTTTGAGAAAGATGGAACTTTATTTTCTGTCTCTTATTCAAATGATGATGTTCAATAGATATCGAGTTTGATCCCGACAACTACTGAACTGCAGCCTGAGACAGTTGTTGCACTTTTGCCTTCTGTATGCCCATGCATCAGATGGGCGCATGGAAGTTTTCCGGGTTTTTTTTTTTTGCCTTGAGACGCGGGAATACATCCCACTAGCTATGACTAGTCCTTTCGGAAGTCAGTTTACGAGGTGGAGTCTAAAATTCTTTAAAATGGCTTTCGACTATTAGGCTGCCCACTCTGCTATGTCAAAATGATATTGTAAATGTTTCATCAGTGAATGATGTATTATTACAAAAATGTGTATTATTATTTTCTTTAAATTAGTAGAAATATAAAACACTCACTCTCTCTTTGGGGCTTAAATCACCTTTAAATTTGTTGTTATGTATTTGCTTCTTTTTTAAAAAGCAGTACAAAGTAAAATTTAGAAATATTGATAAGAATTTTTTTAAATGTCTGTTGTAAATAGTTTTTGTTAGTTAATTGTATGCAAATAATTCAAGAAATTAGAGGTTTTAAAAATTAAATAACTGTTTTTCATATTCTGCTATTTTATAATTTTTTGTTTTGCTGTGTCAAATTGTTTAACTTTAGTTTGACATACATAAATTCAAAAAAAATAGATTAATCATCTAGATTTATAATTAAAAAAGAGAGTATATAAGTTTTTAATGTTTTTTTCTATTAATTTCAAAAGCACAAATCTTAAAATGTAGCAAAACTTGTGAATTTGGACTTGGGAATAAAGTATGTCGATTATTTCAGCAAACATGTTTTGTTTTATAGTTACCAATTTTGATTGAAGTTATTTTATTCTAGAAAAAAATATAATAAGACAAAAAGAAGAAATTTTATATTTTAAAACATTAAAATTATTGCTCTTAAGAAAATTATCAAAATGCTTCATTTTAAGGATTACTATTTCATGCCTCAGAATTTCTTATAATTATACTAATACACAATTATAGTATTCATATTAGATAGTTTGCCATTATTCTAGAAAAATTTTGAAGTATGTATTTATAGTTAACAATTGGAAAAAAAACACACACACACACAAATAATTAGCACATTCTTTTGAGCATCCTATAAATGTGAATTTTAAACTTCTGATGCTATCTTATCAAATCTATTTCCAATCGAAATCATGACATTTTTCCTTTATCTAATTAAAGAAATCAGGAATAAAAATAAAATATTAAGTCCAAAGTGCTATTCAGGCTTAACTTTTTTCTGATAAGATATCATTCCGATTATAGGAAAACCCAAATGGTTAAAGAATAAAGAATTTCCGTTCGAGAGAATTTTCAATACATTTTATAAGTTCTAAACATAAAGTGTGTATTTTATATTTTTCAATATGATGTGCATATAAATTATGTAATAACGATACAATAATAAAATCACCTTGAGAAATAAGTCACTTAAGAAATGATGCAGCTATTATCGTATCGACAACCCAAGATTATGTAACTTTCTAATAATTCCAGTATGCTATAGCCAAGTCACGTGGTGCTTTATACTTGCTTTATTAGTCAGTACATCATTGTTTCAGACAGTTTTCTTCAAAAGTGTTCCTATATTTCAAAAAATTAATAAAACCGATAGAAACGAAAGTAAATATGGAATCTATTGCATAACTTAGATATTCCGCATACTTTATAAAAGCATTAATTAATAATTATATAAAAGCATATTATTGAGAAATTATAGATTAATTCAACATTATTAGATTATAAACATTATTAGATTAATTTAAGAATCTTCACGTAAATGTATTTTAAGTAAGAAGTACTGAGAAAACAGTCTTATAAAAGTACAAAACATATTAAATATCAAAGTTTCAAAAAGTTTACAATTATTAATTTAGCAATAAGTTATCTTTAAAAATGTAATATAAAAATTCTAATTTCTCATTGTGTTATATATATATATATATATATAAGAATAAATAAAATTGATAGGGGTGAGATCAATTCTGTCTCGTCGTACAAGTATCCTGTACAGTACATGAACCCTTCATGCCTGTAAGATAAAATATTGAAAAAAATTTAATAAAAAATAAATACACGTTTAACTTAATATTTGAGATTTCTAACTGAATCAGAGAAAAGCAACGGTCTAAAACATTTTATGAGTAAAGGGATAAATATTTAAAATATATAAATAAGTTTATATTTAAAAAAAATCAAAGTAAATTATAACTGAATTTAAGTGCAATAGAATGGGCAAAATCTGTAAAGCATCAATTGCTGACCAGTCTTTCTTAAAAGGTTAAATTGTAAATATGATAGTTTCCGACTTCCTCATTCTATACTACTGTTCCAGGTGATTTTAAATTAATAGCTTATGATTTGAAAAAAAAAATCCTGTAAGATTATTTTGATATTTACAATAATCTTTTAGGAAGAAACCCATTACAGCTCGAAATTTCATCGCAAGACGTTTTGAATCCATCCGCGGTGGCCTGGTTGGTTAGGATGTCCTTGTTGGAAGGTAGTGAGTTCGAGTCCCTACTCAACTCACTAATATTACTTATTTTCCTTGTGTGTGTGAATGCTTTGCATTTCCTTATGAAGGCTGGGTCCCGTAAAATATATCGTGGTCCACCAAGTGCTCTATGTGAAATGATATCTCAGGTAACGGCAGATCTAGTCTGGTGAACTTCTGCTTGTTCCTTGCATCTAAATAAGGAGAACCTATTTTCAGGACCACGATTCAGGGATGGAGTGCACATTATCACTTCTGCCTATTGTGGTGCAGAAGGGTAGATCCCAGAGGAACTTTTTAAATGTGGACTCAGGTATAAAAACTATCGGATGATTAAGCAATTGAAAAAATAGTAAAATATAAAAGAAATGAAAAATGGCTTGGTGCTGCGACTGTCTAAAACAAGCAGATGAATAGCTAATAAGATTGAGATTATTATTATTATTTTTTTTTTTGGAGGGGTATATGAAACACTTCACGGTATCGAAAAAAATGTGATATGTGTTTCTAAAATATTTTGAAACAGAAAAATTACTTTCCATATAAGTAATAACTTTACATAATTTTTCTTTAATAAATGAATTGTTTTAAAATATGCATTATATTGTACATGTGTTTCTTACACTGTGCATATTAAATTGTTTTTTACTCTAACAATAATCTATTTTAAAGAGAAAGCAAGTTTGCAAAAAAAGACTAGTTTTAATATATCACACTTGTTGTTTATATTACGTATTTTTGATTCGAAAAAGTAGTAATTCGCAAAAGCAAGCATCTATTATTTATATTATTCTGAGTGAGCTGTTAAACTATGTAATGCGGATCAAAATCATATTCTCCAAAGTTGAAAATAAGTAAATCACAATGTTGTTATTGTAAATGTTGTAAGTCATTGTTCAGACATGATTCGAGAAACCACGTGAGGACTCACAAGATTTAAAACTTTTCTAGGGAATTCCCAGTTATTAAATAGTTAGCGATGTTGCATTTGCAAGGGAAAGGGAAATAAGTGGTTAAGGAAAATGGATAAGAATATTATCAGTTCATATATATAAGAAGCCACTACACAGAAGAATAAAAAAATAGTTTTCATAAAAAACAAATAATTGTCTCACTCAATTTAAAAAAAATTAAACAGTGTTAAAATAATTTTGAAAATGTGAAAATTCTATTCCGTTTGTAGGTTACATTATTAATGATAAAAATATCAATGGTAAGTTACGTATTAAATTAGAATTTTGCTAATAATCAACGCAATTTATTATTTAATTGAAATTCTGTCAAGAACAAACTTTATATTATACATATATCATTTGATAAGTTCTTTTTTGAAACCACTGTTTATAAGTTTCATATTATTAATTTTATAAAAAAATTCATTAAAGAAAAACATAATCGATTGAAATCATTATTCAAAAATTGGATTCGAATTACTGTCATTTGTATTATCTTCATTAACATATATTAAAATCAGTACTTGCGAAAAAGCGATGTTAAGAAAAATAGAAAATATTCTTCTGAAAATCAAAGTAATTTGTTCCAAAACACTGATGTTAAAAGTCAACACAGGGACGCACCATTTCTAAAAATACGATTGCGTTTTCTCATAATTTAAGAAGTTTTCTGCGAAGTCACGGTTAACTGAATCAAAAAGATAAATGGAATTATATGCAATCAAACAGATATTTAACTATTCTCATTCGAACGTATTATTTTAAAAAAGTCATGCTGCAAATCATACTTTTGATTTGAGAACTGTGGTTTTTGGAAAAGTATTACTATGCTTCGCTGCAAGTTTTATCAAGAATATATATATGATATTGTAAATAGTATGGAAAAAATAAAAATTTTAATTGACAAGCTTCTTGTACTTTATAACTTTAAATGTATTGTATGTTTCAAAATTATAAGACTTCCTAAGATGTCATTCAAGCCCCGCCAACTTGTCTAGTGGTCAGCGTGCCTGACTACGGATAGGAAGGTCCTGGGATTGATTCCCGGTTCAGGCATGGATGTACTTTCTCTCTCTCTATTCTGTCTTTGTCCTTTCCTTGTGTGTGTGAATGAAGTATGAATGATGCCTACCTTATAAACGGGTGCCTATGGCATATGTGAGGGTGCGATAGTGGCCCACCCTCTGTGGTGCACCCGGAGCAACGCCTCGGCGACTAAAAAGTCGCTGTTTCTGGACAGTTCCTAGGGCATCAGGGAACAATAGATTAATAGACGATGTTGCAGTTGTAACTGTCTACAATCTGCCATTGGAAAAAAAAAAAGATGTCACTCATTTATAATACTACATGAATTAAAATGAATAATTTTAAAAGCCAAAAACAATTGAAATGAGCTATATTTTTGTAAATAAATTAATGAATAAAAAATTGAGTGAATATTAAACTAGATTCAGTGCCACAACAACCCATATGAGAGCACTACCACTATGACACCGGGTCAAGGACTACAGTGCTTAAATCTGTTTTCCTGCCTGAGGGCCTGAAGTGTGTAATATATGCCCCTGTTGCCTAACTTGAAGCCCCTTTTGTAAAGTTCCCAAGAAGGCAAAGTATCCAGTTTTATCGACTCACTGCAGATGAGGATAGTAGAATTGCCCCAACACGAGGTCCGAACTTCAAAGCTGAGTTTAAAACCTTTTAAAACTACCATTCCTAATGTTTATAGTAAAAGGTCTCTTAATATTAAATGTAAAACATTTGGAAGAAAAAGTAAGTTATTATTGGCTGATTTGAATACATAATTCTTATGTTGATTTTCGGAAATTAAAAAAGGAAACCAAGATTGTTAAAACGTCATAAAATGATCGGAGAAATGAAATCAGCAAAGGAGGCTGTGACTTGAAAAGATACGAAACAAAAATTTTTTTTCCAAATGGAAAAAAAGAAAAGAAAGAAAGAAAAAGATCCACTTATGGCAGTATTTATTTCTGGCATAATTTACAAGCGAAAATTCAAGATTTCTATAAAATAGACCTATAAAAATCACACAGTTAACGGAAACCAGAAATTTTGATTTCGTTGTCTGGTAATGGATGGAAGAGGCATAGACATCTAATAGACGGAGCCGTGTCGGAGAGAGGGAAAACGGTGATTTGTGATTGATTATTAGGGGTAACGGAGGTCCCGCTCCCGGGGCAATGAGATATATATGTATCTTTGAATAATGTTAAAAAAATCTACAATTTATATTTGTGTGATAATTAATGTTGGTGTGTGTTATTATGGAATAAAAATGTATCGTCAATAATGAAGGTATTTTGTGTTATTGAATTATCCTGAAGATGAATAGGTTTGTGACAACATCACATTGGCCTTAATCTCCAGGATGTGTTCCAGATTAATACACATTTAAGGGATACTAATTATGGAAAATGCACTAAAAAGTAGTTAGTATGTATATTTTGGTTGCTTCTCATTCCATTAAGAGCTTATATTTGTTTTAATTATATAATTAACAGGAACTCTCTTTTGCTTTAGAATTTTCTTAAATTCCTTTGTAGGGTTTTGCTTAAGAATTATATGTAATAAATTAATAAAAATAATTTAAATATTTAAAATATCAAAATAAAAATAAATATTCATAATGTTTAATTTAATCGAGGAAATATTTAAAGCTCGATATATTAATTTCGAAATATTATTGGTTATTGATATTTGTTTATTAATATTCAGAAAGTTTTTTCTGTAACTGGTAATATTATTAATAAAATATATACATAATTTTGATTTATATTAAGAAAATAATTTTTGGAATTTGTTTATTAAAACAAATCTAATAATCATTTTGTTTCAAATTGTTCATATCTTGAATTATGTGTATTAATTTAAAAGCTGCTGTATTATTAAATAGTAAATTTAACGTATTTTTAATTTAATGTAATGTATAGAAATATTTTTGCTTAGAATTTTCCTAATCATTCTGTTGTTTACTATGTGAACGATATAAATTTGTGGAATAAGAAACTATTTCAAGAAAGCTCAATACTTTTTAATTGATTATTGTTTTGCATTATTAAATAACATGTTCAAAATTATTCAATGTTATAAGGTATATTAATTATTTATTAACCACATTTAATATTTATGTAAAGTAACTAAGTTTATATTTTAAAATTTGATTCAAAACCGAAAGTGTAAAATATTTTTAAGATGAGTACCTCAGAGTAAAGGAGAGAGGGAAAATTTTCAATTATTTTATATTTCGAGGTACCCGATCAGTATGAAGGGAAATTATTTTACAATGTTTAAAGGTTCATGCCAAAGTTATAAATGCTATATTGTCTGAAGAAGATTTATATCAGTATGACAAAATCAAAAATTTCATTTTAAGGGAACATAGAATAACTCCCTTACAATACTAAAAGAAATTTTATTCATGTTATAAATTACACCATGAAAGTTATGATTATTATGAATCCTGGATGGAAGTTGCATTAGAATTGTATTTAAAATCAAGAGACGTAGAAACATTTGCTGATTTTAAAGATCTTATTAGAGCTGACAAAATAAAAGAGGCTCTGTCTACTCATGTAAAGTCGTCCCAAATATTTTTGAAAGAGACTGAAAATTGGGTTTTAGTCCCTGAATTGGTGAGGGAAATTAATAATTTCTTAGTTTCGATGCCAAAAAGTTTCACAACTAATTCTTACAATTATACCAAATTTATTGCAGCCCTACATGAAACAAAGCAGAAGGAAATTGTAAGGAAACCTTTTCCAACTGAAGCTAGAGATAAGTTTTTGCGATAAGACAGGATATAATAATTGTCAAAAGAACTCAGATCCACGGCCACAAAATCGTTTCGGAAGTAAAACTGCGGGTTGTGCTCCAAGTAAAAAGGTGTTAAAATGTTACAAATATTAAGAAGAAAGTAATTTAAAGAAATTTTGATCATAAGTGAATACAGTTTCTCAAGTTTCTAATAAGTGTGAAACTGAAGAAGTAAGCAAGAAATAGCTAACTGAACTTAGCATTAAAATAGGTAATACAAGTTTCGATTGAAAAATTCCAATCAATAAAAAAAATGGTGAGCATTTTCGAGTTGATTTAAATATAGTAGATAATAAGTTTCAAGGAATCATTAATAGTGGTGCGGAATTTACTGTACTGCCGAAGCCAGTTGTACCTGAAGAAATGTTGCAGTCAAGTGGAAAAATTTACTTGAGGCCTGCAATTGGATCTCTGGAGTGAAGGAATGCTTGTTTTTGTTCCACTTAACTTTAGCCATTGCATTCAATATTAAATTGAGCATTTGAATCTGTTTTTAAGAAGATCACTAAAGAAAGCAAACGGACATTTAAAATCATTTTGATTGAAAGTTGAGATTGAAGAATTGACTCATTTTGATGATGTCCAGAAAATTCTCTATCCGTGTAAACTTATAATTTATACTTCAATAACTGTATAAGTAAAATTTTCGGAGTAATAAGTTTCGGATTCAATACTAACTACTTTTGAATAACATGAGATAAATGGTGAGTTTTTCGCATTCATATCAATCATAGTAAGCGTTAGAGATTTTTTCTGGTTCTCACTGCCTTGCGACTTCTGAAAACGAGCGATTATCCATAGAAAACCTTCTAGAAGACACTAAAAATGCCTTCAACGACGTACAGTTGTTGAGCTTTACTCTGAGGTACTCATCATTACTTAATGTTAGAACAGTATATTGAACAAAGGGATGAGAATGTTGCGCTTCTGTTTTCGTGATCACGTTTAAAAGATTAAGTGTTTGATGATTTTTTGAAATTCCTCCTTTGCAAAGAGTGAATATAGCCCATATCTAAGCGGCAAATGTTAAAATGCCTTAGGCTATTCACTATGTCGCGCCCTAGTAATTTTCTACTCTTTGAATTATATATATATATATATATATATATATATATATATATATATATCAATATATATATCAAGATAATATATATATATATATATATATATATATATATATATATATATATATATATATATTATCTTGATAACGCCCGAAATCGCATTTCTTTCAGTTCCTGATGTGACATGTAATAGTGTTCATTCAAAATGCTTACTTCTATGTTATAAATCGAATAGTGGAAATGTGGTCACTCCATAAATTAATGTAACTATTTCTCTATGAGGAAAAAATCCTTTGTTTAGTGACCTTTGGGAAGCATCAAAATTAATCATTTGCAGGGTATCACATATATGACACTAATTAATTTACAATATTCAGTATCATTGTCTTTAATCTTTTAAGAATAAGGGTTGAGAAGTTCATAAAATTAATGACAAGAACCCTTTGAAAAAAAAAATTCAAATCAACCAGATGCAAAACTTGCAGATTTTTTCTATACTACGTATTTTTATAAAAGATATAATTGATAATGAATATAAAACTCACTGTTTTTGTAATCAGCGCATCTTATATTCGTTGCATTTTTTCTGGCTTATTATTCATCCATGCTCGAACCCGAGACCCACAGCTCAGGAGTCAGGAAAGCTAACCACTCAGCCATCAGTCGGCTTTAAGACGAATTAAAAAATATGAAACAAAATGCAAAAATTCAAAAGTTGATTTAGGTAATTCATTATTTGACAAATATATCTTTAGGCTTTTATACCTCAAGATAAATGAAACACCACATAGAATTGATTAAAAGAGTTTCAATTGAAAAAACTTAATTTTTTAAAAACCTTTTGACATTGTCTTATAATGAAAATCTGTTCTAAGACTTCTTAATAATCACAGCATATTATTGAAACTAAGTGGACTTTCAGTGCTCAATTCACATTTCTAAAGCAAAGAAACTAGGAAACTTGCAAGTTTTCTTCACAACTGTGCAAGAAAAAAAAATTCAAAAACGCTATTTCTATTGTTGTTAAATTGGGGATAGATTCGAGCGTGGGATTTTTTACTAAAAAAAACGTGGTCACATCATTATAAAGTCATTTCTAATATGGACTTGTGTTACTTTCCCATACTTAGAAACGCGGTATTATTTGAACCTTTCCATGGACAGCGAATCATGTTCCGAGAAGTTTTAACTTTAAACAGTGCATTTGAAAACTGTGTTGTAATTGTTTTTATTTTAAAAGTAAAATTCCTGTAACAAAGCATGAAAAATTAAATAACTTGCAAAATAACTAAAGCAAATAACTTGCACAATTTAATACGTTTCGATATAAGAAATAAGTAAGTTAAGACCTTAAAATTATCACAAAATATAAAGAAAGAAAATTTATATACAACTGAAATAATATAGAATCGTAAATTTTATTAATATAATAAAAATTATTTATGTGATATTTGTACTAATGCAGAATAACTAATTTAATTGTTACAAGTGATTAGTTGTTATTTCTGTCAAGAAGTAATATTTGTAACATGTTCAACTTTTTTGTAAGCACATCTTTATACTTTTTTAAAGTAAAGTTTATTAAATATATATATACTCCTTCTACGAAAAGGTGTAATTTTTTTTCTACCTTTTCAAATAAGCTATGATTTAATTTAAAATTCTTCCTATATTATTTTCTTTTTTTCTCTATCAATGACTTTGAAATTAAAATTTCATTTAAATACAACACAAAATTTTTATTTTGAAAATACAGATTTTTTTATATCACAATAAAATTAAGCTTTGCGTTATCTTTGAATTCTTTTAATTATGTAATCATTTTATTATAATATTTTTCGTTGAAAAAAAGTCATCTCAATTTTAATACTACTATATTAGTAACATGAAAAGATATTTATGTTGAGAGGGAAATGCTTGATGAAAATGAGATTTTTAAGCAAATGAGTAAATGCAAAAATTTCATGTGTAATTTCAATACATTCCTTCAAAAATATTCCTGAATACTAAGACTGTACAAACTTGCAATATAATAAAACAGCAAAATATATATTCATATGAGCGTAAGTAAAATGTGTTTTCTTATTTTATTTACAAAAATAAAAAATAATCATATAAACACTTATACATTTCTAGTAGAAAAGGAAATAAAGAATAAAGTTAAATATAATGACAGGAACCATGATTTATAAATTTATTATTTTATTCGTTTAAGAAAAATTTTTTTGGGCTCTAAAGAATATTAAATATATTTATGGGTATTTAGAGACAATATTATGAAAATTCGATAAAAATAAATTGCTACTCTAGGTATGTAATTGCTTAACTGCAAATTAACATAGATCTTCAAAGCAATTTAAGCTTCTTATAATAGTGAGTTTATTTTCTTAATTTTTGATATGACAAAAGGAAATTAATTTTTTAAATTTATATTTTTTATGTAATTTATATTTGACATTCCCAATATTTGGTGAAGAGTATGCAGGAAAATAATAGAAAATTTCATTTTAGAATTCTCGAGTGATAATAAAATGAAAATTTGGATTCAAATTAAATAAAAACATATATCGATATCTACGGTTGGTTTGGATACGCAGACATATATATTTTCAATGCGTAAAATGTGCCCCAAATTCTCGTCATAGTTACCATTATGTTTCCCTTCCCCCCAAGTTACGCACTTGCCTAGAACTAATAAAATAGAATATATATATAATGTAAAATATAATATATAAGAGAATTATAATAAAATCGTTTCCAGAATGTGATATTTATATATCATATCCTGGAACCGATTTTATTATAATTCTTTTGACACGTATTCATTGAATAATGTTGAATAATAATAAAAGTTAAATTTATGTAATCGTAAAAAAAATAATAAATAATAAAAAAAAAAAATAATGAATATCTTCTACTTTTAAAAAAGACTGTCACACCACAAAACATTTGATTGGAAGAGCCCAACTCTATGTTAGAAACACAGAAGTCTGCTAGTGTGAACAACAATAAAACACATTAAAATAAATAAATTACTCAAATTAATAAGTAATGCTATAAAATATTAATATTTATAATAATATTATTATAGAAGAAATCTCTATATACTTCTAATTAAATACGTAGAATTATATGTTTCAAAGCGTAAAATGCGCCATTAGAAAGCAACATTTCTTCATAATTATTAAAAAAAACAGTTGCCTTACACTTTAGTTTTATCACAGCTGATATTTCCGACAATTCCGATTATCAAAAATACTTCCTGCAAAATATCCAACAACATTTTTTTTTCTTCACATATCTGAAAATTCAAGAAAAAATTAGTTTCCCATTCCCATCAAAATTTTTTTTCGTTTATTTCTAGGAATATTAGAAATAAAACTTGGGAAAAGGAATCGTTATATTTTAACATTATTTATAATTGGTACTATCATACGATAAATATAAAATGAACAATATCGATGATCAGGATGAAATTTATCGTAAATAAATAAATGAAAACAAGGAACATACACCTTAAAGCTGAATATTCCGTGAAACTATCACTGAAAATATATATGAATTAGTTTTGAAAGTATTCATGAATATGCGGAGTAATAACTGCACTAGAAGAATTCGAATCTATTACAAGAGGATGCAATTTTTAGGGTTACCACACAGCATCATGTCATGCACGTAAAACCAGTCGCAAAAATAATCGCCAACTGAAATATATATATTTATACATTATTTTTTTTGCTTCATTCAAATGATCTAAAAAATGAAAAAGTATTTACGAATAGTCGCCCACATATTTTGTGCAATGAAAAAGAGACCATTTCAAAGGAAAATATCATCCTACCATTCCTTTTTGCTAAATATTTCTTTCTTTCTTTTTTTTTTTGAGATTGCTTTAAAAATTTGCTAAAGACATTAATCAAAATTCGCCAGTTATTGTGTATTCGTTTTCTACCTTAAATTACGATCTGATGATGTCGTTTACAAGCCACTGGAGCGTGTCCTGTTCTCCCGACGGTATGATCAAAATACTGTATTTATAAATTCAAGCACAAGATTCGAATTCTTAAATTCGTTATAAAAATCATCATTATTCAAAAATATTGCTGTTGAAACATTAGTTACTGCAAAACATATTCATCTGCATAAAACTATTATAACTCAGTTTTATTTCTATTTTAATCAATAACATTTGAATTATAATAAGCAATAGAGTAGACCAAATTATAGCGCAAAAGAAGTCCCTGCTTTTTAGTAGTAGTTTTTTCGTATGACAAAAAAAGCAAAATACACTTTTCTTAAATATGTAAATTGTTTTTGAGAGCTGGTTAGTATATATTAAGTCATTGGATAATACCATTATTTTAAATAATACATTTTTTAAAATTTTCTTATGATTTTAGCAATTATTAACTATTTTAAACCAACACCTCTGAGTGCCAACGATTAATTACATTCAAGCAGAATAAACATAGGTGTTTTTTTCTACCAAGAATTGTTCTTTGACTTTTAAAAGAGCTTTAGTAACAAACAATCGATGCAATTTTTTTTACAGCAACATTTTTGATTGCTGTTAGTTTAAACTCAAATCTAAAAATTGCTAGTTTATTCTCAATTAAGGACCGGATGTTTTATAACCACGTAAAATTATTTTATTTATCCATGACTGTTTCCTCTCAACAAACTGTTGCAATGATACATAAATGTAGCGATCTTTAGAAAAATTTAATATAATGGTAGGCCATAAAAATAAAAAGAAATATTGCAAAAGATTGTATGATGGAAAAATCTACTTTTAATTCATAAATAAGCCTCGATGATGTATCACGCTTTAATACACAAGTGGTAGATATGCTTATTGATAAATGTAGAACAATATAAATATTATTTTCATTAAATTAACCCCTTTTTTAAAATTAGGAGATCAATTATTCACGATTTCTGCAGAAATAAGCAGCTAACTCTTATGCAGTAAAGATAATATAAATTATTTGATTTTATAATAGGCGTAAATTTATATACTTCCGTAACTACGTTTTTTTTTCTGACCGAATATATACGTCTGCTATGTGAATTTCATTGCTTATTAGTTTTATTTTCTCACTATATTGTCACTTGTAAATACGATCTAACAGATAAGTCTGCAGAGTGAATTTTTATGCTATCAGTTATGTCTTCTCACTATATTGTCACTTGTATATATGATCCAATAAATAAATCTACAGTGTAAATTTCATTGCTTATCAAAAAAAAAAAAAAAAAAAAAATTATTTTCACATTGTATTGTCTCTGGTGAGTGTAAAACGTGTTTGATGTGAAAAATAAATACCAAAATGGCGTCTACCATGTCAACCTGCATTTAATTAAAATGAAAGCAAAGAATTTCTTATTAATGAATATGTTTCACTTACTATTTTGGAAACACCTACCTTTTGCTTCTGGTCAAATGGATACATTTCCATTTTGAAAAAAACTTTGAAAGATAATCATAATATAAAGCAATTCGTATTAAAAGCAATATACGCATTATTGATTAAAAAGAAAAAAATATTTATTAAATAATCACAAAACTATATATTTGTTTAATAAATGAGTTTTCTTTAAAAGATCATAGAAGAGGTACCTAGAATGAAAAGATATTCAAATTGATAAAAATATATTATTTAGTGAAAATATAAATCAAGAAATACTTAATTTTTAAATTATTTGGCCATTAATTTCCGTTAAAAATGAAGAAAGAAAGGAAAAAAATATAAGGCTAACTCTAAATTTGTACCATATTTATAAAAATTATCATGTGATTCCTTACCAGAAAAATATAATTTATTAGTGAAGAAAAATTTATCTGGAAATTTATTTTTAATTAATGAAATTTTTAAAAGGAAATTTATAAAATAGATTAATATAGAGTTTAAAAGGTCATGTTTAAGTGATTGACTAATAATAATAAAATCAATAAAATTGTTGAGCCTATAAAAATCTTATTATATTTCTGATAAGTATAATTGAGAAAACTACAGAAAATGTGAGCGAAAATTTCAGATAATGAATTGTACAACATATAAATTCAAATCTTGTATTTTATTGTAGAGTTTAATATTTAAACTATTATTAATAAATTTATATAATAATATACAATAAAAACTATTTAAAATGCAGATTTTATAATTATTATAGAAAATTCAAGGTTACCAGTAACTCAAATATAATTACCATTCTTTAAAATGGATTAAGATTACATTAAATATAAATTTATAGATTATTGGCTAATTAGATAAAAAATATATATTCACAGAATTATTCTTCATACATTATTTACTTGCATGTGGGATCATTAAATTTATAGCTATTATATTGGAACAAGGAGTTATTTTACATTGTTCAATGATGTGGTTACAATAAAAAATATAATAGATATTAATATTTTTAAAAAATATAGATATTAATATTTTTTAATGATGTTAAATGGTGATACAAATTTAACATTTTTTAATTCAAAGTTTAAAAAATTGAAAATAAATTTTAATTGTTACTTTTTAAAACCAATTTTTCTAAAAGTTAATATCAATACTGTTAACATTTTCCCTCTATTTGATTACATTTTAATGATTTTTAAATTATGCTACCCAATTTAGTTTATTTTATAGATAATATTCAACTTAACTTATTTTGTAAAATTTTGGAGCATTTTCTGAAGAAAAATTTATAGATTTTTCTTAATGTTAAGGCCAGAGGAAATAAATTAAAATTTTAAGCAGGAAATTTGTGTTATTTGGGTGGAATACATATAAAGGGAAAATTTAACTTAAATATGAATTGACAGTTTGCGGCGGTTTTATTTGTATATGTGCTTTATTATGCATTAATCTTCAATTTATAAAAGGATAATGTTTTTACACAATTAAAACTGTCTTTATCTGTTCTAGAAATTATGAAAAAAGTTAAGGATTTTTAATATCTGCTTAGTACTTAATTTGTGATATTTTTAGTCTTTTGATAAGAAATTATATTTTTTTTCGCGATGTTATATATTTCAATAATAGAAATTTATTTTAAAAATATTTCATCTAAACTGTTGTAAGTGAGTTAGTTATATTTTAACTGCGTTATGTTTAGTTAATTTCAAACACGAAGTCGTCTATATTGTTTTCTAAAGGAGTCGATAAATACACTGCTGGTCACAGTAAATGCAACACCTGAAAGAAGCCACCTGTAATGCGGATTATGTGATCGTTGGATACAGGAGGGTAGACGGATCGCTTCTACCTCAGTGCACCAATTCACGTGATGCTAGGCAAATTGTGCACTTGGCAGTAATGGATCACTTAGCCACACACGAACCATAGCATACCACATTCAGTCTGTAACGCATCATCCAGTGTGTGCACGTATCATTCGAATGCCGTTTACAGCAGAGTGGTCTGTTCCCAAGACGTCCATTACTTCGGCGACCCTTGACGCAGATCCACAGACGTCTCTGCCGCCAATGGTGCGATGAAAGAAAAATGTTGACGGCAGAATGTAATGAAATTATTTTTACTGACGAGTCACTCTTCTGTCTGCAACACCACGTTGGTCACATTGGAGTCTGGAGACACCGTGGAGAGTGGATGCTGAACAGCTGCATTATACACTGCCACACTAGTCCTGTACCGGGTATTATGCTATGTGGTGGTATTGGATATCATTTTTGCACTTCTCTAGTTCACATGGTCGGTACTTTAAACAGCCGGTTCTACATCTCTGAGGTGTTAGAGTAAGTTGTACTTCATTACCTTCAGGACTTGCCCACAGCCATATTTCAGCAGGATAATGCTCAACCACACGTGGCACGTATTGTCCAATGGTTCTTCGTCTATTACCAGATTGAATTGCTTTTCTGGCCGGCTATTTCGTCGATAGAAAGCATGTGGTAATTGGTTGCTCAATGTCTGGTCCAAATTACACCCTCAGCTGCCACACCAGATCAAATTTGGCAACGTGTGGAAGCGGCTTGGTCTGCTGTATTCCAAGAACACATCCAAAGTCTCTTTGAATCAACGCAGAAGCGTGTGCAGAGGGGATCTCCAACAATGGTGGTTACTCTGGACACTGATTTTTGCAGGAACCACACTTTATAAAAGTTTATAAATTTAATCACTTGATACTCGATCAACATGTTATCCACTAAATAAATAAATTTTGTTGTGATATCTCTTGCCTTCCTTGCAGTTGCAATTTGGGTGTCCAACAGTGTATTTGAACATTTCGAGGAATCTAAAAATTAAGATTTTATATATATATATATATATATATATATATATATATATATATATATATATATATATATAATAATAATAATATGAATTACACTTTTTAAACTTCAACAAAGCCATTCACAATGAACAGGGCCATCTACTGTGTCTTTATGCGAAAAATTAAAAAAAAAAAATTCTGTATTTATAAAATAAATTTAAATAAGTGAGTCATTGTCCTACTTAAATCTATTAAAGCAAATAATGTTTTAAATCTTTTGTTAAAACTAAATTTAAAGGAATATTAAAGTTATTAATAAAAAAAAAGAAAAGATGTAATTTTTAATTACTTTGTTAAACTATGTATTGTAATATTTTATACATCTATAAATTATGCTTAATGGTATTTGTGTTTTAAAAGTCCATTATAAATAGGTTTTAAAATGCTTTATGCCTGTTCAATTTTCTTGTAGAATAAATCATTGAAGTAGCATCGTTGGAATGATAAAATAAAAGAAATATTTATTAACTCAAAAAATCTCTCTTTTAATTGAAAAATAATTGTTTTTCAACGAATTTTAATATTATAAAGAGTGACTTATGGAAGCCAAATTAATAAAATTATGAAAATTAAATAAGCACATTTTTTAATTTTATTTTTGCTTCCATAGATTTTTTAGTATTGATTTATTATAAAGCTTAAACATGTGAAAAAGAACCTAGCTCAAACTGTTTAAGGTTACAATATTTGGCCTTCGAGAAAAATGAATATTGATTTTTTATACTTATTGTGGAGAATACTTAATCCAAAGCTGGTATCTCACCGATAAAGAAATTAATAGAAGCCATCATAGCACAAGACATTTATTAACAACACATACAGAGAAAGATCCAAAACAGAAGTACAAGTTTGAATACCTAAGTTAAAGAGAAAACTTAATCTTTTAAGTGACAGCAGCGGCTGCTGACGATACACTACACATGCGTGGGAGGAAGAGGCGAAAACTTCAACTATTGCCTTTCTCCGAAACATTCTCCCACCTTTTGAATGTGTCCTAAGCTTAACACTCAAAACATAAAATGCTTATTATACTAATATAAATGAAATACAAATATACATAAAAATATTACTTTCACATAAATCATAATGAATTTCAACTAAATAAATGTAATAATGATACAGAAAATAAGGAAGTGAAATTGAGCTAACTGAACGAGAAAATAGGTCTTTAAAATTTATTTGTTAGCTGGTTTCACAATTCGACCACTACTAGTTACTATTGGTAGCAGTTCGTCATTTCTATTAGACATTAGATTTTCTATTTCCAACCTATAAAGTTGTTGGATAGGTCTTAAAAGTTCCGAATTTTTGGTTTTAATGGCGGCAAGTCTTACCTTACCATCACGACCAGGAATTATTTTTATCATTTTTGCTACATCCCAAAAGGATTACTTTTATTAACATCTTCTACAAGAACAATCTCTCCAATACTAAGTGGTCTATCCTTATTTTTTTAACGACTGCTGCCGTAACTGTTCTAAATATTCTGAACGAAAACGGGACTTAAATCATCTCTAAGACGCTGTAAATATTTAATTCGTTTGCTCAATTTCACTTTGTCAACAATATCAAGGTCTGGCACTCCAGTCGTTTTAGTTTCGTGCAAGAACTGTTCGGGAGCTATAGGTGTGGGGTTCATCATCGCTGTCTTCCGACACATAGGTAAGAGGCCTAGAGTTTACTAATCGTTCTCAGTCACATAATAAAGTAAGTAGCTCTTCGTACTCAAGAGAAGCGTGACCCAATATTTTTCTTAATATTTGTTTGACAATTTGAATCAGATGCTCCCACCATCCACCCCAACAGGCTGCGGAAGGAGGATTAAAATACCAATGTATCTTTTGTTCAGCAGACCTTTGAAACGGAGACCTCTCTCTCTCTCTAAAACGTATGTATCTTCCATAGAGGAACTGTCTTCGAATACTTCACTGCTTATATTAGAATTCCAACATCTTAGATTAAATGAACCAGAAGCCATAATTATGTTAGATTCCAAGAAAAACTTTTTTAATTCTATCTCCGTATTCAGACCTGTTAGATTCATAGAAAATACATCATAACAATTTTCTGATAAATGAGATGACTTATCACAGAAAATGCATGCAATGGTTTTAAACTTTTTTCTATAATTATAATTACTATTCATATTTAATAATTCACATGCAGTAGGAACAAATTTAGAATCATTAGACTTATTCTTTTAAACATTTATTTTTTCAGAACAGAAATCATCACATGTCACTTTAATTCTAAATTCTGCATCAACTTCAGTTTTAATAAAATCAATTAATAAATCCGAATCACTCTTACCTGAATCACTAGTGGTCACGCTTCTGCCTCTCCTAAATTTTTATTAAATCTTTTGGAAGAGCAGATTCTACCAATGGATATAATATGTGAGCAAATTTATCTTTTGTGAGCCCTAAAATCTCAAGCGCGCTTAGTTGCGTTTGCAACTTATCGTACAGTGTTATTAAATTAACACTTGATTTGTCAGCTAGGACTAGCTTTAATAACTCACGAACGTAAACTTGTATGAGAATGTTTTCTTTTCCAAATCGTTCTTGTAGATAGTCCACGACTTTCTCGTAGTTGGCTTCGGTGACCAAAAAACTTCGCACTATTTATGTCTCGGAATTGACGCAGGCTTTGTTGATTGAAGAAATTAATGGAATTTGTCTCTGGTATCAATTCTGCAATCTTCATGAATCTTACTAAATCTATTCCAGAAGTTCAGCAAGTTCTTCGGATCGCCATCAAATTGTACAAGTTCTATTTCAGGGAATTTCTGTTTCGTAGATGACATCACAGGAGCAGCGACCGTTGACGTGGCACTGTTCACCTCTGACGAAGCCAGTATTTCTTAACCTTTTTGGCACAATGGACCACTTTAAAAATTTTAAATATGTCACGGACCCCACTTTGAAAAAAAATTGCTTAAATACCATTTATTATAAAATATATTCTGTTTTATTATTTAATTATTTTAATATTTTTTTATTTGAATAGTATAAAACATTTGAAGAAATCAAAATTTTTGTGATGAAATTAAATATTTTGAAGGCTGTTGCTGCGTTTCCTTGATTAACAGATTGAATTGAGGGATGGTTTTCGGCAAAGCAACGCGCATATCATGTTCGACATAGAGTCCATTTCGAAGTTTTGTTTTTATTGTGAAAGTGTGGAAAATCACGCTTCGCAAAGATATACTGTAGCCAATGGAATAATGGATGATATAGCTCGTTTTACAAGCAATGGGTAGGTTTCTCTTCAAGAAGACCAAAACACTTTCGAAGATTTTTTGAATCGAAATCCATTTTTAACAAGGACTCTTTGTTTCCAAATCAATTAGCTCATCATTTGCAAGGTTCATGTCATCGATACAGTCAATATCACAAAGAAAAGGATTACGAATCCATAACTCATCTTTTATATTTATTCCATACGAATTGGAAATATTTTCCAAATGAAACTTGAAATACTTCAAATGTGTTCACAGATTTCATTTTTCAAGTTATTCAATAAAAAAACTATCTTTCTGAGATCTATTTTCAAAAAGCTACAAAAAATGGCTTTGGGCTACAAAAAATATCAAATTATCAAATGAAACATTAAGACACAAAAAGACACTTGAAAAAAAAAATACTTTAATTACAACTTATAAAAAAGTAAAACAAATATTTTGTTTTAAAAATTTGCAAGAACTTTGCGGAACTGATTTTAATGTTACTTTATTTCCAAGTGAAGTAAAGTTCAAGGGCTACTTTGTATTTCTAAAAATTTCAAATTTTGTATGATTTGCGAATGTTTTTTTCCTCGTATTGTGGAGGTCTCTATTATTAGGAAATGACAGACTGACTGCTTACAGTGGTTGCTCGTGACAAAAAAAGTTTTTTTTTTTTTTTTTAAATATTGATGCAAACATTTTAAAAATTAGGAGCAGTCGGTGGACCCCCAAAATATGACCCATGGACCTCCAAGAGGTCCATGAACCACAGGTTAAGAAACCCTGACCTAAGCTAAAGAGAAAACTTTAGCTTATTGGCAGCAGCTGCTGACGATACACTACGCATGCGTGGGGGGAAGAGGCAAACATTCCAGCTATTATTGCCATTCTCCGCAACACTTATAAATGCTTTTCTTATACATATTTACAGCTACTGAAAGCATCTAAGATTTTAATTTAAATATCATCTAAAACCGGTATTTTTCAATGTATTCAATTAAACTAGTGTGTTAGTTATCATTTACTAAAACCGTTAGAGGTCTATAACGGAAAATTGATTCTGAAACAAAATTATTATTTCGATCTATAATATTGAGACAGTTTTAGCAGTCTTAAAAAGATGTGTTTTTAGAATTTATTTTGGAACCAACTCTAATTAACTATTTGCAATTACGACATCTGTTATCTTAATAAAAGCATTACATTTTGGAAAATGTCAATAGGAAAACTAAATCTCAGTAAAATATAGGAGGCGAAATCATTGTGTGAAATAAAAATACAGTAAAAAAGCCTTAATTTAAGTGTTATATCCATAGTAATAATAAGAATAAGGTTATAAAATATTGTATTAATTGTTAAATTATCATGATTATTATTAATAAATATTAATATAAATATGTTAATGATTATTGTTAATATATAATGTGTTATAAATTATTATATGATCCTTGTTATATTATTAATATGAGATAATTAAATCATCAGAAAATTTATACATAAATTTTTGAAACTGTAAAAATAGTTAGAGTTATTAAGATTTAAATGCGAATTTACTTAATATATTTGAAAACAAGTCACTACATTCACTAATTAATACATTTAGCATAAAATATTTCTAAATGTATTCATGAAAATTTGAAATATACACAAAATTATAATTGTAATTAAATAAAATTATATGAAAAGTAAAATTTTAATTAAGTTTTAGGATTGAAGTGGAAAATAAATTTATTTGTGTGAAAACAGTTTAAGTGTGAATATAATCTCTCAGCAACAATGAGATAACAAATTATAGTCAAGTAATTTAATTCAATATGATAGCTGTGTGTGTGTTTATTTTATTATTCAGTAAACGAATGAAATTAATAGTCACGCCATTACTTAAATCTAAAATTAATCATGGAACTGATTTATATTCTTGGAAAAACACTGATTAGTAAGAAAGAAACCCAGAAAACTGTAAGTATATTATTTAAAAACATGAAGAATATATAACATATTTATTTTTAATACTCAAATTTTGTTTCTTATGTTTAACATATTTTTCTTAATGTGTATATATGGCTAGTTGAAAATTTATTTGTTTGAAAAGCACAGATGAATAAATGAATAACATTACTAATACAAGGAACAAGACTTTTAATTTCTAGTGGTCAGCAAGCCTGACTACGGATAGAGATGTCCTGGGTTCGAATCCCGGTTCAGGCATGGATGTACTTTCTCTCTCTCTATCCTGTCTTTGTCCTTTCCTTGTGTGTGTGAATGAATTATGAATGATGCCAACCCTATAAACGGGTCCCTATGGCATGTGTGAGGGTGCGATAATGGCCCACCCCTTATGGTGCACCCGGGGCAACGCCTCGGCGGCTAAGAGGTCGCTGTGTCTGGCCGGTTCTTTGGTATCAGGGAACAATAGATTAATAGACTCTGTTGCAGTTGTAAGTGTCTACAATCTGCCATTGGGGGTAAAAAACATTAAAAGAACCAGCAATTCAGAAGTTGAGATTAATAGTAATCAAATTTTATATTTTATTTCTGATAGTTTATACTGCACGAAATTATCTTTTTAAATTAAGTTCAAATAATCGAAGGTATAACCTGTAAACAATTTTTGAATGAAAAAGGGATTTGTTTTAAATAAAACTCAGAAAATGTGCTTATTATTCACCGTTAATAATTGAAAGATTATGTTTCTTTAAGAATATATATATATATATATCTATATATATATATATATATATATATATATATATATATATATATATATATATGTATATATATATATATATATATATTATATATATATATATATATATATATATATATATATATATATATATATATATATATATATATATATATAATGGAACAGATATAAATTGATTGGGAAAATCTAAATAGCAACCATAGAAATATATTTCTAGGACAAGAATTTTTAGTTGGCAATAATAAATCATTATTTTAGTATCATTCACGAGAAGTAAACTTATATATTTCCTATTTATGATTTCATTTTTACATTGTTTATTATTATTAATCCTTCCATTGATTCAATCATATAAATTGTTATTTTTATTACATTTGTTAAATAAAAATAACTAAACAAAAGTTGGATTAATATATGGACATTATTAAACTGCTACAGAAATTGATATGAACTGATTTTATGAGGTCAGAGTAGGGTTTTTTGTAATTGATCAAGGAAAGCTATAAAAAAATGTAAAACATTCAGCTTCATATTTTTGTGGGAATTTTATTTTATGAATGAAATGTTTTTACAATGTTGTAAAAACCAGAGGGTTTTGATATAATTTCTTTTACAATTAATGTACCGATAATTTACAATTAATGTACATTAAACTTTGTGTTCACACTATAGTTGAAGCAAATTTGGCTTTTAAAAAATTAAATTTTAAGAATGGTTCCTTTAAATTATAATTCATTAAAAAATAAATGACAACGAAAATATATGAAATTACTAAAAGCAATTTTATGACATAATATAGAATAATTGCGCAAATATTTACGTATATATAAATAATTTAAATTAATTTTATCACATTCCAACTTCAAAAGTTAAGTATCTTTCATTTCATAATCTACTCCGAACAGCAATAATAATTTAAAATTTTATTAATGATAAAAATTTTCCCGTTTTTTAACGAAATAATACTAGCGTACTCTTTGTGATTAGTTAAGATCGAGTTGGTTAAAATATACAAATATGCTGTTGATTCTTATTTAAATTAATAAAGTTTGAAATTGAGATATTCCATTTGTAATTTAAAATGTGAAAAGTAGCATGAATTTTAAATCAATATAATATTTTGTTATTTTTTGAAAATTTTATTATTTAAATATTATTAATTAATATTATTTAAATATCAAATTACATTCTAAAATGTTTTCTGGTATTAATTATGGTTTATATCAAGTTATTTCTTATAAATTCTTTAAAAACACTATTGTAATAAAGTTTGAATGTATTGTGTGTCAGCGTAAATAAATGTTATTTATATTACTAAGTATTACGCTGGATTCAAAGTTTGTTAGCTTGGTTCAAGTTTGTAAATATTTTTGACAAATCCTCTTTCTAGATTTAATAAGAGAAAGAGATGTGTTTATTATTATATAAAATACTTCTTTAGAGAACATGTATATTTTAAAACATTTTCTTAATAAATGCTGATATTTCTAGGCCTTGATCTCTTTTTCGTTATTTTAATGCATGAAACAGCCTTTTCAATTTGCGATAAACAATACCCTTTTATTTTTCTTTTATACAATTTGTTGTAGCTTATCTCAGTGTAGATAAGTAGATATTAGAAATATCATTGAAGGGTTGCTTGCTACAACACTAAAGATACTGACAACAATTGGGTGGATTTTCTTAGTTTTTTAGAGAAGTGAAAAATAATTGGAATAAAAAAAAAGCTTTCCTTTATTCTAGGAATAATTTTTGTAATAAGGATATGCAGGGGAATAACTTAAATCTTTAGTTTCCATCTTTTTGGATTTTTCTGCGTTAAAGTTACTAACAAAGATAATTTGGAATAAAATTTTAAAGTATATTAAGAAATATTTTATCATATATAGGTATTTTTTAATACATTTTAAAATTTTGCATCAAATTTTTAATATTAATTATCAATCAATTTTGTTATTCATGTTGTTACAAAATTTCTTGCTATTTCTCATTAGTCTTTACTTTACGACATGGAAGTCGGAGAATTTGATTATTTCCTCACACTTTTTAATTTTTATATATATGTAATTATGTTCATATATTTTAATAATATTATATATCTTATTCCATATAATAAACAAAAATATTTCCCGATATTACAATCTGAAGCTATATTTCATGTTCTACTAATTTTGTTATTCATAATAGAGGAAAGTAAATGAGCAGAAACCATATTAAGTGTAAAATATAAAAATGTAAATTTATTTGGAGGACAAATCAGAAATTTAGATATATGGGAGTCAAAAGAGTGATGTGCACAAATGAGCATAGCGCAATTATCTGTAAAAAATTAAAAAGACCTAATATTTTACTTGAGAGTAAAGCTGCCCTCTGCAATAGTTATTTACCTTTATTTTCTTGAATTAAAAAAAATACCAGATAAAAAATAGATTAAACTTGCTTATTACTTGAATGAGAAATAAATAAATTATTTATAATTTAATTTAGCTACAATAATAATAAAATCATTTTTTTTAAGTTCGTTTTACGCCGACGATTTTTTTTTTTCCATTTAAATTAAACTCTTGTTTGCATCTGATATACCAGAAAGCCATGCATTTCTTGGATTTATATTGTTTTAATGGTTTTATTTAATAATTGTTTTAAGTTATTTGATTATCATGTAGGAATATGCAATCATAAAAAATATGAAATAAATTAATTCTTGCTTAAAGTCTACTAATTTTATATGCCCAAAAATTAAAATATCTTTCAAATAAACATGTACCTAAAAGCATAATAAGCACAAAGGTAGCATTATTTTTTTACTTAATATGAATTACTATTTACTTATATTATTTGGGGTAATTCACTTTTGTGAATTAATAAAAGTGGTTCAGTTAATTGGGATGCCTATATATATATAATTTTTAACTCTATAAAGATAGGGTTTCTTTTAATTTTTTGAAAATTTTAGTATTTAAATTTGGAAACAATTTGAAATGCACCGAAATTATTTCGAACCACTTATAATAAGTAGTCTTGCATCGTTATTTGAAGAGTTCATCTTATGCCATCGTTACTGCGAGTTTAACATTCAGATTATTTTTTTTAACTGCCCTATATAATTTTAATAGTTCAAGATATAACTATGGTTCACAGAAATCTATCTTTGATATAATTTTAATGTTTAAGAGAAAGTTTTTTTTTTAAATTACGTATTACGAGAAGGGCAATTTTGCGGTTATTCTATCCATTAAGTCAGAGCAGAAAATTATTAATGAATAAAAAATCAAACATAAAGTCGACATTGTTTAATATTTATAGAATAACTAATTATGATGCTGAGATATGATTCGAACCCTTAAAACAAAAGATTTGGGAAGTAAAAAGCTTGTTAATTACTGTAAGTAGTAAAACTAAACAAAAAGAATTGCTCTTTTGCGAGTTCGGGGTCCTCAAGAACTAAAATTACAAATGGGTGACTTATAAAGAGATCACTTATGATAAGCTCCGACTTCAAGTGAAAAATGTTGAAAGTATTTTAGATCTGAGTTTTCTCTCTCTCTCTCGCCATGAAAGTAAGAATATCTAATTATACCCTAAATGACTTAACTTCAATGCAAAACAAGTACACAGATACAAACCATCAAAGAAAACCGCGTACAGAAATCAAATGAAAGATAAATTTTAGGTACTCCATTTCAGAAAAAAATTATCTAATATAGGGTACCCTAAGATATCTCAAAGTTACTAAAATTTTACAAAATATATCTGAACTGAAAAAATGCTTAAGTATGAAAAATTTTCTCATAAGAAATATTTTAAATTAAACAGTGAATTCTCAGGTAAACTACATCAAGCTTTCTTATGGTCATCACATTAGGAATATAATATAAATTTCGTTTAATTTTAAAAACGAGAAATTCTTGTGTAAGAATAAATTTTTATAATGTTGATTTTGTCTGATTTTAACTCATTTACTCTTCAACCAATGTTAAAATGCATTTTATACTCCCATTTGTATAAACACGTAAATAAACTTTTTTCATTTAAGTGATGCAAAATATCATTAAATGCAAATTTTAAAATATTAAAAAGTATGATATTATAAAATACGCATATGTTTTTATATCGATAATGATTTTAATCAATAAATAGAAGTGGTAACGTGAAATACCATGGTTACTTGAATTAAATCGTTTAAATACAAAAGTGAACCAAAAATACTTTATATAAATGAAAAGTTCTAAATTTTAGTTCAGAGCCGCAATTCATTCTGCAACATAATTTTAATTCTAATATGTTAAAATTACAGAAAAAGCTTAAAAAAATTTTTTTTAAAAAAAGGGTCAATAGTTGGTTATTAGTCATCAAATGTATCAAGTCATCAAAGGGAGAATTCCCGTGTAGCGAAACATAATACGTATAAAAGTCATAAAAATGATGTGAATAAGAAACATGTATTGACATGTATAAGAAATAGGTACTACATTTGCTTATGTCAATCAACAGAAAAAATGTAAATATAGAATAAATGTTACACTTTTTTTACACGAACTAAATGATTACCTACAATCTATATGTTGTAATAATACTAATATACATTTAAAAAAGCTTTCAATCCGAGTTCGCACTTGAATAACCAATGTTTTGCCTTTCATTTCTATAGCGAGTTCGACAGTGACCTCATACAAAGATATTTCTAGTGATTCAGAATCCACTTTAAACTTAGTTTTCTGTCAAATTATTTTCGCATGCAAATGGTTACTTTGTAACAAAAAAATCAATTAAGTAACCCAGTTAAAATATTTGTTAGCAAAATATTTTAACAAGAATCAAGCAATGTCAAAATATACAGAAATAAGTTTCTTTTAAAAAAATTTAAAAGCAGGCATATTATAAATATTAAAGCTGAGGTAGAAATACACTTATTTACATGAATTCACAAACTAATAAAAAAAGTCATCTGGGACAAATTTTAAAGCTAAATAAGTGCAAAGTCTATTGGTAACAAAGATGCGAAGAGATTGCAGTGGAGTAATTCTCTATTTAAATCCCGATGAAATCATTTTTAAAAAATATGACGAAAAGATGATGTAACTCCGAGGGCAAAATCAAAACATGGTACTTCGTGTATGGTTCATCATACACTTTAGGCCAATGCATTAGGAGTTCCGACAAAATACTATCTCAAATCTATTATTTATAAAAAAAATAATATATTATTGAAAAATATATGAGACACAAATTTTCTTTTCCTGAAATTTATGTTAAAGCAAGATTAAAATAAATAATTTTATAACGCCCATTTGAAAATCAATACATCAGTCTGCTTATAAATTATGAATTGAATTTGTAATTGCTTAAAAGGAAATGAAAATTTTTAATGTAGTAATGAAAGCATCAAGAATAACAACAACTACACTACTGGCCATTAAAATTGCTACACCAGGAAGAAATGCAGATAACAAAATGATATTTATTGGACAAATATATTATACTAGAAATAACAAGTGATTAAATTTTCAAAAAATTTGGCTGGATAGATCCTGAGAAATCAGTACCCAGAACAACCACCTCTGGCAGTAATAACATCAGTTATACGCCTGGGCATTCAGTCAAACAGAGATTGGATTGCATGTACAGGTACAGATGCCCATGCAGCTTCAACACGATGCCACAGTTCATCAACCGTAGTGACTGGCGTTTGGTGACGAGCCAGTCGCTCGGCAACCATTGACCAGACGTTTTCTATTGGTGAAAGATATGGAGAACGTGCTGGCCAGGGCAACAGCCGAACATGTTCCGTATCAAGAAAGGTCCATACAATACCGGCAACATGCGGTTGGGCATTATCCTGCTGTAACGTAGGGTTTCGCAGGGCTCGAATAAATGGTAGAGCCACGGGTCGTAACACACCAGAAATGTAACGTGCACTGTTCAAAGCACCGTCAATGCGAACAAGAGGCGACCGAGACGTGTATCCAATGGCACCCCATACCATCACGTCAGGTGATGGGCCAGTATGAAAATAACGAATGCACGCTGCCAGTGTGCGTTCACCACGATGCCGCCAAACACGGATGCGACCATCATGATGCTGCACACAGAACCTGGATTCATCTGAAAAGATGACGTCTCGCCATTCGTGCGCCCAGGTTCGTCGTTGATCACACCATTGAAGATGCTCTTGTCTTTGACGCAGCGTCAAGGGAAACCGCAGCCATGGTCTCCGAGCTGAGAGTCCATGCTGCTGCAAACGTCGTTGAACTGTTCGTGCAGACACTTGTTGTCTTCCAAACGACCCCGTTTCTTGACTCACGACTCGGGACGTGGTTGCACGATCCATTACGGCCATGCGGATAATATGCCTGTCTTCTCTGCTGCAAGTGATAGGTGGCCGTTGAGATCCCGCATGGCGTTCCGTATTACCGTCCTGAACCCATCGATTCCATATTCTGCTAACAGTCATTGGATCTCGACTGACGCGAGCAGCAATACTGCGATAAGATAAACCGCAATCCCGGTACGCTACAATTCGACCTTTGTCAAAGTCGGAAACGTGCCGGTACGCATTTCTCCTTCTTACACGAGGCATCACAACAACTTTTCACCAGGCAACAACGTTCAAATGCAATTTGTGTATGAGGAACCGGCTGAACAATTTCCTGATTTAAACACAATGTAGGTGTCGCTACTGGCGCCTGCTTTGTCTGAATGCGTTGAAAAGCTAATCATTTGCATATCACAGCACCTTCTCCCTTTCGTATAAATTTCACGTCTGTAGCATGTCGCCTTCTTGGTGTAGCAATTTTAATGGCCAGTAGTGTATATTATAAGAGTAATACTTTTAATTGAAATTAATATGAATATAATTACATATTTAAAGAATAAAATGAATGTAAATGATTCATTACTTTTTATTAATGACTTTATCTGATTGGAAATAAACTGTTTGTAATAAAAGCCGCATTAATATTTATATGAAGAGTTTTTCTTTCTTTTTTTTTTTTAAATCAAAAACTTATGACCGCGTCACTATTCTTCATAAATTACTTTGTTCAAAATTTACAATCCTTGAAAGAGTTCAAGAAGAAATAAAATATTTCTTTAACTCTTCATGATCTTTATATTTTCTTACTGTCAAGATAAATGATAACTTTCAAGTCGGATTGCGAAAATGTAATATCTCATTTGACATTTACTTTTATCTTCATTCGAACTTCTGTATCTATTTGCAGCTCTGAATCTAGCATCTTTCAAAGATGCTTTATAATTTTTTTTATTGCAAATACATTTTTGATAAGCGATGAAGTTAAGTGAAAAATAACTTATTTGTAATACCTAAAATTTAAATAGTTAAAAAAGCACTGCTATAAAATGGAAGAGAAAATTGTTATTTAGTAATGACTGCTTTATTTATAATTTTGTAATTATTGTTTTATTAATTTTTAGGAGCATTTTTTATACTTATTTGAATAACATAATTCAAATTCAATGTGTTTTTATAGTAACGAATGAAATTTCGGCATGTTTTTTACTTCTCTCTGTAACAACTGATTATATATTTAGAAGTATAACGATAAATAAGATTAATATATAATTGCAAAGCATAACATTTTTGATAATATGTATTTGAATTATAATTATAACATTTTAAAAATGTATATGAGGTTTATAAAATATTCCTTTGAAAACCTCTACACATTAAAAACAGTATGATATGTATAATTTAATAAATACATTGAACTAAATTTATTCATTTAAATCATGAAAATTAGGCTATAAATTATTCTCGAAGCAGACGTGAAAACAATACGAAGCTTTCAATTGGAAAATAAGACTAAAAGAAATGAAAAATTCAAAGAGAAAAAAATAATTCAGTCAAATAAAATGGAATTATGAGTTAAAGATAGTATAGATTGCTTAAGAGATATTTAAGGGAAATAAAAGTTCATAAGTTTCAAAGTACAAAAGAGAAATCTTTACATTTTCTGTAATCGCATAAGAAGTTGTAAAATATTTATTTGAATATAGTATGAGATTGATTTATGTGTGTAAGACAAATGATCCACGTGAACTATCCAAGATAAATTAAGGAGACAAAATACTTGATGAATAAGCAAATTGTACAGATACATTATCTGTTGAGCAGAGAAAAAGTTCAGATCTTCATAAAAACACACATAAGAGCATTTTTCCTTTATATACAGATCCGATAACATTTTCTATCTGAGAAGATCTACAAAGGGTGCTGAATTTCTTTGTTGAATCGGTTTTTCGATTATTCACATAAAAAAGATCACCGATAATACGTATGGATATGTCGTACAAAAATGTTTTGTAATTTAAGCAGACTGATAAGTTATAAAATATTATGTGACACAAAACACACAATGTTTAGGCATCACGATGTTTCAATATGAAGCAACAATAAAAAGAAGGAAGACTTGTACATAAGTTGTGTTATTACATTAAATGAAAAAGTAACCATCAAGGATTTTGTAACTAAATAAACTGTGATAGCAAATAATGTACTTATAGTACCGCTTCAGTTAGCTTAGATTGACAATCTAAAGTTATATCATAAAAGATATGAAGACTTCTATCATCTATTTATTAGCGAGGTACTGGATATACAATTTTCTTTTAATTTACTATATTATCTCATTGCATCAATTAATCAGTCTTTATATCAGGGCTGTTATAAGAGATGCAACACTTCTATTAGAATACGTTTAACTGATTAAAAACTTAATAAGAAGACGTTTTATCAAATATAGTGGTGTATAACGTAGGAATTCTATTATTACTTTATTAATAAATGCCAAGCTTCTGATGTAGCTTGATATTTACAAGCAGACAGGCTAAAAAAAGAAATTGAAAAAAATAATTAGGTTTTTAAATTTTTAAATGACACAGTGTAATTGTTTTACCTAACCAAGCAGCTTAAATAAAATTACAAATTCCTATTTGTGAAAAAATTAACGATTTATCATATGGTTTTAATTACGCATTTTTGAGACATGAAGGACACCATGTCATGTACAAAAAGACGATTTTTGGAAACGATCACGTATTTTTCCATTTTTTGTTATCTCTCAAAATGTAAAGAAATCTCTTGATTGATTAAACATTGACACATTTAATTAAATATCAAATTGAAACAATGATTAAAGTTATTCTAGGTTTAAAATGCGGCAGACTAATAAATTTATGCTAACAGTGTCTCCGTATGGATATATTTATACGAAGTCCCAATATAAAACATTCATTTAGAGCCAATAATTTTTGCAATCGATACTTAAAATTAAACTACTTACTTTGTTAGAGCCGCAACTGCGAGTCGGAGAAAGAATTGAAAAAGGTAACTTTTGAAACTTTCTTGCCTAATCAATGATTTAAGTTAAAATCACTGTTTAAGTATAGGTACAATTCAGTATGTAGTAAATGATTGAGCAAAATTCTTCATTTCATTGAACAGTTAGAGAATCTTTGACTCGATATATATTGAATAAGATTCTCTGATTAATAAATGAAATGAAAAATTCTGACCAGTCATACACTACAGATTAAATTATATTTATTCTATTTTTGATAAATATTTTTTCTTTAAGGAACGAAAGAGGAAAATTGAAAAAGACAACGAAATGGATTTTACAGCATTTTATACTTAAACAAGTCACAAATAAGCTCGAAAACCCTCCTTCATTACCACTTAGTTAAAAAATGTGAAAATATATTTATTTCATTTATATACATTTTATTTTAAAAAATGACATTCAATATGTATCTCGCTTGCATACAGTTGCAATGCAATTTCTCAATGGATCGGTAACATCACAATAAATTTATTCCCATAATTTCATCATAGTGCATAAGACTTCTACAGATATTAGTGTTTTATAAGGAACATTTGTGGATATAACTGAAAGCTAAAAGAATGGAACAAAATTTGAAATATACATTTTAAACCAAAGAAAGCACCATATTTTCGCAGGGAAATCCTCTTATGTCAGTTTCGATATTTATGGCTTTTTCATCATTAAGTGAAATTGAAAATACGCTGACATGGAAATCATAATCATTGGTAATATTGTGTTGTCATTATCATTTTTGGTAACATCACAATCATACCTCTATATTACCATTGGCTAGAGGAAAATAAAAAAAATTCTGACTTATCAAGTTGAAAAGTCTTCTATCACTCATGATTACTAGAAGCACTTTCTACGCTCAAACATAAAAGGAAAACATATTAAAAATTTCATTTTTTTGACAGATGTACTGAGATTAAATATCTGTGTTGTTATCCGATATGATCAGGGTTTTTTTGTACACTAAAATATATAGTCTCATCTTCTTTATTTATAAATTTTAGGTTTATAATGTGGCTATGAAATCGATCTGAACAACATGATAGAATTATAAGGCCAAATAACTTGATTTTTTTTAGTCTCCATTACTTTAGAATAAAAATTCCTTCCTTAAATTAAATTAAAGTGACATTTTCAAATAATTTTGAGGTAAGAGGACGTGATTGAGCTTTACCTTTACTTGCCGTTTATTTCACCGGGTTATATTGAGGGTTGTATCGGACTTTCTAAGAGGGATTAACATATAATCCCTTATTATTTACAATTTTTGGTGGCCAACAAACAACTTTCTGAAATTGATTTGATATGTCAGATATGTAGGGGATAAGCAACAACTTAACACTTATGGATAAAAAAAAGTAAAATTAGCTATAAATACATGTAAAGAAGTAAAAAATTTGGAAAACAGAAAAAGTTTTAAGCAATGGATTTTTAACTCTGAAAATCGTGTAAAGAAACCGTATCGCTTATTCGAATCCATTCATGAGTGTATTAGAGAAAAATATTAATGGTATATCTTGCTTTGAATACACACACATTTTCACAAAAGTTATTAATAATTTCTCTTAATAAATGGCTTTTCCAAGAAAGCGTCATTTTATTTTAAATTTGAATTATAATTTAAAATAAAATTTAATCTAATGTATAAAAATAATTTTTAACATATTAATTTGATTTCTAAATTAAAAAAAGAATATAAAATATTTTTTATATTCTTTTTTTACTTGCAAAAAAAAATTCTCATTGTGAATGCTTATCTTAAAGAATTATAACTTAATAAAAGTATTAAAATTCTAAGGTTAATTTCAAGTTTTTAAAACAAATGTTGATAAGTTTTTGTTTTTATTAATAGTTATTTTTGGTTAGTATAGATTATAATTTATTCTTCAAATGCTAATTATACGAGGGTTACTCTGAAGTTTTTGAGATACGCGCAGACGAGAATTTACAAAATAAAAAAGATGGTTTCATTTTAAAATACAAAATATTTTAACACAGAAGACGATTTTTTACTGACTTACTTCAACTTGTTTAGCCTAGAATAAATTTTAAACAGAAGAGAAAATGAAGTTGACGCGAGAACATTTTCGCGCTATGATTTTCTACGATTTTAAAGCAGGATTAAATCAAGAAGAATGCGTTCAATGGTTGCAATTAGCATTTGGTGATGAATCTCCAGCTCGTGCTACTGTATTCAGATGGTTCAGAGAATTTAGAAGAGATCGCAATTTTCTTCAGGATGAAGAACACACAGGAAGGCCGCCGTCGGCGGTAATCCCAGATAATGTGTTTGCCATACGAAAAATGTTAATGAATGATAATCGCTATACCTATCAAATGATACAAAAGGAACTTAACATTGGATCCACAGCCATACACAAAATCATTCATTATTATGAATGATTTTGTGTATGGCTGTTGTTGAAGAATTACATATGAAAAAAGTAGTTTGCCGTTGGGTTCCCCCTAATCTAACTGAGCACCAAAAAGAGGAGCGTGTCAGAAATCAGTAAAGAAATTCTTAAATTGCTAAATGATGGTGGCCACCACATCATTTTTAAAATTGTAACAGGTGATGAAACGTACATACCGTTTTTTGACGTTCCCACAAGTCAAGAAAGCAAAGTATGGGTCTTTGAAGATGATCCCACGCCGACAATAGTGAAAAAACGCGCACTGAAAAAAAGTGATGAATGCCGTTTTCTTCAGAAGTACGGGATTGCTCAAAGCCATCAAGTTGGAAGGACAGAAGACAGTAACAGCAAACTGGTATACCATTAAATGTCTTCCAGAAATTCTACAAGAACTGAATGTTAGAGGACTAATGCTTCACAATGACAATGCATCTTCACATACAACTGGATTAACAGTTGAGTTTCTTAAACAAAAACAAATTAAAGTGATCGAACATCCGCGGTATACACCTGATCTAGCTATATGCGACTTTTGGTTATTCTTTAATCTAAAAAAGAACTTGGACGTCGTTTTCATTTAGAAGAAGAGATTAATGTGGCTATAAATGCATTTTTTTTCATTTATTCCAAGAAATGAACGGCTTGAGGCATTTAATATGTGGAAAATTCGTCTACAAAAGTGCATTGATGCTGTAGGAGACTACTTTGAACACGCCTAAAATTTTGTAAACTTTAAAATCGTAGTTGTATCTCAAAAATTTCAGAGTGACCCTCTTATATAGATAGTAAACGATAAAACGAATAAAACGTTATTTGCAATTATTGCAGTTGGGTGTAAAAATTTATCAGCAGATTCTCTCTCATACAGCTATGACTGGCACTTTTCGCAGAATTCTATATCTATTGATTTTCTTCCTATATTTTTTGAAAATACTTAATAACTGTAATAATAATAGTAATTTACTTAATGAAAAAATTAACAGCACACAATTTGCATTATAATTCGATAACGAAACTAATGAACATGTGAGTCAACTGAAATTTTAAACATTACTTTGCTGCTGTTAAACGAAAAGTGGATGTTGTGCTTCTTTAGAACCACGAATCAATAGCTGAACCGGATTCTTTAGGGAAAATTTTTATACTGATACCCCCCCCCAACGTTGTTGAACAATGGATTATATAGATATTACCTTTTTGACTTCTGAATGCATATCTGCTATGTAGGATGCTTTTAAATTTCGATTGAAATGATGGATGATGGAAACGTTGTTGAACGATGAATGATATAGATATTACCTTTTTGACTTCTGAATGCATATCTGCTATGTAGGATGCTTTTAAATTTCGATTGAAATGATGGATGATGGAAACGTTGTTGAACGATGGATGATATAGATATTACCTTTTTGACTTCTGAATGCATATCTGCTATGTAGGATGCTTTTAAATTTCGATTAAAATGATGGATGATGGAAACGTTGTTGAACGATGAATGATATAGATATTACCTTTTTGACTTCTGAATGCATATCTGCTATGTAGGATGCTTTTAAATTTCGATTAAAATGATGGATGATGGAAACGTTGTTGAACGATGGATGATATAGATATTACCTTTTTGACTTCTGAATGCATATCTGCTATGTAGGATGCTTTTAAATTTCGATTGAAATGATGGATGATGGAAACGTTGTTGAACGATGGATGATATAGATATTACCTTTTAGACTTTTGAATGCATATCTGCTATGCAGGATGCTTTTAAATTTTCCGAATTACTTACCTTTTGATACATATTAATTTCGGGGCACTATTAGTATGAAGCTTTTCAAGATGGAAATATAGATAATGGATTTATGAACGATTTAAAAGCTAGCCTGGATTCAATCCTATCAATTGTTGGAAAACGAGGATAAATGTTGTATTAATGTTTCTGTATCCCTTGTCCAATTATTTGAGGGGATCCTAATTGTATCAAAATTTTTACTGATAAGAATTTCCACATATAAAATTTTTTTTCAGGAGGTCGCATTTCCGGGGGTGATTCCGACTGAATCGGTAAATCATTTCGGTCAGATAAATCATATAAAAAGAATAACATTTAAAACGGATATAAATTGTTTCAAATAGTTTTTGTATTTATAAAGCAAAATTCATAAAAAAATTTGAAGAGGAAAAATAATTTTTGTAAAAACTATGTAAACTTTACCGAGTATTATTAGCAAAAAGTCGGCAGTAAATTTTGGCATGAAGTTAATTCCTTTTTTTCTAGTAGAATACTCAAATATGTAAAGGTTTAAAAAGAAAGATTTATTATTTGTGTATGTTTGCTGAAAAGAGGAAAGAGAAGAATTCCAAGTCATGCTTATAGTGTTCAAGAAATAAGGAAAGGAGGTCAACAATTCCAAACGCCAAGTGAGGATGATTTTCAGTTCATTTTAATGCATATGATGGGGTTTTGTTTGGAAATAACTGTTTTGAAGCTACAACTCTGGAAATCACATAAAATCTAACGCTAATCATCAATCAGCAGAAAAATTTTTATGTATTTTAAAAAAAAAAAAAAGGACATAAACTACGAAAATTGATCAAAAGTACATTTGAAACAAATATTTCGAAAAGGAAAAGTTTGATGTATGAAAAAATTAAAGAACAACAAAAAACAATGATACTGTATAACTTAAAAAGTACGTTTATTTAAAAATATAATTGAGATGCCTCAAATTATTTATTTATAAATCCATATATTTGATTGCATATTTTTCTGTTATTTATTGCACTTCGAATCTAATATTATAGTTGTTCAACTGAATTCGTGTTGTGATGGTGGAGCAAATACAAATACTTAAGATAACAATAATATCGTTCCCATTGATCATTTGTGTATGTTACATAGAAGGTTAATCGTAAATTCTAAAACTTTTAGCCGTTTCCCTTTGTATAAATCTGCATGTCCTAAAAGTAAATGCAAAATAAATTTAAGGTTTGGATTATTCTGTCAAATAAGGACAAAATGATCCTCAATAATCCCATTCATAGTTTCACAGAGAATTTTTTGTGATAGGATATCGTTTTTCTGTTTATAAAATAAAAGTAATTTTTGCAAAAATCATCTAATTTCAATACATCGATTTTACAAAATTTTCCAAAAGTATTTTACTTATATTTTTATTTACATATATTTTAACTGTACAATATTTTAAGAATTCGCAAACATTGTGCTTGGCATCGATATTTATTTAAGTTTTCTTTTTATCGTTATCGATTCCATTCAATGGTCAAATTGCATAGATTTTAAGTTTTAAAATTTTGCTTTATCAAAGTATTTAATTCAAGTAGGCTATTTTTCATAGTTAAGCATATTCAATAAAGAAATACTTTAAGAATTAAATGGAGGGGTATAAAATGTTTTAAAAATTTAGAATTTTACTGCAATTATTATCTGTACCGTATTTATGCGAATCTAATGCGCATCCCCATTTTAAAACCTTAAATAATAAAAAAATTGTTTGTCGGCGAATGTAATGCGCATCAATGTTGTAAGGAATTTATTGAATCTTATTTTATACAACAATGGATTTATATATAAACTATCAATCAATGGTATGATAATTTTATTTAAATTTAGTTACCAAATTTTATACAACAATGGATTTATACATAAAGTAGCAGAACATAAAATTAACCTATTAATGGGCTATTGTTATGTGAAACAATCATTGTTAGATATTACTACTGTATGTATGGTACCTATCGTAAAATATGAACATGAAATGAATCGTAACATTTCTATCTAGCTAACAGTTTATACAATCAGTGATAAATAGTAAACGTCTTAATTCCCTAATGCTTTCATCACTGGAATCCTCGCAGCTCTCTTCGTCAGAAGCAGATTCCTTTCTTCTTTCCTCGCCATCATCATCGTCATCCTCGGCGTTCCAGACCACGTCATCTTCACTGCCATTCAATGAATTTGAAATGCAGCATTTCTTGAAAGCTTTCACTATCATTGGTGCTTCGATGCTTTTCCAGGCAGCAGATACCTAGTGTGCAACAATGTATGGTGCAGCATGCTTAATTTTTCCTGTCGGGGTCAATTCACGGTTTGGCTCACAAAACCATTTTTCGTACTGCGCCTGAAAGTATCCCTTAAAAGGTTTATTTATACTAACGTCCAGGGGTTTTAACACAGATGTCACATCCGACCAAGTATGATAACAAGATCACTACCTAGGCTGTGCATCTTTTTTACGTCGTCGGTGAGATAACCATGAAATGCGTCCAGACAAAGCATTGATGGTGGACTGGAGAGCCCACCGGGATTGCGTTCATATACATTTCGGAGCAAAATCAAGCATTAATGATTCTGTCATCCAACCCTTATCTTGGTTTCGAATCAGGACATCGTCTGAGAACAGCTTTTTATTCTTAGGGGTCTTAGCGCAAGTTTTCCGTTTGAAGAATAAGAAAAGGGGAAGTTTGCACTTGTCTGCTGTTATTGCCAGCATCACTGTTACGCGTTGTGTTTCACATTCCAAAGATTTGATGACAACTTCCTTAGTCCCCTTCTCCGTAATAATGTAGTTACGAGGCAAATCAAACCAAATTGGCGTCTCGTCTGCGTTGCCAATTTGCCCCATTGAAAAATTCTTTTCCTCCTGAAGTGTGATGACATACAGCTGAAATGTTAATAGTTTTCCCTCGAAATCTTCAGGAAGCTTTTGGGGCTCAAGTGCCGTATAATCCATGGCTAAAAATTCTGAGTTTTTTTGGCAAAAACGAAATGTTGCCAAGATGACGTCATTGTGACGTAATGCCGCGCGAATATGTTGTAATTGTGCGGTAATAAAATCGTTTTGAAACACTTTACATGTCTAAATATTATATTTAAACCTGATAAATAAAGAACATGAATATATATTATTGAAATAATAAGATTTAAAAAATAATGAAACATTAGAACAAAAAATAAAGCATTAGAAAATATAAATATTTTCCTTATTCGCATTCGTTTCCGAAGTAATTTCGGAAACGATAAATGCGAATAAGGAAAATATGAGAACTTCGAAAAAGTAAATATCATTTTTAAGAAAATCGGAAGAAGAATTCTAACGAAAATTCAAGAAGAATCCGAACACGAATTATAATGAAAAATAAAGCAACATTTGGTAAAAAATAAATATAAATTATTAAGTACAAATTAAACTGTTAAATAGATTATCTTTAAGAAATTAAATACAGAAACAATTTTAAAAATGAATATACAAATTATATAGTATTTTATAGCAATAATATAAATAAACTAAAAAATATATATACATAAACTAAAGAATAGACTAAAGAATGTGTCGACACAATTTTAAACAGTAACTTTAAATTCAATTTAAATTTTTAAAGTAATGAAAAAGAGTAATACAACCTGGAATTTAAATATCCAAAATGTCAAGCAAATTGTAAAACACACTAAAAGAAATCTTACGAAGTTAACTCGCAAAAATTTCTAGTAAAATGCTGAAATGGAACAAAATGTACTAAATTTAGTCGCGATGACGTAAACACTAGGCTGTCAAAATTGAATTTTCACCTTAATTCTTATTGATCTTCATCTATATGACGTAATAATAATCAGGATGCCAGATACAAATGAATATCCGCCAATAAATCGCCAATCTCAGAGTTTGGTGCATGGATTATACGGCACCTGTGCCGCTTTTGGCATACTGTTGTACGTCGTCTTAGAGATAAGACAACACGCTTCATAAACCGATTCACCTATCCACGGCTAGCTCTTGTTTCGGTATTCTAAGAACTTCAGCCTCGTCTTTTGCTTTATTTCTTATGATGTCACTACTAATCATAGGTTGTCCATTCTTCCTCCTTTGACGTATAAATTCCAAAACTATTTTTTCAATTTTAGGGTGTCTTTCTTTGAGAGGGCCAGTGAATTTCTTTCTACTAGCTTTAGTTGCAAACAGTGACAATTTCTGTAGCTGCTACAAGCGAACATTGCTCTCAGCTAAGTTGAAATCTCTCCTTGCTTTCTTTTGCCATTTTTTTCATCATTAAGAATTACTTTACGTTTGAAAGTAGCGTCATATGACATTCTTCTCTGTTTGCTCCCCATTTCGTGACTACGTACTCAGCAGTTTGTATTCTCTATGCAATAATGTCTCATCGATAAATGTAGTCCAGAAATACAGTAATCCATTGTTATGCTTTAAATTTGGTTGACGTGATCGACGAACTGCTGACTTTGCACTCGAATCTAATGCGCACAATAATTTTGAATACTACATTTGGCCAAAAGAGATGCGCATTAGATTCGCGTAAATATGGTATATATTTTATAAAAACCTCCGTATTGAAAGTTCAATAAGACTTAAATAAAGTGGATGACTATATTTTTGGTAATAATGTATTTTCACCTTAAATTTTATTATCATTTTTGCTTGTTCAAGAAATATATTTTTCCATAAATCAATCTTTTTATGTCAGAAGATTTGATGACAGAGTAAGGCTTCAAAGATCTCCTTCAACTCCCAAAATAATTATATATTAAAATTAAACACTTGACTCTTTCCTTTTTCTTTCCGTTCTTCCCAAAGAAAACTTTTAACGAATTTCAATTTTCTTTCATCCAAAAGTTAATCTGGATATTTTCATTATAAATTTTTTGAAGTTTCATTCATTTGAATCTAATGTATGGTTGTTAATTTTGATTACTTTTCTGTTAAAAGGAAAATTCATCTTTCCAAAATATACACTGTTTAAATATTTATCTATACTATATATCATTAGATTGTGAAATTTAAAAATAAGTTGTTTCATTAAAATTAAAAAAAATTATCGATATATGTATTCTGGAATAAATCCAGTGGTTTTTATTTTATGCACACATTTTATTCACTGATAAAATTATATATGTTCTGCGCCTGCTAAATTTTGAATTTGTTTATAGTTATCGGTGAAATAAATATGTTCTGTGAATTTTAAGAATATGCAACGCTCATTATTTCGATTATTCAAGGCGAAAGTAACATAAAATTCATTATTATTAAGATTTATTAAATATTAATAATATTTTCCAAGGGCAGAAATATTTCCTTGAGAAGCTGAGTAAAAATTTAAACTTTGTAAATTTAAACAGTGTAAATTTAGGAATTGCGAATTTCACTTTTATAAAAATATACTATAATTTATCGTTTTCACTTAAAAATCTATTTTTGTAGGATGTTTTTAACTTCTTTTTAATGCAATTAGAAAAAAGTAGGGAGAAGGTGTAAAATTAAATCCAACCAAATTAACCTGAAAGTCAGGAATGTGGTTTATATTTCTTACTAGGAAAGGGATTAAAAACTCTAAACTTATGCAATATTTAAATATATTGGGGATTATTAAAGGATTATTCTAAAAATATACTCTAATATAATTATTCTAAAAATGATTCTATCTTCTCAGGAATACATATTTGTGGGCCAAATTTATATTATGAACCAGAATCTACATTTAAAAATACAACCATCAACAGTTTTGGAATACTATGATCGGTTAACTAAGTATGAAAATGACATAAAAATCTGTTTATATAGTGCATTAGGAATGTACTTATAAAGAATTATAAAGCTTGCTTTTTAAAAATTTTGCCATACATTTCTTTTGTAGTCAACAGGTAGTGATTAGTGTCGATAACCAGTATTAAACAGCACACATTAGTTGCATAATCTCTGCTTTGAATATTTGATCCTATTTATTATAAAATATAGTTCATAATTTAAACACAAATTAAATTCTTCCTCTCACTAAGATTTAATTATATACATGCCTTTTGCCAGCTGTGTTTAGTTAATTTATTTTTCATTAGATTGGGATACACAAGTATTATGTTGCGGTATATTTTATAAATTTCTAAAGTGCGTGTAGCGACTTTTAACATTTTCATCAATTTTTCCTGTCCAATCAATTTTTCCAATTTATGTATTATGCACGCTATTTCTTCTCACTATCGTCAATATGCTATATTTAATCATTTTTGATTAATTCTTCTTAGTTGTAAGACGTAGCACGAAACTGAAACCTCCTGATTATTGTGAATAGTACATATGTATGGAAAAATACTATTTGGTGACATTATGAATTATATCAATTTGAGCAACATTTAGCAAAGCTGCATGAATTCGATTGTTAGAATGTCATGCAAATATCAGGTTGAGAAAATTCGTTAAACGTCTAAAAAGAAAAAAAAAACTGCTAATATTATAGAGCTTTTATTTGAATAGACATTCTGCGGTTCAAGAATTTGATGCTATCAAGAATTGCTCTAAGTTCTGTAAAATTCCCACCTCTGTTATTACTTAGATTGCCTTTTGGAGATACTAAATCGCTGTAAAAATTCATCAGCGATCTTTATCAAAGAAAAATATTGGCCTGCACTTTGGTTTTGGACAACATGCGATAAAATTTTGCAAATATATTAGTTTCAGAATCTTCACGAAAAGATTTTTTTCATCCATATGGCTTAATATGGAACTAAATGGAGAGTATGAACAATTTAGTATCCTTATTTGTTTTATTTAACGTTATATTTCCCAATGTAGAATATGGTTTTTTTTTATTAATATTTATGCCAGTAAGAATGTTAAATCTGATATAGTATTCTAAAATTTAAACTTAATGTCTAAAACATTATCCTCTTGCATGTTAAGAAAAAAGTTAATCAAAATTAAATTCCAAATAATAAAATCGTGAAAATTCTTCAGATTTTAAAACTGGAATACCATTTTATACTTTATTTTCTTCTTAATATAATCAAATAAATCAAAGCAATGAAAATTTAAATTGTTACACAGCTAAAATTCTAGCAAACTTTTTATAAAATCCAGCTGAAAGAAATGCATAAAAATTCCGATCTTCAAATTGAAATGTTAGAATCATTAATTAATATTACAGTTAATCTTTTTTGATAAAAGAAAGATTCACGCAATATTTTCTTTAATAAATTTAACATCTGCTTTAAGCAAATCCCACTGTTTTAAACCACACACAAATCAGATTTAAATTTGGATTGGTTCAAATCATAAAATTGCCTGGCTTTTCAGAGTTAATGTAGATGCAGCTCAATACATTGATTGATCACAAAATTTAATGCAAATAAAAATTTAAGAAGACCCCATTTTTAAAACCTGCTTTAAACGAGGTAGATTTTGCGTTTAGTGCAGAAAAAATTTTACGTTAAATTTGGAGCTGACAAAAATTGAATAAAAGTTTTTCCAGCAGTAAAATGTTAAATGCATTTTCCTTCATTTATTCTTTATCTTTCCAAATGAGAATTTTTGTCTCCAAGATTTCCTAAGTATTAAAATATAAAAGTGTATCTAAAAACAAATGGACATCTCGGAAAAAAATTAAAGGTAGATTTTAGGAATTGCAATTTATAAACATAAGCAGTATATTTCCTATAACTTTTTAAAACTAATAAAATAAAAACTAAAAATTATTTCATCACTATTGTTAATATGGAAAAAAAAAATCCTGATTCTGAATTTTAATATGTGAATTGATAAGCATAAAAAAGAAATTGGATTTATTTAACTTATATTCAGATAAGTTTTTTCATAAAAAAATTAATGTCTATTTTTAGAATAATTTTACAGCATGTTAATTTGGTGGCAAATTAGGAGATACTTTCAAATTAAAAAAAAAAATATTAATTTATTAGTTTCTCTGGTGCAAAAACCACATTTTATTATAGCGCGCCAGAGTTATTTGGTGGATTAAAATGTCAGAAATTTTTCAAATTTATTAAATAAATAAATCATGTGTGAAATAAATCCATTAAATGTGTGATAAAACTCAATCAATTTTTGAATTGTAAAAATATTTTTTAATATTAAGGTCACACATATTGAAACAAATGATTTATTAAAATTAAATCGCTCAGAGTATAGAATCCAATTTCAAGGACAAGTTGTAAAGAGAGTTTCCTAATAATTTTCATTTAATGCTCTGAATAAATTTGTGCTGGTCAAAGATGAAATTGAGTGCAATGGTTTAATTCCGAATTTCCGTAAAATGATTTTATCTTCGAGAAAATTCTCCTTTGTATGTATGGAAATATTTCTAGTTAACTAAATGAATGTTAGAGAACAGCCTGTTTTGACATGAAGTTATAAACCTTAAGACTAGTGTCTAAAACTTTATTCATAAAATATGTTAAAGGATGATTATCGGAAATTCCTACATGGTCCAAGATCCAATGAAAACATGTTCGGTCAAGAGGGAGAGCGATTTTTAAAGCGATGAGACAAACTTTGAGGATGTGTATATTCATTAACTTATAATTTTTATTTAGGAATATCTAGCCGATATGATGCGTTGATATATAATCACAAAAAATGAAAGCGTACACGAAGAAGCATCTTTTTTGTTCGCTCATGCTAGAAACACGTTTATTTCAAATATCATCGCAAAATGCTTTTTTAAGAGTATTTATAATAAATATTCGAAATTGTAGCAACAAATTTGAGACCAAATTAACTCATGAGTAGAAGTCGAGAGAATGTTAGTTTAAAAGGGTCCGCCATTTGACTCAGGTTTATAGTAGCAATGGATTGTCGACAAATGAAATCTTAAACTGGATCTTTGCAAATGATCTGTTGATGTCCCTATAAGATTGCTAAATCTGGCTGTCAAAGTGGTCAACGGACTCAACACAGTTGAATTTTATATTATCTTGTAGACAACTACTTTAATCATTTTGAAAATTTTCAGCCTGAGGTATCATTTAAAAAACAGTACTGCAAAATAACTGCAAAATACAGACTGCAAAATGACAATTTTTTGCAAAAGTAATAATAATAATGAGTTACTAAGTCATGCGAATAGGAAACAGATCTCAGAAGAAATTATTTACTCTTAGAATCAAGAAATTCAAGAGATTTACCACATTCCACAAGTATTTTTTAAATGCATATCGGTAGTGTACGGATTTCCTGGCCACGCCCATGTATTCCACATACTGAACACTTGTTCCTATAAATGTAGTCTTATTTATAAATAACATGAACTGAGAAATCTCTGACAGCGACAAAAAGCATCAGCAGAATTTTCCACGCAGAGAGAAGCTTTGAAGACATTTATCTTCAGAGCTCGAGTTCAATGAAGTAAAAACCTTCTTTAAGATTATCATAATGGTAGGCGCACATCTGCACAACATGTAGGTTTTATATTTTTGTGTAAGGAATTTTATCCACAATACATTCTCAAGAAACTATTAGAATCGTTACTTTTTCATATTAATATATTACACAGTAATTATTACAGTGCTATTAGAGATAGCAATGAATGAATTATTTTAATTTAGCTCTGTCAATGCAACCGCTGCAATATTTCGTGGTTTAGTATCTTTTCATGTAGCTTTTAATAAAACAGTAGATGTGTTTTGCCAATCAAAAACTCATTCGAAATAACATGTTCACATATCATGAGCCACATTTCAACAATTACTCTCTATTTACAAAATTGACTGCTAATTACAGCTGCCTAGTTTGTATCACTGTTAGTAGCCAATTTTGAACATTTTTGTTAGCATTGTTACACTTTGCGAAGATATTGTAAGCAAACATTTTTTCCCCTTTGTCTCAATTTATTTGCGTTTGCGACTCAACATGTCTATTTCGATTATACCTTTCTATACAAACGATATGTATTTCAGCATGATATACCACACTGTCCCATAGCTTAAAAAATCCTTCATCCTGTATAAAAAAATAACATGGTCAGCCTCATAATTTGCAATGAACAAGAGCAATCTTTTGAACAACAAAACTTATTTTACTGACTTGCAACTGCATTTAATTCTCATAAAATGTTTGCTTCTTTAGTGAATATATATGGAGTAACTATGAAGTTATTTTAAGACAATTGTTTTTTCACAGAAATTATGAAAGCAATATATAATTCATATTTATATCAGGAAAAATTAGCTCGAAATGATTAAGATTTTGATAGCCATAAAAATATTGTTAAATAGCAATTTTTTTTCACATAATTACTAAAAATAAGTATTTAAAAGTTTGATAAATTAATTTTTCATGGAGGGAAAATCTCCTAAATATTAAACTCGATGCATCAAACCTGAATAAAAATTTAATTCTAAGTTGAAAAATTGGAATAAAAAAGGGATAAACATGAAAAAAAAGAGAATTTTTAAAAAATTTATTCTATTTAGTTTTATAAAGGATTAAGTTTCATTTTGAATTGTTCTTAAACAATTTTCGCAGTTAATTTACCAAGAAAGTTCAAGACATACGACGTACATACCTAACAAAAGTAGACGAAATTTTAGTTTTAAAAAAGCACTCTAGATACATTAATAAACAGTAATGAAGATTTTCCAAAATAGAATTTCGAACAGATGAATAAATGGGAAAACTCATATGATTTGGTTGTGATTGCACGCTAGTAGGATCATTGGTATATCGTCAACACTCCATGGTACTTAATGAATAATTTAATTCACAAGAATAATCTACATAAAATCTAAAAGTGACATAATATAGAACAGAATATACGTAGGAATTAAATGTTTCATTCCTTTTTAGATTTTTATTTTATTGAAAAAAATTACAGGTATAAAATTGACTTTAATTTAAATAATTGAGAAAATAAGCTGAATATTTTTAAAGCAATCTGCGAATGTATTTCTAATTTATTTTTCCTCATTCAAAGCAATCCCGGTTTTAAATTGTTAGACCCTGTTTTTAGAGTAATTTAAATTTATTCAAACTGAAAAGCCTTAATAAAATATTAATAAAAACATTCCATGATTTAAATATTTATTGATTGCGAAGATTTTCTCATAATAATTAGAATAAAACAAATCTAAAAATTGATAGCAAAAAACCTTTTTCTTTAGCATTCATGTAAATACTAATTAATTTTAGTTGAAATGAATGTAATTCTCATTGTTTTACTGTTTTAATTTATATCTGACACAAACATAAAAAAAGCAATGTTAAAATTAAAATTGAGATTGATGGAAAGAGAAAGAAAAGCTCAAAACATTTGTTATACAATTATAGATTATCTTTAAAAAGGATTGCTTTTAGTTGTGTCATCTTTCTTTTATTTATATATAATTGTAAAATAAGGACAGTATATAATGAGGTTAAAAAATTGTTTAAATATGTTGCAAAATTAAGAAATTGAACAAGCAATGATCACGCGCGCGTGAACTCTACATTAAAAAAATAGCAATAGTTATCCCAATCCCATAATTGAAGAAAATTAATCGAGATGTGCACATTAAAAAATCAAATGGGGCATATAACTAATGAAATGTAGAAACATACTCTATTTTAATAAAAGTTTAAAAGCACAAAAAAACAGCATTTTACAATATTTTCTAATTTTTTTATCGAAATAAAAAAAGACCAGGATCCACAAATTAATATATAATTTAAATGATATGCTTAACATGGATATACTGACTACCTTAAACCGCAATTACTATACCTTTTTTTAAGTAAAAATCTAGGAAAAATAATCTAGTCTTCGCAAAATGTCACATTCAAGGTATGCCAGGATTTATATTTTAAGAGAGCACAAGAAAAACTTATTTTTGTCATACGTATTTCTCACTTAAAAACAACATTACGTAAAACAAGTATCGCTTATTGGCAATTTATTTTATCACCAGTTTTCTGGAAGCAATCATTTTATTCGACATGGTCGAAGATTGAAGCAAACTTAGCTATTTAGCGAATGCGATCTCAGAGAATACTTGCAATCTAATTATACCAAATAATGGATTTGTTTGTTACTCCCGTTACAAACACGTTTATGCACTATACGTCTGTAGCAATTGTTACTGAAAAAGCTCCGAGTGTTCTAAGTTTGGAGGAGGTTGAATATGAGATACAAAGCAATTTTTCTTCCTGCTATCAAACATACCTCTTACCATATGTCGATCAAAGCAAAATTTTAAAGTTACTCCTTTATCAGCAAAAAAAATAAATATATAAATAAATAAATAAATAAGAGGTATTATCAACATCATGGTTTTCTAATTGACTGATATTGCATGGTATTCAGCGATAAATTTAATTTTCGTTTTACATACAGTCTTGGAGTATTCAACGAAAATCTGTATTAGAAGGATTTATATACACACCAAGAAGAAGCGGCCAGAAAATTATGCAAATTTTAGGGTAGACGCACATTACACTTATGCAGATGATGTGAAATGCGCGGTTCTCCAGCGCACATAGAATAAAATTTAAAGTGAAGAACCAGCAGAAGAAGCAATATTCGCGCATTATTGCTGCTTGGAAAATAATCATTGAAAGTTTGTTCTTGTCGCAAAGGAAGCCTCTAATACTTGTAGCAGAATGCCAGGACATCGAGGCATGTCCACCAAAATTCTGTTGCACGAGCAAGGCACCCTGGATGCCCTCATATTGAGCAGAACCTTTTTCTCGTCGTGCTAATGGCCTGAATTCATGCCATGTGTTAAGAAAACTGTCATTGACCTTGCAGCATAGACCTGGAATGGTGCCAATTTAGAGTGATGTGGATGACAGAGTGGCAAAGGATCTTCTTCTCATAGGATTCGCGATTTTGTTTTATCGGTGATAGTTGTCGCGTGCGAGTGTGGCATTGACGTGGAGACAGGTCCATTCGTGTAGCAATTGTAGAATTCCCGACTACTCGATATCGCGGTTTATGGTATCATTGCGTACGATTCCAGGTCACCTCTAGTTCGTATTCACGCACTATGACAGATCAACGTTACGTGGATGTCGTGCTGTGGCCGGTGACATTGCCCTACATTCAGGGGGAGCTCAATGCCCATTATCATCAGGATAATACCCGACCGCGCATTGGACGCATTTATCAACATGTCCGGTAAAGTCTACAGCTGCTTCCTGGCCACCGTGTTCGCCAAATCGCTTTGGCAAATGGTTGACAAGGAATGGATCTCCATTCTTCAGGACGCCATCCGTACTCTCATTGACTCTGTGCCTAGACGTATTGCTTTTTGTATCGCCATCCGTACTCTCATTGACTGTGCCTAGACGTATTGCTTTTTGTATCGCCATCCTACAACCTACTGACCTGATTCTGGCCTCGCTCTGCATTATCATTTCGAAATACAAATCACTTATTGTTCGTTGCTATCTCTTTGTTTACCAAGTTTCGTCACTTTCTGACAACTCTTTCTGGTACATTTTGAATGCCCGGCAGTGTATGTTAAATAAAGAGCCAGAACTTGCCTAAAAAAAGACCTATTATTCTAGGATTAATGATGTAAAATGTTGCATTACTTTCAACTCAAACTTTCCAAAGTGAGTTTCGAATTCAACTCTTAATTATGCAGTTATGTTTACTTTGAACTTGTCAATTTTACATATAAGTAAACGGCTAATTTCTCGTTGAAAAGCTTTTATATTTCTGCTGGCTGTACACATTTTTTAAAATGAATTTTCTCAAGCAAAAGTATTTGTTTTATTGCTACACATTATCCATATTTTCAATCTGTTTGTAGCAGCTATTAAACTTATTTTTATTTCGCAGTAGTTCAAAAATATCTTTTATTGTTCGGAATGTTATATTGGAAGTTATACTCCAAAAGTACAGAAACAAACTAAGTATGAAAAATTATTTTTAATACATATCGTATTTCGAGTTATTAAATAATTTAATCCTGAAGTATGAATCTTCACAGCTCTATTGCATTAAATATACTTATTTTTCTTAGTTATACAAAATTATGAAAAATCACTGTGTGAGTTTAACAAATTAAACTACGTAGTATTTCTATTTAAAAACAAACTGGCACAATGGTAATTAATTATTTCTAAACAAAGATTTTAATAATTTCTCAAGATTCAAGTAAAACATGGTTATTGAGTAATTAAGATAAATATATTTCAAAATTGAGATCAAAATTTCCTTCCTGCTTACTGAACTTAAAATGGACAAAATAAACTTTAAAACAATAAATAAATTGAAATTAGATATTTCTTCCTTGAAAACTCGAATACCAGTTGAAATGATATTCTCTCGAACCGGATACCAGAAAAGAAGAGAAAAGCACTTTTGCGGTTTAAAGGAAAGTTCATTGTAGCAGCACGGCGAAAAAACACTTAAGAACAAGATTAATCACAAAATCTCAGGTACAAAATAAAAGGCACATATGATGTTAAGTCTCAACCACTTTTCTTAATCTTACTGTTAAAAAACCCAAGCAAGACAATTTGGATTTCTTTTTTCTTTTTTGCTTAAATAATTAATGGAGAACTACAAATATATGTATCGAAAATTTTTCTCTTGAGTAGATATGAAATTCCCATTAAGATACGATCGAAATATTCATATGTCTGCTATAAGGGTTTTGACAAATGGCAGCAGGTAGAAAACACGTTTAATAAATTGGGAGAAAAATACTTTTTGGAAATTTTAAAAGTGAAAAAATTAATAAACAAACTTAACTTGACCGTTTTTACGAACCCATTTTTGGAAAGGACAAACAGTTCATAAAATAGAAAAATAATGTATTATATTATTAAGACCTTAACTCCATATTTAATGTATAAAAAGATTTCGCTGTTTTTTTTTTTCTTTCAAAAAAGTACTTTAACCCTGTTAACCATTCAGCTGCTTGTTTTGTGTGTGCAGACGGACTTGGCACTATATCACTTTCTTGTTCGCTATCTGATAACGCTTTTAATTTCTCATTCCTTATTATCAATAATTTCATCTCTCAATGTTTCTTCCGTACATATCACTTGTGAATCTGTATTCAAAGAAATTTGGGCAGCAAAGGATATCTTTTTCGGAGTTCATGAATGAATGTCCTCTTTACTCGAATCATCAGGTAAATTGCCTTGGCCTTCCCCAGTTAAGGTGGTTTCTTTTACAAAGTCTGGTGAAGCATGAGCTCGAGATGCTGTCTTTCCTTCAAAAACATTTCAAACATTAATTGACAAATACAATGCTCCTAGATCAACTTCACAAGGCCATTCCAACTGCAAGCACAGAATCACTCTTTGCAAAAACACCTTATGATATTTGTTTTTGTTGAAGGTGTTGATTATCCATAAACTGTAAGGCAGAAGTTACATACGGGAAGAATTCCACGATAAAGGATTTAAGATTTCTTGGTGAGCAATGCAGTAAACCATACAAATAATTTAAAGATTTTCCGAGGAAAACTTTGATCCAAGTCTCTCAGCCAGTTTTCTTAAATGCTCCCAGTGACCCAAGCTTTAATGTTAAATGGTATGCCATTGGTAGTCTTTAAATATTTTTGAAACATCTAGGATTTAAATATTTCCCTATGAAAAGCTGAAGCAGCCTTTCCATTTTGCTCATGTTTATTGCAAGCAATACTGTAATTCTTTGCTTCGCTTTTATATCCCCATTACATTTATCGCCTTTAAATATACTTTCAGGTGGTTGTTGTCGTGTGCCAGTTAGACTGACATTATGGGGTGCGCTGCTCCACTTTTCCAACTGAACCATATTTAGGTGTGGAGTCCGACTTCCTCAGTACACACATGCTATAGGTACACGTTTATAGGGTAGGCAAAGATTCACAATCCATTCATACAAGGAAAGGACAAAGACAGGATAGATAGAGAGAAAAGGTACATCCATGCTCAAACGGGGATTCCAACCCAGGACCTCCTTATCCGCAGTCAGGCATGCTGACCACTAGATAAGTTGGGCGACATTCTTTCAGGTAAGATATTAAAAACAAACCTGTCTCGTTCGTGTTCAAAATGTCCTTTGGGTTGTATACTCCGAATTTTATTTTCTCCTAACGACGACACTGGATTATTAATCCTTCGCCACGACAAATCCGGAAATTGTAACTCATTTAGTTCTCGGTGGGTACCTGTGAGTCAAGTCATGGTGGCGAGAAGCATTACCTACATCACTCCAGCACAAACCCGTTCATAGAGTGGGACATATTCATTCAACTCAGAAGAAAAGACAGAACAACAGAAATATTTAGGTCGGAGCCTGGATTCGAACCCGAGACCCACAGCTCAAGAGTCAGCAACGCTAACCACTATGATATCAGCCGGCGTACTCCGAGAGTATTAATTTCAAAGCTCCTTCTTTCCATTAATTTTCTAAATTTTATTCACTTCCAGTTTCACAACACAATTTTCTAAAGCTCTAACTAATTTTTAAAGACAACCGCCTGATGCTTTGAGATTTATGTTCAATGTCAGCAATGCAGTTAAATTTCTCTTTGACATTGCCATTAAAAGAAATTTTCATTCTTCTAATTTTTCTCAGTCAAGCAAGAAAATTTTTTTCCAGTTTAAGATGCTTTGTTTCTTCACAATATTTTTGAGGAGGAGCACTTTTGCTGATACTGTTTAATTTTTTAAAATGTCTTGTTTTTAAAATTGTCGAGAAATTTCCATAATTTTTGAAAATATTAATCTAATATTTTTTTCATCTGCTTCTCTTTTACAATTTTCTTTATATGAAATACGTTTTTTTCAACAGCGACATAACTCAATTGAAACTAATTCTCAATGCAACCGGCCGCTATCTTTCTCAAGAAACAAAACTTTGTACATTGAGTTGTTCAAATAAAACGAAACGAATTACAGAACAAAGCGGAAACATTAAGAGATTTTTCATCTGCCAGTACAGGAGTAAGGGAAAAACACTGGAGTCTAATTCGACACATTTCTTTCCCCTCAAATGTTTGGAATACCTTCCAGTGTCCCCTCGTTATTCAAGAATAAATCAAGTTCTCAGGCATTATATAAAAGAAAAATCAAATAAAAATCGAAAAAATATCATAAAGACAAAAGCGGATAAGAAAACTAACTTTCAGAGATGAAACACACTCCCCCCCAAAAGCCCGCTGTTGGAGAAAAAAAACTATTAACTAAATTTCTGGCATGCGAGTAAAGAGGAGGGCAATGAAAGACATCAAAATAAATGAACACATCATTTATTTTATTTATAATAGAAAAAAACAATGTCCATTTCATAATTATGGATAAATCCAAAAAAGTTTAACAAAAATGAAATCTTTGTCAAATTTATAATCCACTTGAAGTAACGACATATTAAAAATATGATGTATGATGTTAATAAAATACTTTTATGTACCTGCTAGTGTTGCAAATGCACATTACACAAGGTAATAATTGAATAATCTTTAATGTATCGTACATATACTAGAAAATAAGGGCAATAATCCTTTTATAGCACAAAATAAAAGAGTGATAATTTACCTTATTATGTGATCAAGTTTAGAAAGTTCATTAAGGACTAATAACACAAAAATTCCATTGTCTGATGAATTGCAATTTGTTATAAGTCCAGTTGGAATAATAGAAGTAAGCAGAGGAGAATTGAAATTCTTGTAGTTTACGCCGCTAATGGCAGGTAAATTTGATGATTTTTAAAGAAATGAAGAATCGATTCCTTCCTTTTTACCAAGAACATGTTATTTTTTTTAAGATATTAAAATCGTAAGAATGTTGGGAGATTTAAAAAGTCCAATAAACCACATGGTAGGAAGAAGCTGTGCAATGTAACTAAAATATTGATTTTTCCTGCAACTATAAATTAATTATTTTTTGCAAATATAGACTAATTCAAACAGAACCTGAAAATTGAAAGGGATTCCAAACCACTTAAACATACCCTCCTGCGTTTTTTTTTTCCAACACAGTTTAAGAAACTAGCAATATTAAATACCTGCACCACTTTATTTTATATATTGCATAACACAATAAAGCCACAAAACAATACAACAATGTTAAATGCACCAGCTATAACACGATTAATAATAATAAAAAAAAAAAAACACTTAAACAATTTTCTGAATATGAATTTAGCAAACTTTATTTACACTAAAAAGTTAAGCTTGCCACTTCCGCGAGCTGTGACTTCCAATTAGAAAACGCGTATTTAATTTCCGAAAGAAACTTACTATTTGGAAAAGCAACATTTACTTACCTTTGATCAAAGTTTCTTCGTTTTTGAAGCAAAATTCTGGAAAAGTATGTATCGCAATACAAGTAATTTTACAGGAAGTTTAAATCAACGTTAATTATATTTTAAATTAAAAATACCATATTTAAAATTTCGAAATGAAACAGTGTATACTTTATTCAAAGGAACGAAAGTTGTATCAAAATCATTACTCAAAGATCACGATCATGATATAATTTTCATTCCGTTTTGAGCAATTTCTCAATTTAACCTCGGACAAAACTGTGAACAAAAATAAGACTTCATTTATATGATTATTAGAGCCTCTTATGACATAATCAGTGTCAAAGTAATTCCCATTCCAAATACTTAAAGGAAAAAATAGTTATTATGGTTTCAAACCTTCCAAATCTATTAGCGATACTGTTTAGCTACAAATTGAAAGCTGAATTCACAAATTCAACAAAAATGCTAAACAACGACTAAAATTTAATAATTTATTTTCAAAATTTTATTCTATAAAGTAAAATTAAATCCAACGAAATTGTTCTGGCTTTTTGGACATTAAATATTATTGACAAAGTATTACTCTATACTATCTTATATACCCTTGAAGAAAGACATTCCCGAATGGAATTTTTTTATTCCAATCACAAAGAAAATGACTAGATTAAAAATATCCCGCTTAATCCTAGTTTACATATCGAGGTGGATTTGGCGACATAGTCTTCCCACTATAAATCGGTAATGGTGCTAAATAAGCCAAATCTGCAAATTACTATGACAGAATGTTTTCTTTCAGCGATTCTATGACGTATTACAACGTACGTGATTCGTTTGTAATTTAAGAAACCCTTATGCTTTATGTTGTGTGTGTGTGTGAGTCTCTATTATCAATGTTAATTTTTAATTTATCAATGTTTATTTTTAAATGACTGTTCGTCAAATTTTGTTTATTTTTCTACAATTTAAAAGTGTTAGCAGTTACAATTTTTTAATTTGCTGAACTTTATTGTTTCGAAATTTATTTCGGCAGTTTTTTTTTTACAATTTGGAGTGCGATTGAATTTGATTTGGTAAGTTCTTTTACTTTGTGTGTTATATATTCTATTTAATTTTGTATTTTATATAGTAAACTATGTATAATTTATTAAAATTGCGTAGAAATATTTTAGATGTTTTTTGTTGAAATTGTATTACTCAACAAATTATTCTAATTTTAATTTATCATTTTAAAATGAGCGTCAGTGCTGAATTGATTAAGAACCCGAATTTTCATAAGGAATGTTATTTACGTTTTTGATTTACAATACAGTTGTTAAAATCTGGTTCATTTAGTTATATTAGGTGTATTTTTAAATTGCTATTATTCTTTTGATTAATTAAAAGAAAATTAAAAAATTGATTGCGATTATTTTTTTACTGTCCGCGATTACGAATAAATATTGACTTTTAAAGATTTCTAATGGTTTCGTAATATGTTAATTTTGTAAAACACGTATAGTTAAGTTTGTAGCCTTTAGATCTTTACTAAGTAAATATTATAAAATATTTGATATTTGAAATATCAGAAATAGCGCGAGATAGCGGTAGTCAGAGTTGGAGATAAAACGCGATCGAGGTTTTGAAAACTACCATTATAAACTAGAGTCTTCATGAAAATATATTTTATTTGTTTTTGATTTAGATTTATAACGCAGGTGTTAATATCTTTGTTTTTTTTTTTAATCGGTTTATTTATGAAGTGTTTTCATTCCTTTGATTAATTTTAAAAAATAAAAAAATTTTGATTCTATTTTATTATCCGATTAGGAATAATAGTATTGACTTTTAGAGATTTATAATATGTAAGTTTTGTAAAATATGTGAAGTTAAGTTTGTAACCTTTAGTTCTGTACCACTTAGTCATAGAATAAAATATATATTTGAAATCGAAAATAGTTCAATATCGTTGTGTTCAAAATTGTAGATAGAGCGCGATCGGGATTTTGAAAACTACCATTTATCTGCTACTTGTTGATTTTCCGAGATTCAGTGGGTTGCTGCGTTTTAGACATTTTGCATTCGGAAATCTTGTAATTTCGCCATTGGCAACATTTTTGAAAATCACGCCAAAATCATTACAAATCTAAGATTTTACCAAACATTCCTACAATACGTTAAACTTTTGGGAATAAAATTCATTCATATATATATTCATCTATATATATCTATATCTATATATATATATATATATATATGCTCCAAAACTACCAATCAATGTAATATTCTTTTAGGTATTTAAATATTTGCGTCATATTGGTATCTCAAAATGAACTATTACGGAATCCATCAATTGTAAAAGTAATAAGCTTTGACACATTCTGAATTGGTCCTGCAGATTTATGTTGTTAGTAATGACACTTGGACAAGCCAAGCTCACTATGCCTCGGCTATGCGAATTTAAGTAAATTGGGGGCGTCTTTCGTTTAATCAGTTCACCACGAAGGTGAAAGTACGACCTTTGCCCTTCAAACCTTCCATAGATGCAGCACCAAAGGATCTACTCACTTAATTTTGGCATTGATCTGAAGGAGGAGTAAATGCAGATTCCGTGGATACCACTGATAAGTTTATTATAAATATTTTATTATCATCGTTATGCCGCTAAGAATAAAAACTTAAATAAAAAAGTACATTATTAGTTAATATGGAAGTAATCATTGTGCTACTCTCACAGTGAGCATTTAAAGGTAAACCAATCTACTTGAAGTTCCCAAGCACAAAGATATAAGTCTGTAAGGTTTATTTTGAAGAGAATTGTAGTAATAAGGAAAGAAATGCACAATCTGAAGTACCTTGTAAATCCTATTCTCTGTATTATGCTAATAAAGCATACTCTATTACATCTTCACTTCTTATATCAAACACAAACTTCAAGGACAACAATTTTTAACAGTGTAAAACCTGGTAATGCAAACCTAAATTAAAAAGAAAAAATTTTGATTGCTATAGTTTAGGATACCTAAGAGCATTTTCGCAATACTTCACAGTTCAGGCTTAAATTGTTGTTGCAACAGTAGGCTTCCCTGTAGTTAGCTCTGAGTTGGGCTGTACTTGTAAGATAGAAGCAGCCAGGTGGTACCTTCATGCTTTTGAAGTAAGGATCAAACAGAAGACATCCAATAATTGGCCACTCTCCCCAGATGTATCATTTCACTTGGAGGACATTGCAACCAAGTTCAGTTTTAGCATGCCCCAGCTGCCATTAGTGAACACGGCACATCTTATGTTAAGTCAGGATTCGGACTCATTACCTTTCAATAATAAGAATAACACCTTAACCAACCAGGGGCCACTGTAGCCACCAGGCTTAAATTGCATCCTACTGTGTGCATGGAACAGAACTGGCATTGAGAAGAATGCAAGAGTATTATTAAATCTATTAGGACTTTCAAAAATATTCTGCAACACTGTTAATCCTATATGACTTAACATTATATTTCTGCAGGGTAGCTTCTGATGAACCTTCTGTAGTTCTGAGTTTCGTCAAATAACCAGGAAAACTTGATGAAAAGTATGCTAGTAATTTTCTATACACAAATAAAAATATGATGCATACTTAGAATGCTGTTTAGAGGATATAAAATTAATTTTATGGTAAATACACATTCTAAACTTTTATGGTGAAGTCTGCATTGAGCTACTTGTTTCCCCATTATGGAATATAATTCTTAACTTATATAGTTTATATATTATAGATCACATATTTACTTATAAAGCTATATTCTTCACTTATATATTTACAAACAGAAATTACTTCTACACTAGATGCCTAAATTCAGATATTTAGAATCAAACTTGAAAATACTTCCAAAAAAATTGTTCTTTACTTTTCTTTGTTAGCATTGTATTTAATAAGCTAATTAATAAATGTATTAATACTTTCTCATGGATCAACAGTACACTAATTAACACAATTCTCGATGCAAAATTGTTGAATAATGGTCCCTGCAAAGATAGATAAAAGTTAAAAAATGTGAAAAAAATGAAGAAATCAGAAAAATGTTTAAAGAAGGCTCACTGGGCACTATACTCTTAAGATGCAACTTAACATAAAAGATAATCCTAGTACTAATAACCTGCCTCTATTTGTTTATAAATGCAACGCAACATATAATACAAGTGTGAAAATTTTCAGTTACAAAAGGAGATAAGAACAATATATTATAACCTTCAAAAACAATTTTAAGAAAAGGTACTAAATTGCAGTCATAAATGTACACTTTAAACGAGATTTAATTTGAATAACAGGCATTAAATTTTCTAAATAACTATTGAGAACTGGAAATATATTTAAAAATTTTCAATGCAAGACTAAATAAAAAACGTGTTTAAAATAATTTATATAGTTTTATTGCAAATTCTTTTTATAAAAAAAATTAATATTAATTATAAATTAACTTATAACTTGTAATTGAATTTTCTAGATGTACAAAAATTAACCTTTCTTTGATTATAAATATTTCCCACAGTATTATTTTTTTACTAAATATACAAAATTTAAACGAAAAATATATTTTCTGTTAATTTTAAATTTCAAAAGCAAAAATGAAATTCTTAATAAATCAAAATAATCATATTCAATTGTAAAAAAACTTTATATTTTCTTTCATTTTATATTACTATGAAAAAGGCATACTGAACTTATTGTATATTCACGAGAATTATAATTTCATGAATTAGTTATTAAAGTTAGTTAAAAGGGTAAAATGAATATATATAGTTGGTTTTAATTTAAAATTTATAAAATACAAATAATGTAACATACCAGCAGAAAAAAAAAATAAACAAAATGTTTAAAGAGACTTGTATTTACAAGTGAAAATTTAGTTTAAAATTTATTATTTTTATTTCTTAGAAAAATGATTTAATATTAAGAGATCTAATGATATTTAAATATTTACGTATATTTTGAATTTTACCAATTATGTGTATATTAAAGGTACAATTCATTCATTGGAAATAGTATTTTATTTTTAAATTTTAGCATTTATGAATAGAAATAAAATCATTTTTCTTTTGGATTAAGAGCCAGATTTGTCTCAAAATAGGAAAGCATATTTATCATAAAAATACAATAATTAACTTATAAGTAAAAAAATAATAAATAAAATAAAAAGGTAGAATTTAAAGCATTAAAAAATTTAACTATCCTTCCATGTCATTGAATAGCTATTATCTTAAAAGTACAATGAATATCAATATTTAAGTTTTATTGAAGTATTAACCATTAAAACACGTGATTTCAAGTAATTTGAAAGTATACAGTATTGAATCATCTATAGAAAATTATATCTATTTAAATCATGTTTACATAATTTATAATTTTATAGACGTATCTTTTCAATATAGCTAGAATAAAAGTAATTCCTAATTATTGAAAGGCATTTAAGTATTTTGGGCAGATATTCAAGAATTTCAATTACTTTATAAATTCATAAGTAATATTGAAATTAATATTTTTTAAAATATCTCTTACTGTATAATAACAGGAAAAAATTATGATACAGTAGCTTACAGAACAATAAAATCATATTTTGTTTCATTTAAAAATTTATAAGTGAATGAGAAGGAAATTACTCACATTATGTTCCTGATTCATATGTGTTTATTTTCAAAAGATAATGTTCTTTACAAAGCAGTCAAATATCAACATAGAATATTAGTAGAATTAAATTTGACACCAAATTTAGATCGTGGAAAACGGAAAACAGAATTTATATTTAAATAAAAACAAATGGGTCAGTTTATTTTATAAAATGTAGAAAAACCTATCCAAAAGCTGAATCTTATTTAGAAAGCCAATAAGCTATAGTTTTCATTTTATAGTTGAATATATAAAATCGACGATGATCCGTTCCCAACAATATCACAGACTATCAAGATATAAACCATGTAAACAATCAAGATACCAAACATATAGTTAAAATACAGTTTTGAAAGAACATTAATATAAATAATCAAATAATCATTTTTTAATATACTCAGACTTCACAGCTGAAACTGACTTTCAAATTCCTAAACTCATATATAAGAAATTCAGTGTAGTTTTAATACGACACTTGCAGAAATAAATTCAAATCAAATAAATCTAATTTTCAACACATAATTATTTAAATAAATATAAATAATGTTTAAATATAACACCAATTTAAGAAAATGAAAGTTAAAAAATTACAAATTTACACACCCAACATGGATTGCTGATCATTGTGATAAAGTATGTGACAGTTTTACTTTAAGATGAGAAGAAATGAACTGTTTTCAAAGCAAGATAAAGTAATTCATAATAAGAAATTGAATTCAAAAAATAAACATTGAAATAACATGCACATATAAATTTTAATAAACATATGAATAAACAGATTTTAGTAACATTTTGATTAATTCATGCAATACAAATAAATATAAGAAAAAAAAAGAGTATTATATTTTAGTTGACCAATTATATACTTCCAGCTCATAAATAAGGTATAGTTTTGGAAGATTAAAAATAAAAATAACCCATTTAATCATCAACTTATATAAAATAACTTTGAAAGTCACAGCATCACCATACATACATGAAGAAAATAAGTTAGATTAATAGGAATATTAACATGTGTATTTATAAGCATATATTCCACAATAGTTTCAATGATTTAAATTCACAAACTGTTGATATAGAAAAATAAATAACTGTTTCATTTAAACACTCTTCTCCACAAATAAGACAAGCTACAGAATATAACAAGTCATTATATATTAGAATATTCACTCTCTAGAAATGATTAAGTTTAAAATATTTTCATAATTAGAAAATAAATATAACTTTATAATAAAATATAAATATGAATACATATACAATAAAGAAAATACTTCTTTTTTAACTCTATTAATTTGTATGAATAACTTAATCCATTAAAAAAAAAAAAAAAACTGAAATTTTCAATATAAACTGAAATATTTAAGTAATTTATTAATCACTAACAGTATAACACATTTGAGCAATAAAAAATATTAACTTTGACATATTACCAATAGCTTTATTTCAATTCTATACTTGTTTATCACTGTCTGAAATTTTGTTCTTTTAAGTCAGGCTATCTCAGAGTGCTAACAATGTTTGCAATTTAAACAGATGATAGAAACACGCCAAAAAGTATATGTAAAAGGAAATATATAACATTGAATTTCAATTACAAAGAATTCAAACTCATTACTCTTAACTCTGCTCAGTAAAAATTTAGTAAAATGGCTATTGCTAATTGATATATTTGGTATTCATAGCTCAAACTTTTATTTTAAAGTTGAAATATTTTATTAACTAAAAGGCATATTTTTATTAATTTCAAAAAATGACTAAAGTGCAGGTAGATTTAGTATATTTTGGCAATTTATTAATATATTCATGCAATTAAATTCCAATTGAAAGAGTGCTGAAAAGAATACTACTTCAGAGTTAAAGCATTCAATAGTTATATATGTATATGTATGTATGTATATATTGTGAAGTTACTATACATTTAATTTTTAGTATATAAGTTATAATTTAGATGATGTGTGATGAATTATGATACCAAACAAATGATGCAAGTGAAATCTCTCATTTTTATGTGTGATTTGTATTTATAAAATAAAAATCTAAGTTATCACTCTGTAACTAAGAGAATGAAAATACTCATCTCAATAACAATACCATGCTTTATAAAGTGAAGACAGAATGTTAGAAAGAAAATGAAAATCATTAGCCACAATCATAATAAAAAATGAGGTTGTAAATAAAAATGAATGCAATTACGATTGTAGATAATGTTGCCTTTCTAAAGCATTAGCATGCACTAATGGGAATAAAAATGAATTAAATAACATGATATCAATAAATTTCTCAAACCATTTAACAGAAATAATATTTTTCTCAGAAATTAGACAAAAAATTATATAATATGTTAAAGATAAACTACTAACACATTAAATCGATTTTATCATAAACATTCCTATGTATAGCATTTAACTGCACATTTTTTTATACATAATACTCGAAACAATATGTATCTGAAATCAATTCATTAAGGAAATCTTTTGATATTATGCATGTACATTCTTCACAAGACTGATTAATGCAATGTTTTAAGCTGATGTGAATGCAAGTTTCTTATGTTACTTTTTATTTACATATTATGTTTGTATGCAGATGCTTTTGTAATGTCTAATGTATGAGGAAATGGTTATGTTGTAGCTCATTTTCACTATTAAGTCACTTTAAGTTTTAAATGGAGAGGATATTTATGATTGATTAAAGGATGAATGGTAACTTTGGCTGGCAGACCTAAAAGAATACAGGTCAATGATTTCAGTAAAATGTTTAAGTGCAAAGTGGGATTAGAATAAAATAAATTTCACTTCTTTTAAGAAATATCACATAGTGTCTGAGGAAGTATATATTAAGGTTTCTGAGTAGTATATCTATATACTAGTATAGAAATTTCAATTAAGATATTTTGATTTCTTTTTTACCTAAATATTATATATAGGGAAATGTATTATTAAATTAGGTTAGATCCCGTAGGTCGCCTTTGTCTACCTGTTAGGTTATGAATTCATGAATGATGTAGAAGAAAAGGAACTATGACAACATTGATAGATATGACATAATCATGAAAGCATAAATAATAATGGATGTGTAGTCATATGTTACCTAATTTTTATAAATATTCCACAATGCTTTATGGTACATAATGTTATACAAAGAATGTTCATGATAAAAACATCATTAATGTTATGTGTATAAATATATATTATACCAAGTAACTCTGATTTTAAGTCAACAAAGAAAACAAAAAAGCACAAATCAAACAAAATGACTTAGCAAAACATTTATAAAGGGTTTTTATCAATTTTCTGTTAAGTCAGAGAATGAAATTTTCCAGTAAAGGATAACTTTAATAATGCAAGACTAATGAGTTTCTTTTATGGAGAAATCACAAACACAGATGTGTAAGGATCAAACACTAGAGCAACATTTTCATAACAATAACAATCAGTCCTTGGAATAACCTTACGTGGGACTTGAGGCTGATTTCAATACACAGTTTTTATTCCATGACATTAAACATTTAATGACAAAACAAATTCAAACATTACTCAATCCATTTCAGATGAAATAAGCTTTCACTTGATATATTATGCTAAGATGATTTGATTTAGCAAGAAATTAGTTCACTCAAAACCTCAGAAGTGGTATTTAGATTCAAATCACCACACAGCTTTGCATCACACAGAACTTCAGATTCACAGAAGAGGAAATATTATGGATAAGCCAGGTGAGGAAGGTAATATAAGCTATACGAAGTTCTTGTTAATGCAAAACACCCATAGTATTTTGTTGAGCTCTTTTGATTTCTTCATCTGCTATCTGGGACTCGATAAGATACTGAGCCGTGGTTACAGCAGTTGGCAGGCCAGTTATCGTGACAATGCGATTTCTTGTACCAGGAGCAAATGTGCCTTTTTTAGAGATCTGAATATTGGCTCCACTATATTTTTGAATTTCTACCAAGGATTTTCCACAAGGCCCTAATATTGCACCAACTATATTCTCTCCAACTTCAATCTCAGTCTTTGTAACATCTAACATTTGCCTATCTCCAGGCCCTGGACTTTTTCTTAAACTAGAAGGACCTGAACTTAAACCAGTACCTAATCCAAATGAATTATTATTTACAGGTAAGGCAGCTGCACTTGGTGAAGCAAGAGTGGGAGAGGTTCTTCGAAAAGATTCAAAGACAGGAGTTGCTTCTTGCACAAGAAAACGATCATTTGAACGGGAAGATGTTGGTGTAGAGAAACTCGGACCCATTGTACCTAGACCTAATCCTGGCATGCCGCTATTAAAATTTCCTATAGGACTAAAAACACTAGAGCCAGCTCCAATATGACCAGATGCAGAAACAGAGCTAGAAGCAGCTTCCATTCCTAGTAAACCAGTAGCAGGTGTATACAAGCCTAAATTAGTAACTCCACCAGTCGGCATAGCACAGTTAGCTGCAGCAGAATTTGGCATTCCCATTCCAATGTTATTCTCTACAGGAGCTTCACCTACTCCACTAAAACAATTAAGATTAAGGTTAAGTCCATTAATTCCATAATTAGCTAGAGTTATCATAGCTGCTGAAATTTCAGATATTGCTTGTTCAGAAAATCCATTTCCTCTAAGCATTAGTTTAAGATTTTCAATCATCTGAGCAATACCACCAGGAGGAATAGAAGGGTTATTTATTCCCATATCAGGAAATGATAAAGTTCCAGTTGCATGAGTGGTATTAGTTTGAGGATTCTGGAAACTATTATTTGTTGTTGGACTCAGGCTATTTAAACTACTATTAGAATTATAACTAGTATTATTACTTTTACTCGAACCATTAGGAACACTATCAGGATTTGCATAAGGTGACCCTGTAGGATTAAAATTTGGCACAGGGCCAGTGACATCAGCATAACTAACATTCAAACAACTTCCACTTTGTGGATCTTCAACAATTTTAGCTAGAATCATTTGACAAGCAATTGTATTGCTATCCATTTCACCAATTACAGTAATACAACGCTCTGCTAAGGCATAGTCTTTGGACTTCTGAGATATTTGTACATAAGCACCACTTTCTTCTTTAATTTGTTTAATGTAACTTCCACCTTTACCCATAATCATCCCTGCAGTACTATTAGGAACCAATATTTTTACTTGCTTTTCTCTTTCAGCTGGTTGCTTGTGGTCAAAATCAATTGCCATTTTTGCATTAGGATCTGGTTTTTCTTTAATTTTTCCCATGATAAATTCATGAATATGCATAATACCTTCAATACTTCCAGTAATTAAGCAGACTCTTTCTGTTGTTCCAGGATAAAAATCAGTTGCTTTTGACATCTTAACTCTAGCACCTGCTTCTTTCTGTAACTGAGCAATAGTCTCTCCTCCTTTGCCAATGATAGCTCCAGCAGCAATGGATGGGACTAAAATTTTGAAATGATACATACCATTTGTTATACCCTGATGAGAGCGTTTTATTGCATCATTATCTAATTCTGAATCCATAGGTCTCTTTTTAGAATCACCAAAATCAGACCCAGATTCATCATCAATTTCTTCCAAGGCAGTCACCATTTTCAAAAGCTGTAAAAAAATTATTTTATAATTTTTAAAATATTTGCTATTAAAAGCAAAATTTTTTAAATATTTCAACAAAAATTCTACATTATTAAAAACTTGCTTATATTTTATAATACAAAAACAGTGATACACTTTTCATATACTTCCTTACATAAACTAGAAGTAGAACACTTAAATGAATGAATTTTCAGGAAAAATAATCAAGATTTGAAGATGGAAATGAATGTAACATAGTAATTCCAAAACCAGCTTAAGACAAGAAAGAGCAGAGTGTCAATTCAAGTACATAATTCACATATATTAACAATATTAATTTTGTAAATAAATTTCAATAAAAAGGGACATTTATTAAAGTTTTAAGTTTTATCAACATAATTAAATAATGACTAAATAAGATGATTCTACCTTATAAATTCCTGCATTTTAATAAATTTACAGCTTTTATCAATATATAGTCTACTCAAAAAATTAAACTAAGACGTAGCAAAGACTATTACGAGGTGTTTTTATAAAGAAGTATTCTGTTTGCATTAACACTTTATTAAAATCATATGGAAATTGTTTAGCAAAAGGTTACAATTATATGGCAAAAAGGGCAAGGATATGAAATTACAATAAAATAACACCTTGCTAGTAAAATTTTTTTAGAACTTACTGAAAAAGAACTTAATAATGAAATGAAGGAATGAAGAATCTAAATTTAAGATAGGTCCATTATTTGAAAAAATTTAAATAATTTTTCTAAAAATTTTATGGGCAATATAATAAAGGAATATTTAAATAATTCATAATTTTTAGCTACTTTTTTCAAATTAGAATTTATTTTAGGTATAATAGAATATATAAATATTTGTTAAATGTAATTTTGTATTTAAAATAAATTCACTCTTTATTTTAAATTAGTCTAATGTTGAAATTTTCATATGATTTATTTTTCAAAAACTCATCCTAAATATAAATTATTATAGGACTAAATTTATTCAAATAATTACTGAAAGATATCAATCTTGTTTGATCAACTATTGAATAACAAACTAAATATATATTCAAACCTAAAATCTTAATAGAACTTGAAATTTGTAAGTAAGGTTCATTATCATTAAATAAAATATAAAAGCAGTGTGAAGAATTCAATTTAAAACTCAACAAGATTATAAAATCTGATTTAGAGATCATAATCAATTCTACTAATTTTTAAAACTTGTAGTAAAGTATAATAAGAAATGAGAAATTTTTTTATTACTTATGAATGGCAATATTCAACTAAAATTTTTTCATTAAGAGCTAGTATAGTTAGAAACTGAATGCAAATATACAATCATTAAAATCAATACATTCATACATAATTAAAATATATTTCTGCATAAAATATTTATGATAAACAATTCTCTCTTAGCTTAATTCTCTTTATGATATATATCTGAATCTTAATTAAAAGAATGATTCACCTCTTAGAATAATAATCAATTCTTTATTTTTTAGTATTTTTATAATTTAATAGATTTCAAGTATAAAAATACTCTAAGATTTTTAAGTTAACACTCAAAGATAATTCTAAATAAATATCAGCATTATTCAAAGACTTTTCTAATAAAAAAGGTAATGAAAATACTAGTAATATATTAACTATATTTATATATCATGAGAATTGCTTATTTACTACCAATTTTTAATAAAATAATATGTTAAGTCCAAGTATAAATGCAATAACAAATTCAGATAGTCTTTATAAAATTTACAGCAATACTGATTAAAATAATTTATGAATGTAATTAAATTTTCTAGAGCTAACATTTAAACTTTTTAGATATTCTTAATAAAATTAAGACTTAAAAAAATTAAATATTTAATAAAATGCATTTAATGTTTTTAAAATTAACATGTGATGATTTTATGATATCATATATTTAGAGTAGTAAAATTTAAATCAAACATTAAATTAATAAATATATTACATATCTATATGCAGATTAAATAATTTTTATATATTATTTTATAAAAAATAAAATAACTAAAATCATTTTCTACATTTATAATGCTAAAATGATATCATATAATAAAATGATTTTTTTTTATGTGTTATTATACATTTCTATTATAAACAATTAAAAAAACATAATAATAAATAACATTAACAGATTCAACTTAATTCCAGTTTAAAAATTAAATAATTTATAAAAATATTCCTAACAAATAAGCAACTGTTTCATTGCAATGTTTTTTACTATAAAACTATTAATACATTCATTTCTTGAGTGATTTATAATTATAAGAAATTATATTACTTTAAAAAATTGAAATATTTTTTTAATATATTTCATTTTATTGTAAATATTCATCACATTAAGAAACATTTATTTTTTAAACAATATTCCACTCATAATTTATGAAGTAATCATAAATTTTTTTCATATATATATTAAAGTAATACATTAATGTATATGAAAAAAATTTATTCCACATAAAGCCAGCCTAACTAGTACAAGACAACAATAAAATTAACTTCTTTATATTTATTTACTTTCAAGTTCTTATCCACAAAGATTCAATTTCAAGAAAGCTCTTTATTTACACCATATTATGATTTAAAAGTCAAATTTTCTTAATAGTTTATGTGTTCTAGATATTCAGATGTATAACTAAGACCTTTGACTTGTATATTTTAACAATGTAGTTTTTGACTTGTATATTTTATGAGTGTAGTTGCACAGTGTAGTTTAGTTTAAAATGAAATAATTTTAATTAGTTTAAAAATAAGCATTTCCTCAACCTTTGCAAAAGGAAAAATTTTGAAGATTAAATGAAATCATATTCTCTATGATCTTTCTAAGTCACAGAGCCAAGACTATTGAATTTTCAGATATATAATTAAAAATTAATAAGTTTAATATTAATTATTATCATATAGAGAAAGTTTTTAATTTCATGTAAATGTGTTATATAAGAGTTTAAAAAAGCAAAATAGATTTATATCTTAAAAAAATAACAAAGAGAAAATAATTATAAGTTAATCAGTAATGGGTTTCATACTAAAAGCAAATATATTCACATAAATAATTTTTAAACTGTGGAATTTTTTAAATTCAATTATCTGATAATATGTTACAAAAGTTGGTTACATAAAAATAAAGAATGTTTTAAATAATACTTTTGTTTCAATCAATATTACTTCCTAAAAATATTTATAGAATGAAACTTTAATGAATAAATATTATATCAAATAATATGATTATTTCAATTCATTGTACACAAAGAAATAGTTAACCATATTCTTAACTTTAAATATTTCAAATTTTAAGAAACTATTAGATACATATATATTGCTTCATATAAATTAAGAAAAAATAAATAAAATAATTTTTTTTAGCTATACAGATTAAGTATAAACTAAAGGTAATATTTTATTTAAAATATAAGTGAATTATAGATACAATAATTTTGCAACAGTAACATAATGCAGTTAATTATCAGAATTAAGATGATTACAAATCTAAAGTTATTTAATGTTTACATATTTAAATATTCTAAAAAATTATAAAAGGTAAATATTTTCAAACTTTATAAAAGTTTCTAAGCTATTTGATTGGAATGTCACGAATTTGATTAGTAGAAAATCGTCTGTGATAGTTAAAGTTAATCAATATTCAATTTGGAACAGAAGTACACACCCATAGTAGAAATTAATAATAATACTGCACTACTTCAAAATAAGCTGTAATAATTACAGTCCGAACTGTCCTGATTAATTTTGTGCTTACCACGTAAGCAAATTATTAGCTCGTACCTATCATTATGGAGGAAACAGGGTTGAAATTCTTGTAATGACATATTGACTACTGTCGTCTTACATTAAAGATTGACCGACAGAAATGTTCGATTACAAGAACAAAACAAGTAAAAAACAGTTAAGTAAGATGAGATCAAAGTAAAATCTTTAATATAACAGAAAAGAAAAAAAAAAATTAAAAATAAAATATTTTAAAAAATTTCCTGGATTTTTATACCTTTAAGTCCTTTTCGGGCAAATATTTGCAGTCCTTTCCTATTACTTCCCATTTATCAATTTCTGACATAACTTTTTAATTTATTTAACAATTATAAACATAAAATATTAGTTTACTACGAAAACAGGAAACTAAATCTTGTTTGTTTCGTCGGCACACTTCATCCTGTGTGCAGTTACGGATGCAAATTTAGCTATGCCGTGCAGTGAAGTTCACAGATGTGTGAGTCACGTGTAACTTTCTGGGAATGTGAGCCTTGCCTCGTGCAGTTTTCATTTTTGTCATGTTAAAAAAGCATTTTTTCATTTAAAATAAGTGTAAATTTTGGCTTTTCATTATGTAATAAAAATTAATTTAAAATAAATGTTGATCTGCAAAGCATATTTTAGCTTTTGATGAAGACAATTCTAAGAATTATCAGTTTTAACTGGAATTATCTTGAAAATGTTCATATGTAAAACTAGATCCAGAAATTAATTAATAACTTATCATATTTATATAACTATTAAAAATATTTTGAACTATCTGTATTTTTTGCAAAATTCTGCATTTTTGATAATTAAAAGGGTTAATCATTTATTTGTTGACATCTAGTAACTACAATTTTCAAGAATGAACTGAACTGAAATCCGACTTTGTTATGCTGTTACAAAAATAAACACAATCCAAAATTTTTGTTGTGCTCAATTTTTACAAATGCTGCTATACATTTTTAAATCGAATCAATAATGACAGATATAGACAAGTGGGTTGATATTGCGAAGGAGTGTAAATATCTACCTGAATATGATTTGAAGGTAATTCTCTTCTCTGTCAATTGTTATATGTCAATTATTCCATCCTTTACTGTTTATATAAGAAAATCCACCTATTTTCTTCCGTAGTGAATTTCAGTGAAAGCTTATGTCCAATGAATAATTTATTTTAATGAATTAACTTTTGAATTATTAGGAGGGATTCATTCTTATAATTCAAAGTTTGTGTAATAATTGTACTTTTTACTTTATAATAAATACATTCACATTTAATTAAAATAACCGTCGTATCTAATTCATACAATTCATGGTTGTGCTTAATTTTTACAAATGCTGCTATACATCTTTAATTTTAAAGTTTGTATAATAATTGTACTTTTTACTTTATAATAAATACATTCACACCTAATTAAAATAACCGTCGTATCTAATTCATACAATTCATGGTTTTTCATGTGTTTCTATTATAAGTTTTTTTGTGGATGTGCTCCTAGTTTATACAGTAAAATTAGTTTTCTTTTAGTTGAAATTATAGTATTTTAATTAGTTTGTATATATTGTTATATGTATGCTGCCTTTCTTATAAGCATAGAATTGCAGTTTATGTTATTTTATTGCATTTTTGACAGTTTTAAATGTTTATAAAAGTTCTAAAACTATAATGAAAACATAAATTGTTTGATATGAAACACAGTATAGGAAGACAATAGAGTTATGCTAAATGACTGTAAATAAAAATTCCAGGGGCACCCTTAATTGCTGCGACTTCTTTGGTAATAAGTAAAATTGCTTAAATACTTAATATTTCTATATTTAACTAAGGAAATTAAATTTATATGCTACAATAGTTTTAAATTTTGCTCCAGCTATTGGATTTCATTATTTTGGAAATATTAGCAAGACTTTTTTTTTTTACTTTTCTATGAATAGAAACACACACATGTATATATTTATATTAAAAACTAAGAAGATAATAATTATATTTATAATAAGGAATAAACAAGCTTTATTGTATGTTGGTAACTCATAATTGAATTAGTATTTCTTTAACGTCAGATATTGCAAAAGTAGTTTTTTTTTATGTTTCTCACTGGTAAGAATTTTCCTTTCCCAGTAATTTTTTATTGGCAACTTTAAATTTTACTTCAAATTTAATATATATATATATATATATGGTTCCTAACCATTTTTGAAAAAAAAAAAATGGTTCTTTAAAATATTGTTTTGTACTATCAATCTCTCAATTTTAAATTGGTGACTATTATGTTTATAAGAAGAAAATTTTATTTTTCTACTATAATTATTTTCAAATAATCTTAGTTATTTATTTGCTTGTATTTTAATAACTTATTTAAAGTGTAAAAGTTTCGCTTAATGTAATCTTACTTATAAATTAAAAAGCATAATAAAGTAAGTGATGTTTTCTTTTTATTATAATTGTAATATATGATATTTGACATTGTAAAATTATGAAATACAGCAAAAATGTGCTGAATTTTATATTTACATTTGATTTTTAAAATTACATTTGATTCTGTTAATTACAACTATATTATATTAAAAGATTTAAAAATAGTTATAATTGAGTCAATATAAATCAATGCAATATATATTATATTATGTTAACAAAATCCAACTTTCGACAAAATTAAATCTTGATGCTATTCTGTTTGAAATTTTAAAATTTTTACTTGTATAAATGATGTAAAAAATAATTATAAAAAAATATGAATTTTTTTTATTTTACCAATTTATTAAAATTCACTGTAATTCAAAATGAAAAATACTAAAGTTACATCTAGTAATGTCATGCTAATTGTTTTTTAGTCTTAATTTCAACAATTCGTTGGTCTGAACAAATTATTGAATTAAAAAATTCTTATTTGTTTTATTATTGCACTGATGTATTTTGACTTTTCAAGTACATTTATTCCTGTTTAAATTAACACACATTTACTAAATTACTAAGTATTTGTATTCTTATGTTTTGAGTATATTTGCTTATAAAAGGAATCAAAGGTTAATCAATACAAGAAACAAAATTCAGAAGGAATCATTTCACAATGCACTTTGAGAAATGGTTTTGGTCTCAGTATGAGGACTTAAAATGACATCAAAAAGCATATGTGATGTTTTATTATATTTTGAAAAAACAGAACTTTGTGAAAATAGAGTTAAAAAAATTTAATATGTGGATGCTTCTGTAATGATAAATTTATTTAAACTGCTTATTAGCTATTAATGTACTTCTGAATTGAATTGTTTGCTTTATAGCAGCTTTTAAAATATGATACTGTTAAAATTCTTCAACACTGAACATAATTCTCCATGTATTATGTTCAGTTTGTCTGCTTTTTTGATATTTGAAATGAATCTTTATATATTAAGATCTAGATTATCTTTTATGCTGCATTGATATGATTCATTTTTATCAGTAATTATTTTTCAAGAAAAATTATTTTTAATGTTTATTTATTGCATCTTCTGCATGATATCAATTGGTTTAAGATTGTTAGTATTGAATTTGAATTGTGTTTAAGCTTTTTTGCTTGATCAAAGGTTGATGATTGTTTATATCATGAATATTCAATATTTCTGTTATATATGTTATGCAACATTGAGTAATCAACATAATCATAACAATATGTAGTTTACTTTTCATTCACATCTAAAAATTGTTTTAGGATACTTTTTAATTTTATACAGATAATTATAATTTGATTCTGTGTTTATAAGTTTCTCAGAATAAACTTCGTAAAGTACAATTTAAATCTCTTAAAACTTGAAAGCCGTAAGGAAACTAAATGTGGTCATATCGTGTTAAGAATAGTTTTTTTTTTTCAGTATTAAGCAAACAAAATAAATTTCATCTTTATGAGATTATATATAGTCAATCTTAAAATTACTTAATGATCCATGTATGTATTATGTTTAAGGATCCTTAATACATTTTAATTTTAGAAACTTTGTGATATGGTATGTGATCTATTGTTAGAAGAATCAAATATTCAGCCAGTTTTTACTCCTGTTACAGTTTGTGGAGATATACATGGGCAGGTAAATTCCTTTATTGTTATTGTTTTATGTTTAGCAGTGTTTGATATTACATAAAAATATCTCACATTGTTGCAAATCAATTTTTGAGGCATAATTTTTATAAAAATATTGAACATACTGGAGCATAAACCAAAGAATTTTCTGAAATGAAATTATCAATTATGATTATAGTTTTAAGAAAATAAACAAATGTTAAAATTGATTCCAATTTTATCAACAAATAATATATCATGTTCCCCTCCCCCCAGTTAATGCGCTAAAAAATATTTCAGCTTTACTATCCATTATGCTATTTTCTGTAATTTGCTTTTATCTACCTACATAGAACAGACACTGTCATTTATTATAATTTTTTAATAATTGTTTCATTAAATAAATTTATTTAACTTTTAATTTTATTTCTTAATTTGTGATTAAGTAGTATTTCTCTGCTAAAAACTAGGAAAAATAAAACATTGAGATATAAATTATTATTTATAATAAGATAAATTTAAAAAATAAACTATTACTTAATAACCATAAATATTTCATTAAAAATGTAAGTTATTAAAAAGATTTAATTTTTTATTATTTTAATGAGATGGAAGATTAATCTTTAATATATTAGACTCACCATTAAGTATCATTGTGGAGGATGTTTCCAACATGGATCTCTTGTCTACACACTGAATAGTAAATTTTTGTCCTATTTGATTTTGTATTTTACATTTTATTTCTATTATGTTTTTTGCTAATTTTTTTTTCCTTTTTGATAATACAGTTGACTAACTCTCGGGTAAAACTTTGTTTATCAGGAGTGCTTTTTTATATTAAATCTCTCTGACAAGAGTTTTGTATGTGTTCTGTCTTAAGTCACTTGTCACCTGATGACTGCAGATATTGATTGTAATCTATAATTCTCAAGATGTAAAAATCTGCTTATCTATCTGAAATAGGTTTCCAATAAGGACTTTATAAAGATTGTATACATCCAATAAACTGATGCAAATATGCAAAACATTTATGTAATGAATAGTGTCAAAGTATTGGTCCAGGTAGGAATGAGAAGATTTATAATGATAATAGCAAATATATGCTAATATATATATATGGATAAAATGCAGTTACTTTGATGTTCTAGACTGTTTGTTTCTTGAAAAATTGGGAAGCATTGATTTAAAAAAATTTAAAGTAATTAAATAGCAAAAGAAATATTCCTGAAAACTTGGACACAAATTAAAACTTGTTTTTTTTTGTTAATTTATGAAAAAGTAAACAAGATGTATAGTTCTAAGTTGAAACAGTTATTCACAGTATTTTTTCCCAACTTTTTTTTTTCACTGTAACTTTGTCTTCAAATTTTCCAAGAATAAAAAAGACAGTTAAAAGTAATTGCTATTAATAAATATCATTATTGTGTGAAAGAACCTGTAATTCTCTCAGTGGATAAAATTATGAAATTAGTTGAGAATTAGTGGTTTAATAATGTTATAATTGAATAACTCTCAATGCATTTGTATAGGAAAGACTTGCTTTTGTTCATTTAAATTTGATATATTAGAACTATTAAAATCATTTCAGTTGCATTCAAGAAATTTATCCAGTTGATTAGCGTGTGATTATTTTCTGTAGTAAAATCATTGGAAATATTCTTCTAATACATTTCTCAAAAAGAAAAAATTAATTTGGATTGAGTGATTGTAATTGAATTGTTGCAAAAGAATAAAAAAATCAATTAGGCCAAATGTTCTTGCTTTTAATTTTACAAAGTAGTTCAAATGTAAGATCATCATAAGTCATCTCCAGTAATCATAATAAATTAGACAAAATATGTAAGGCTTGAAAATAGACTTTATATGATCCAATGGGAGAAAAAGATTCATATAAACAGTTAAACTTGGAAAACAAGAACCAAAGTCATTGCATACTTATATATATTAAAGAATTTTTTATTCATAATAAAACAAAATTAATGGAAAAAGCACAATTTTTTTTTTTTTTAGAATAAAACTGCTTTAAATCACTTGTCTTTATCAAAATTACTGTACCTTAAGAAGTAGGTTAAAAAAATTTTAAAGACAGAATTGTGCAAAAGTTATGAACATCTTTTCTAGTGATAAATTGAAAGTCAAATTTTAAAAAGGACATACATATTATCCTAACTCTTGTATGAGGACATATATACTATCCTAATTCTTCAGAACATACATATTGTTTTAATTCTTTTCATTAAGGGATTAAGAATAGGGGTCACATCTTTGGGTTTGGTGCTAAGAGTGGTTACTGCTTCCACCCCGACTCCCAGCCTATGGGGTAGTATCATGATTAGCTCTGAGGATGTCCAGAACCAATTTCTGCCATCTCTTGTAGGACTCCATAGTGGGTGGTGCAGTCAAACCTGTACTTTTACAAATATCTTATGAGGTTCTAGCATTGCTGAAACCAATTCATCTGCTCGTTAAATGTTGATAAGATCTCCTATCACTTTTCATGCAGTATTGCCTTTTTTAGTACAAAACTACTTACATCATTTATTGGTAACATACAAGATATCAAAACATTCTGATATGGTGATCTTCTTGTTCAAGTTGACCTAAAACAAGTTTTGGTAATCAGTAATTTAAAAGTTTGGGTTTATTTCCAGTCAAAACATCATAAAACTTTAAATGAATCTTGTGTTCTTTCTAACTCAGACTAATAGATATAATAGAAGCAGAATTTTTGGAACAATTTCATGATCAAGGAGTTTGTTCTGCACTCCATATGAACATTCAGTGTGATGGTGGACTTACTATTAACCAACATGTTGTTTTAACTTTTCAGACACCAGTATTACCACAGTCCATAAAGCAGGTTATATAAGTTGCAAGCTTCATCCATATATTACTAATAATTTTAGATGTTTTAAATGTCAAAGATGTGATCATTTTCAAAGGGCATGTCAGAATATTAATTCTATAAATGGAAAGTATGTACAATCTGTCATGAAACTAATGCTTGAACATCAGAAATTTTCAATTTTGTAATTGCTCTGGTTTGTGTGCTGCATTTTCCAGATCTTGTCTTGTATGGATCCTCTAGAAAGAGAAATAATTGCAGTTAAGTTAAAGCAGTGTATATTATTTTCTCAGAGGCAAGACAAAAAAATAGAACACCAAAAATTGGCATCTCCTACTTTTCTATTTTACATACAAAACCTAAAATAAATATCAATCCAGCAAAGAAAATAGTGTACTAGTTTCTTTTCCACTTTCAACTTGGTCATTTAAATCCACTGTTATACCTTCTTCAACTACCAATAGCAAAATAAATCTGCATCAACTTATAAATTTGTGACTAATGATGTAAAGATTGTGACTAATGATGTAAAAAATCTTAATCTCATGGGAAAAAAAAAACTATCTCATTTTTCTGACTTCTTTACTTTAATATCTTTATTCTTCTATTATCTCTCACATTCTCAGTTAGTTTTTACCTAATGAAACACTTAATTTTATTGAAAACTTTTTGGTTTTCAGCACAGCTTATCCTATTTGAGTATCTTGTGCCAGAAAAATCAAATCAAATTCTGTGTTTTCGCTGAAATCGTGAAGTTTTGTTTATTAATTTTAGTTAATGTTAAAAAAAAATTTTTTTATGAAATGTAAGATTGCTTTTCTTTTAAAAAATATTTTTATGTAACAATTTTATTTCTTTAATGCAATGTATAGAAGAAAAAAAAAGGAATATTTGAAGTTTTTTGCTTTAAAAGATGTTATATTTACTTATTTAAAATCATGAAATATTTCTGTACTTTTAACAATAAAGTAACATTGCACACAGTTTTTATTTATTTTTTTTTCTTAAATTTGGATTGGAGTGACATTACTACAATTCCAAAATGTACATAGAAAATGTATATTTATTAAAGTTCAAAATGTGTTTAATATTAAAAACAAGAACATGAAAGTCATTTTCTTATTTTAATCATTGATGGCTGTACATAATTTATTAATAGCCATACATTTAGGAAAATTTATATATAGTATATACTTTCTAAACAAGAATGTAATAGAACTATATTAGCCACAACTGAGATACTTATGAAAGCTGAAAAAGTACATTTTAAATTTTCAGTTAAAGCACATTTGAAAATGAAAGTTTTTAAAGTCATTTTGTATTTGGAGTTTAAAATCTTAAATTGAGTGAAAATTAAGTGAAAACTTTAATTGAGTTATTACTAGTTTTCTGCTAAATCAATTAAAAATTTTTTTAAACATACAACATAATAGTTTGGCAATTTTAATTCATGCTATCATCTATATAGGTAACTATGTTAACCAAAAAATGTCCTTCTCTGTAATACAAACTAAAGAGTTTTTTTTATCAGATAGTTTTTAATTAATTAAATTCTATACATTTAGTTAATAAAAACTAGTTTCTATACTTTTTTTTATATAATTCATGATGTGATAGTTAAATTTTTGAAGAATATGTAAAAATGTGATACATATATATTCAAAATGTAATTATCTGTATAGAATTTTTGAAGATATTATATGCAAATAATATCTCCAAAAATGATATATAGCATTTCAAGTAATACTTTTAGTTTATATTTAGCCTCAATGAATAATAATTTGTAATATTTATTATGAATATGTAAAATTATAAAGTAAGAAAATATATGATTAGCTAAATGATATTTACAAATGTTTTATAAAATTCTATTATGTGTATTATGATATTAATAATCATCTAACTGTAACACTTATATACATTTAATCTAAAATTTGAAATTGTTTCTAGAGACATGTATTTTAATAAATACTGACAAGGTACATATTATGAATGAATGTGCTATAAAAATTCTTTCAAGACAGTGGAAATATGTTTCATCTTGGAAAGAGTATTGCATTCTATTATTTTGCTTGTTATTGCATTTTCTAACAAGATAAAACCTAAATGCATCCAGCTCTTGTTCTTTTGATATAATGTAATAAATAAACTGCTAAATACATTGTGTGTGTGACTATAGGCTTGATATTTCAATGTATAGTTTGTTAACATTTTGAAAATAAATATTAAAGAAAATCTCTCATTCTGTTCTCTTGCCATACTTAATTTATGCCTTGTGGATGTAAAATAATGTAGATGCAAAATTTTGAGTAAATATTAAAAATTGTTGAATACTAAATGTTAACATGTAACTTTTCTTGTTTCTAATTATTTTCGAAACACAAATTCTACAAAAATTTTGTATTGTCTAAATTTGATTTTTTTTTTAAAATTTGGAATTAAAAAAAAAAAATTTAAGAAATATAAACAAAATCAAAAATATGTGATTTTGCTGCTCCCCCTTATGGTTCTGTAATTATTTTAGAACAATGTAATATGCATTTTGTTAATATTTCTTGAGATGCTAACTTTTTATCTGCTTCAGAAGAATACAATTTCAAACCTTTATTTTGATTCACTCTTTTCTATACTGTTTTTTTCCCAATACAATCTAAATCATTAACAGTGTCCTGTTAAGTCCAAATGAAACTAGTAAAATGAAAGAATATTTTATAATTATATATACATATATATATTTAAGAATATAGTATAATTATTTTAAGTATATTTTAAAAGAGTGTTATGAACACACATTTAACTATTGATTTACCTATGGTTCTGTAGTTATTTTAGATCAATGTAATATGCATTTTGTTAATATTTCTTGAGATGCTAACTTTTTATCTGCTTCAGAAGAATACAATTTCAAACCTTTATTTTGATTCACTCTTTTCTATACTGTTTTTTTCCCAATACAATCTAAATCATTAATAGTGTCCTGTTAAGTCCAAATGAAACTAGTAAAATGAAAGAATATTTTATAATTATATATACATATATATATTTAAGAATATAGTATAATTATTTTAAGTATATTTTAAAAGAGTGTTATGAACACACATTTAACTATTGATTTACCTATGGTTCTGTAGTTATTTTAGAACAATGTAATATGCATTTTGTTAATATTTCTTGAGATGCTAACTTTTTATCTGCTTCAGAAGAACTTTGAAACTTGATGAAATTTTGATCAAGTTTCAGCATGCACTGATTATAAGATGTACATTGTATAATCTATCCCCAACTGATTTAATTTTGCTTATTGTTTAAAGAATTACTTAAAATTTCATCATTATTTGCTAGTTTTATAAAATTGCTAATTAATTATTGATGAAACTCTGAATCTTATTTATTTTAATTGACTTTTTTTTATAAATTATGTTTTTTCTTTCTGAAAAAGAGTTAGATGTGTTTAGAAATTAAATGCTTGTGTTTAGAGTATTAAATATATATTCTCCTTGTTTACATTCATTTCTCTACAGTGTATTTTTTAATTCAAAATTTAAAAATATTGTCTCGTGAAAAATTGTTTAATTTTGCTACTAAGAAAGGGGGAATTTTTTTTCATGTAAGTCCATTTATATATTATAATTTGTTTTTGCTAACAAGAAGTTTTAATAATAAATGGTCTCTTTAACTTTTACACTGCTACAAAAGATCTTTTGAAAAGAATATACACTCATCTCATTCTGTACTATACATTCTTTAGAAATCTGCAAAAATCGTGTAAAAAATTGTCTGCGCTTTGTTATAAATTTGAGGATGTTCCACAACTGTAAAAAATCATATAAAGTGAAAAACAATATTTTCCAACAAGGCTAATAATGAAACCCATATTAGATATTTATAAAATGAAAATAAATCATTTTTATTGCAAAAAATTAAAATTAGTTTATGGTGAAAATTTATGCTATAAGTACATACAACACATAGAAATTCGAAGTGAAATTAAGAATAAATTACTAATTAACGATTCATTACTACTTGAAAATGGGTGTGTAGTTTTATAATAAAACTGGATTAAAATTTGATCAAAAACATTTGTTGGCCTTGATTCAAATGAAATATTTCATTCATTATTTTCTGTTTTATTATTTCAAAATCTGTTATTAGTAGCTAGTCTTTGCTTTAGTTTCTTTTATAATTCTTGATATCCTGCTACAGAAGATTACATTAAATTTTTAACACATGCTCTATGTCAGGATCATGAGTAAGAAAATATATTTGTTGCAAATTTCAAGCCTTCACAATTTAAATTATCTGTTAATATCTAAATTTTCCTTTAATCTTGTCATTATCAACCTTTTTATTATCATAATCTATTAGAATTCACTTAAATTATCTTCATCCAAAGGGCTTTCTAGCATCAAATCATCAATGTCAGCTATTTGCATGTTGTTAGAATCTTCACCACCAATAGCTTGTGGTGCAATTATAATTTCAGAATACATAGCTAATTTATTTTATTTATTTATTTATTTTTATGAAATGCATACAAGTAACATTTTTTTCTGACAAGTATTTAAAAATGATTGGTGTAACTTTTTGCTGGAAAAAGGTGCATTTGTAATGCAATCCATAGTTATAAGCATTCTACTTTTTCCTACAAGTCAAACTGAGTAGTCTCACTGAGTTTGAAATATATTTGAATATTAGCTTAATGAAATATTACGGCACCTGATTCAATGAGGTGCTATAAGGCACCAAAACCAGCACTTTGTGGTATAGTAAGTAAATTATTAATTAGCATAGGTATTTTAATTTCCAACATTTATGTTTCATATATTTTTGAACTTTGGGAACAAAGCAGTTGTTGAACCAATTTGTAAATACACCAGCCATCATCCGTACATTTCTGTTCACCATCAAATGAACCTATAATTATTTAATGTTCTTATTTAAATACTTGTGGCAAAAGGGTTTTATTGATTAACAAAGGCCTTAACATTTTTATCCCCAGATATATTACTACCAAACACAAGAATGATACCTGATTTTTGATTGTTTTAAAAATTATCAGCTAGATTTTTACACATTTTGCAATTTATATTCTTTATGGTATTTTCTTCCACTGTAATCTTGTTTCTTAAGCATTAAATATTTGATGGAATTATAATCTCTCTGTTTAATTACTTTAACTAATTTATTGAAAAAGCTTTTTACAGCCTTTTTTACTTTTTTCAATTTACCATTATGAACTGTTGTCTTTTTAGAAAACTTTCCATCCTTCACTTGCTTTAAATTCCAGTTTCTTCATTGTCTGGAAACTTGTTGATGATTCCAACTCCTAAAGTCATATAATACATATTCTAAATGTTTTGTATCTTATAATTTCCAATCAATAAGTATTCTTTTCTTCTGTAAATTTTCCATCCATTGTTTTTTTCATTTTTGCTAAGATGCGAGTTTAATTATAAGTTGTTTTGTAACCGAGTGTCTATTCAGAAATTATTGTTTGTTAAGTAAATTTCTCATTTTTTTAATTGTTTTTATCTCTTCATTTGAACCAAAGTTTTGCCAACAGATATAGGACTTTCATCCTTCTTTTGACAGTCTAAGATTTTTTGTTTAATTTCTGACAAAATTATTTGTCTATTTAGAATATTTTGTCATTGTTCAGACATTTTATTAATACAAGTACTAAAAAATGATGTAACATAATATTGCTTTTAGAACTCTTCTAAATGGAAGAGCCTTTATATTATTAAGATTGCATGAACGAAATATAAGAAAGAGAAATACAGATGTTTATTTTCCTGGGACTGATGCAAGTTAACGATTGGCAGTTATTTATCAGAAGTAGATGACAACTTCAAAGTGGTAACTTTGAGAGATTGTATACATGAGTGGGATTGTAAAAAGGAAAGCAAAGAAAAAAAAACAATTGCCATATATTATCACAATACAATTATTCTGGAAAACACAAAATTCAATAATACGGAAGAATAAAATGTTAAAGTACAACAAAATATAAGGGAAAAAGTTACTACAAAAATTTGGGTGTTCCCTTTACTTTCCAAAATACAAAGTAAACAAGACATGAAGTTGATCAAATCAATCCTCATGCATGTGTGATAAACTGGCCTTCTGGATTACATTATATATATAATTAGGTCTATTTGTGAGAAATGCAAAAATAATTATTTTTTTCAAAATGTTTATTATTGTATAGCTAGCTAAAACAATAAATAGCATATGAGAAATACAAAAATATAAGTTTATTTCTTGTTTTAGTTTAAATAAGTTTTAAAATGAAACAAAAATATGTTTATTTTTGAACAGCTACTTATATATTTTATTTTAGTTATTTTAAATATTGTAAAATAAAATGTGTTACCATCATTTTCAACTATTTAATTATCTTTTCCAACTATTTAATAACAGATTTCATGCTTATTGAAAATATTATTTCAAGTAAGTATGAGGAATTTTCTTTAATAAAAGATACTATCTTATATAAATTAAGAAATTTCTTAACTTCGATTTATTTTTTGGCAATATTAGCTGCTTTCATTATTCAAACATCACTCACTTTTATTATCATCCCATAATTTTATATTTTATTATTTTTATATTATTTTTATAAAAATATTTTCTATAAAATATATTTTTATGTATTAAATTTATATATCAATGTCTGTTATCTATTTTTTAATAAAATCTGCAAAAATTTCAAAATAGTAAGTAATTTTGTAATTTTTAATGATTGTCCCTTTGTGGCAATTTCTTTGTTCAACCCTTAATTTTTTCTTAAAAAGAATTTAAATGTTGTCTTTTTCAGTTTAATTTTCAGTGGAAATGATAAAATTTATAATTTCTGCCTCATCTCACCTTTATTAAACAAATAAAGTGCTACTGACTGTAAGTTCTGATATTTCAGCACAATAGCTATATCATTTTGATGCTAAAAATTTCAAACCAGTAACTATTTAATGACTTAAACATGATATAATATAAAAATTATGAAATTAGAAAAATTATTCTTAATATGCATGAAATTTAAAGACTAATGTATGACTTTATGATGTATATGCTGTGTTATAGAGTTATAAAACATTGCTATAACTTCACTGCAATGTCATCACATTGCCATATTATGTTTCTTTGGGTGATATTTACATTAGATTTATATAAATGACTAATCAAACTAACTTATCTGTGACCATATACTATGATGTTAAAGTAGTATTGTGACAAAGTCATATAGAGATCACTGATTTCACTGTAATATCCACTGTAAAGTGGCATTCCAATCATTCTGATGAATGTTATACTAGAATCTTTGCTTTTCATGAAATTCTTACTTTTAACTATTGAATGTAATGAGCATAAATTTATTTTAAGACAGTTTTTCTTTTGATAATGTATAGGCATAAGTTTAATAAATGGTTAGAAATTTAGCATTAAGAACATATTTTTATTTTTTATAAAACTACATTGAACATTTAATGTTTGTTAATTAAATGTTAATTAAAATAATGTTTAACAAATATTAATTAAGGGAATATAATACAAATGAAACATTTTAATTAACATTAATATAGATGCATTTAATGTTAATTAAAAATGTTTCATTTGTATTATGTTCCCTTAATTAATATTTACTAAATGTTATTTTATATTAAAATAATTATATTTATTTATTATGTAATAATAAGAAATATTGTATTTTATAATTTTGCTTATTTAGATAAAATAAGTAAACAGAAAATAAGATTTGCTACTTAACTCTCCTGGCAAATTCTTCTCTTTTTAGTTTTATTTATGATAATTTTTGTGAATTGTCTTTATATTTTTAAATATTTTTTATAATATATTAAACATAGTGAAAAACTTTTTTATTTTTAGAAGCACTTTGGAACTTTTATTTTTTGTTAGAAAAGGATAAGAGCTTTTTTTTATAAGTTTACTGTTCACTGAACAATATCATTTGTCAAATTTTAAGATTTGCACTTAAATAAAAAAAATTCTCCTATAGCTTTAATTACAAATACTTAAAAGTTATGATGTGTATGATACTCAAAGAATGAGAGTTAATATTCAAATTAATTTTTTTTATCTTTGATGAAAAATAAGTAAAATTGTCAATAACTTCTAGAATTCAGTTATTTTTTATATATTGTACTTGTACATCAAGTACAATATATAAAAACATTTTATATATTGTACTTGTACATCAAGTCATAAGAATTGATGAGAATCATAAAAGAAATTTCCCAAAACAAATGGCTCTTTTTTTTTAAGCATTGACAAATGAAATATACAATTAGTTGAATTACCTAATGATGCTAAAGATTCTCTTGTATTTAGCTTTGTGATAGTCAACTTGAGTATTTTTAGTCCATGGAAAACATCAAAATCTTTCGGAATCTAATTCATTATAGTCTGTAAATAAGAACAATACCTTCAAATTTTGATACAAAGGGTCTCCTAATGGATTCAAAATGTATCTGCTTTACAGTTAAAATGTATTTTAACTTTTAATTGTATGTTGTTAATATATTATAGAAAGATTATTTTTAAATTTTCTTTGGGGCAAAATTATAAAACCTTCCCACAATGATGATTCATATCAGTTCTCCAGTGATATCATGAATAGAAGTCTCATTTGAATATTTATGTTATAGTTTGTAAATAACATTCATAATTTCAATGAGTTTATGAATTGTGACATTAAGTATCAAAGTCAAATTAGAAGTTCTCAAGTTGTGTCTTCTGTCTTCTCCTTATAAAAAAAAAATCTGACTCTCTTTCCTTTTTTTATTTTTATGCTGTGTAGTGAAGGACCTAACAGTCAGGTTGTTGTTAGACATTTTAGCTACCACAACATAAATTTCCTTTTTGGGGGACTTTCCAGTGATACTTGCTTTCATCAACATTCACATGCTGCAAGGGAAGAAACCTGGAAAACTTTCATGTGCCTACTTTGAAAAACATAAATGCAGAGGACAAAAGCGTATAATCCATCTCTTTTTCATTGTTGGCAAGGATCGAACCTGGAACTATATACTCCAGAGAGTGACCTTCTACCACTAGGCCACAATGATCCCCAAGACGTTGATTTGAAAAATTGGAAGCTAATCAATAGATGTAATGTATACTGTTTAATTTTGCAATCTCAATAAAACAGCCAGAATTACTGACCTCATATCTTTAAAATAATTCAAGATGATGTTCCAAAATGTAAAAGTTTAACTATTTTAATGAAAACTGTTATGATTGCATTTTTGACTGCAATGGTGAATTTCCTATGGATTGTAATATGATGAAGAAAGCATCAAATTTTGAATCGAACATCATAATATATAATGTGAAGGAAACTAATTTATATGAATGGAAAAACATTATTTTATGGTGCAAATTAATAATATTGTAAAACTGCATAAAATGATCTAAAAATACTTAAATTAAAATTTCCCATCTTGGTAATTTTTCAAAGTAATGCCCATGTAAATCAAGATCTACAGAATTTAATTAGAAATTTCAAAATCATTATTTAATTAAGGTAGAAATAGATGCATAAATAATCTCCAGTGATATCATGAACATGTAAGTTAAAAGTTTTGAATAGCATTGTTTATAAAATAGAAGCATATTTTTCTTTATAATGTCTTAAATAGATAACGATTTAGTTTAACAAGATTGATCCTCTGAAAATATATTGTCTTCTTTAATCAATTTGAAATATTGACCTAAATAATAAACTGATTTTATGACAGTGAAATTTAATTTTAAATTTGTACTTGTAGAAATTTTATTACTGTAACTTGATTGAATTCATCAATTAATTTTTGCCTTTATATTAATTTTTTGTACTTTATTTTCATAAAAATTATTTTTTTAATATTATTTTTGTAGTTTTATGATCTTGAAGAATTATTTAGAACAGGAGGAGAAATTCCTGAAACCAATTACATTTTTCTTGTAAGTAATTATTTTAGAATAAAATAATTCTTGCATCATCAAACTAAAATTTCTTCACCATTATGCTAAAATTCTTCTTCAATTAATAAGATATTTAAACAACCTAATAAATTTACTATGTGTGAGGGTGTTATAAATTTTTACACAGTTCATATATTTTTAATTATTTTTAAATATTATTGACCAAGATATAGCTTCTTAATAGGTTAAAATATATTTTATCACTTGTTAAACAGTTTAAATTTTATTTACATTGATTCATATCAAATCAAAACGTTTCTGAACTAAACTATTTCATGTGCAAAACATGTTATAAATTATTAATGGAAAAAATTAAGTAAATTAAAAATATTTTATGTAGCATATTTTGTTACGAGTTCTATCATTGATATGGGATTTTGTAATTTGGTAAGCATTTGTAAAATTTTAAATATCTTATAAATAAGGCAATAAAGTTAATAAATTTTAACATATAGAAGTATGTAACATTGCTAATGTGGCTTTCATTTATTTTAATCACATTATTATTCAGGACATTTATATCAACCAGAATTTTAGAATTAATTAGTCTTTTTGCTTACTGAAATAAATGCTTGAATTTTAAAAAAAAAATTATTCTTCTCTTTTATGCATCCTTAGATGAGTTTTATGGAATTTTATTAAAATATATATTAAAATTTGTAAATATTTTAGGGAGACTTTGTTGATAGAGGATATTATAGTCTTGAAACATTGACAAGATTATTAACACTGAAAGCAAAGTAAGTTTTTAAATTTGTATTGTGATAATAAATATTGGATTGTGATATATTTGAGATACATATTTCTAGAAGTTTTTAATTTTATTAATTGGTGAGAATGAAATATTGATTGCTAGATTAAAACTAATGTAATTTCTTTCTTTTTGCTGTAAATGTTTTAAATTGTTTCATTATTGTAGCATTTTTATTTATTATATTTTTTAGAAAATTTGATATTTATATGTGGATGCAAAATTGCTTTTAATCTATATTCTTTTTAATACATTGATCCATTCATTGTAAATAGCTGCCAACTCTACTGATTTTACTGGGAAACTCCTGATTTTTCATTATTTCTTCCGATAAAATATGAAAATCTACTGATTTTTGTTTATTTCAGTGAGCACACACAACTTAAAAACAGTCAAAATTTTGTATGTTAATGTAATTTTATAAGTTTAATATTTATAAATTGCCGTAATGTAGTAAAGGTTGCCTCATAAAATAACTATTGGGACATGAATGTTGATCTTTATTTTTTTTACTTGTAATATATTCTTTTATTTTTTTTATATTTTCTTTATGAAGTTGATGAATACTTTATTAAAATATTAAGATTAACACAAAATATGTTTTAAATAAATCATTCTCAGAATGTATAATCTAAAGAGTAAAAATGTCTTTTTGCAATACTACCATTTTAAACATTCTGTTTCAAACAAAAATGTCACTAGTAGCGTTGTCTGATTTTTGCCCTCAAAATCAGTCGAATTTACTGATTTTTTTTATCCTCCAAGATTGGCAGATTTGATTGTATTTGATTATAATTGTTATTATTATGTTGTGGTTCCAGTTATTTATTTCTATTGACTAAAATTGCAAATACAATAATTCACCTCGTATTTGGATTATAATCAATTGATCAACTAGATTTCTGGCCTGACATCCTTTTGTTCAAATTTCTATGCCATATTAAGAGAAATGCTTATCGTTTTATTCTATATAAATTCAAATAGAGATAAATTAAATTTTTTATTTCAAAGTGATAAAATTTTGTCTCAAGTGTGACATTAAGTAATAAATACAAGGAAAGTTTTCTACCTCACAAATGTAAAATTAAGAAATAATTAACATTTTATTGCACCAAAGAAAAGCGTATCTATTATGACAAAAATCATTTTTATGACAGATTCCACAATTATATCAAAATTTCAATTAATCAGCCTTTTATATTCCATACATTAGATATGCTAAATTTTTTTTACAATCTATAAAAGAATGTTAATTCAAGTGAAACATTTATAATTTTCAAGAAAGTGTCTACTTAGTTTATACTCTTAAATTCAAATGTTGAATTATATGTAATATGTTTTATTTGATTAAATCAAAAATTCCATGTTTAAAAACTTTTTTTAATTATTATTCAAAATATGTTACAAGAAATTGATGAGCTACTTATATTTTAAGAAATAAATTAATAATATTTTAATTTTCATTTCGGGAACGAATCAAATGTCTTTTGAGTATTATTTCTTGTCATTGTAACATTATATTAAAAGTATAAAAGATTATTTGAGGAAAAAAAAATTTAGAAGCCATAATTAATTATTCAAAGAACAAGAAAAAAATAATTATTTCTAATTTTAGATTATTAAAAATTTTTCAGGTGGCCTGATAAAATCACATTATTACGTGGTAACCATGAAAGTCGTCAGATAACTCAAGTTTATGGATTTTATGGTAATATTAAAATAAATAATTAAGTATATTTCATAAATATTAATTTTAACACCTTTAAATTTTTAAAATTGTTTGTCAAATAGAGTTCATTACTTATTGATTTAATTGTATTAAAAGCATTAAAATTTCAAAAGTACTTGTAAGAGTGTACATTATTTTATAAATATTAATTGTGAAATCTTTAGTAGATTTTTAGTGTTTTATCTTTCCATGTTATTTTTTATCTTTTAAATTAAATAAATCTGTGTAATATTTTAATCAAGTATATAACAGGATTTACCTGAATAATGCTGTTAAATTAACTGATGATTATCTTTAATGTTTGTTTTAGAAGTTACATTAAAGTACTGTGAATAAGGTAGAAAATCATAATTTTAGCTTTTGTCATATTAAAATACTACAAATAACTATATATTTTAGCTCCTTGTAATGTTATAAAATATATTGTTTTTGCTTCACTTGCATACAAAGGAGTTTCTATTTAAATGTGCCTAATTAAGAATTAAAATAGAAAAGTGGACTTTTGTAATCATTACAGTTATTTTAGTTTTTAAATAGTTGTGCAACTTACATGAAATACATACATAGCAGAAATGTTAGAGAAATATCTTATTATATGTCTTAGGATAAATGAAAAATGGGATAAAAATTTATTTTACAGGCAGAATTTTATAATGTTTTATAATGTAAAGAATATGAGACATGATTTGGTTTTTGTAAATTATTGCTTCTCTAATCATAGGGATAGTAAGCAGCATTGCCATATTTTTATGAATAGTTGTTATAAATACATTCAAAATCTTTATTTCAATCCCCCATCTAATAGTTCTTGTTTTAAAATCAAAATATCAGTATATCAAATTTAATGTAAAATTATTATACAATGAGAAAATTGATGTATGATGATTTGTAAGAGTGATAAAAAGTAACTCGTAATCAAATTTTTAATGTTAATAAAGACATGAATAGTTCATATACAACATTTCAATAATAATTAGACTATTATTAGTAAAAATATTTTTGGCATTCATTTTTATGAATGAAAATTCAGTTTTACGGTATATATATATATATATATATATATATTATATATATATATATATATATATATGTATGTATATATAAACTCTACATAGTAAACTCTAGATTATCTGCTTTTGCAGGTTATTTGTAGTATTTAAATTTCAATAATAATAATCAGTAAGAAAGCTGTTGGAATGTTAAAATAATTGCAATAAATAGTATTTATTGATTTTCTGAAAAAATAAATTGAGGGCAGGTTTGTTAACGATTTTATTAATTTCTCAAATGATACACATGTTTATGTTAACTATTGAGTGTGCAAATTTCTCAAATGCATAGTTGTTGATGTGTTCTCCTTTTTTCCATAGCTATATCATTCAATTTTTTAAATAGTTGTGAGTTTATATTATTTTATATTTTTTTAAATAATTTAAATTTTGTTATCTCTGAAGTGTGGTAATCAATGTTGGGATTATATAAGCTTTCAAGATCAACAGTTTTTGAAATGGTTATGCCTAGAAAGATTTTTAAAGTTATGAAAAACATTTTGTTTTAAAAATAATTTTTTTTAAAAATGGCATTTTAATTACTTGATTTCACTTAATATGAAGGCAAATGACAGAAAATATCCTGAACAATATAGATCATTAAATAAAACCCTTGATTATTGTTTAATAATTAATTTCTGATATATTTTTGTATGCCTCCTTTAAAAAAAATGATATTCATAGATATTTATAATATCACTTGTGAAAAAATTGCTACGATGATATGCAAAGTGACTTAATATATTTTTGTTTGCATTTTCAACAGATATTATTCCTATGAGGATTATAATTATGACATCAATAAATTTTTTTTTGTTTTCTTTCTTCTTTTTTTTTGCATAATTTTTAGTGATGATTATTTCTTTCTTTTCTCCTATACTAATTTATATATTTACTATTAATTAAAGAAGTCATTTTTGTTTTGACTCAATTTTCCATATTAATAGTTAGTCTCAATAGAATTTGTGTTTGGATTGATTACAAAACTGTTAAAACTGTGATGTGAAAAATTATTGTATAATGAATCAGAATGTTTGGAGATCATTACAAAAATGTATCTAAATATTTATTGGCAGCTCTGATAAATTATTTGAGTTGGTTGCGTAATATCTTTAAAATGTATTATGAGCTTTTTTATGTGAAGATTAAGTTTCAAGTTATTAGAAATCAATTGAAAAGAACTTTTACTTAGGGGGGGGGGATTCTAAAGAGATAATGATGGAATTATAATAATGAAAGTGGTACATTATTTGTGAATTACTTAATTAAAAAAAATCTAAGATCTTTTATCATTTTAAACATATTATCTGTAAAAAAATGTTTATAGAAAATAAATGAATTCTGGATATGTGTTACATTTCAAAATATTCATTAAACTAGCATATTTAATGATAATTATTTTATTATCGTACTTATTGAATAATTTCTAGAATTATCTTCTTACAGATCATAAATTTCTTTGTTTGATTTGTTATCTCTATTGTTATTGTTAACTATTTCTCTGTATAAAATGATATTCTAAATTTTTCTCATATGCAAGATAGTAAGCTATTGCTAATTTGCCACTAATATGTTAGATTACTTTTCACAAAACAAATGCATAATGCAAAAAAGGGTCAACATATTCATGTTTATTAAATTTCAGGATTATTAGTAGTAATGCAATTGAAAAAGTCAAATTTTTAGAGCTCATTTTTATATTTTAGTTAATGTGCAACAATAGACTATAGGAGAACTTAACAAAGCTTTTGATTATTTTATTACTCAACAAGGCTTAAAATATTAATATCATGGTTTCATTATTTATATTTGTAATAGGTTTTCAACTTATTATTATGATTAGATAAAAAATTTTGTTCAGTTTTTATGCAAGAAAAAGATTTATTTTATGCAAGAAAAAGATTGAAAGCATGCAAAAGTAACATGATATATTTTATTCTCTACTGAAAATTAAAATTTGCTTGATGCCGTTTACTACACTTTTTCTTTTCCTTTTAGATGAATGTCAAACTAAATATGGAAATGCTAATGCTTGGCGATATTGCTGTAAAGTATTTGATCTCCTCACAATTGCGGCTGTAAGTAATTTTTCTAGAGAATTTGATCTTAAATTGATGTTTTTTTTTCTTTTCTTTCTTTTTTACTTTTTAAAAAATTTAAATTTTATATAATATATGATTGAACAAATGTTTATGTATGTTAAATAACTTACTTATATAATAATCTATATTAATTATGTAGCATCATATTTGAAAAAAGTCTCTCACCATTTATATTGTTATCTCTTGTTAGCAATCCACATATCCAAATGCGAAAACACATCACTTTTGGAATATTTTTTATATATCTGATGGTACTTATCTATTAGAAAATACATTTTCAAGTAGAATGTGAAATCATAAATTTTAGCAACTTATTCAACTTTGATTATAATTTAAAATGTGTACATCTGTAGTTAAATCTTAATAATATGTTAAAGTTTTAAGTTAAAATATTTTATTAAAATTTAGTTAAAATATTTTATTAGTTAAAATATTTAGTTAAAAAGTTATTCTTTTATTCATTAAAAAATTACAGAATAAAATTATATTTGAATTTATATTCTATAGTCTGAAAATTCTATTGCAGAAAATATTTTAAAGTATAGTATTAATTTTAAACATACTCGCGTAAATTGGCTGTTAATAGATAATAAGTTGTATGATACAATTTAATTGTATGTGAACATGTTTCATTAGGGAATTTTTTCTGTGTTTTTGTAATTCAAATTATCTACAGTTGTATATGATTTAAAACTTCAATTGTGAAATAATCTCACAATATAATAAACCAGCATTTATCAACCTTACAGTATTCAGGGCTTAATTTTCAATCATGATTTTTATCGCCCCCTCCCCCATGAACAATAAAATACATATAATATATTTTTAATATGTTGGAACTAAATCTACAATATGACCCTAGTTTTAAATCTTAGAAATTACCAATGATATGGAAATTTATTGATATTTGGCAACACAGATCCTCAGATTAACAAAATAAAAATTCAGTATCTTTTTATTGCTCTTGTATCTACTATTATCTCTTGCATGTCTATTATGAGATCATGTCATACAGTCTTATGGTTTCGCAAAAGTTCCAATTTAATTTGGACATTCTGGAATATTGACAAGGTGCCGTTTTGTATATGCCCAGATTTGAGCAAATGTTTTACATTGTGAGAAAGGGAATATTTGATAACACTGCTTAAATTTCCGCCAATGTTATTGAAGTCGATCCTTCTATCACTATTGAATCTGTTGAGAATATGCATGTTATATTTGTTTTCATGTTAAATGCTATTAAATATTCATGTCAACAGATTTATACAAAATCAGGATAATTGCTTAAATGGGTATAGGTTATAGTCAATCAATATTAGGCTATAGTCAATTATCATTAAGTATATATGTAAGAATAAGCGTGGCATCTAAAATAAAATTAAGAAAATATTCTGAATAATATTTACATTTTGGATATACCAATACTGAAGTAAATAAAGTAGAAAGGCTTCCTTCATTATTATTATTATTATTTTAGATGGCAGGAAACCCTAATAAACTTGAATGACATTTAAAAACACTTTATGTATGCCATTAATCTCAGAGAATTCTTGGAATTAAAATCGTACAAAAATCAAAAATCTTCTTAAATCTTTGTCTGTGAATAAAAAAACTTTAATTTCTTTCTTAAAAAGTTTCATTTATAAGTTAGCATATGTAAAATACCTAATACCATTGATGAAGAGCTTATTTTGCCATCAGCAACTGATATTGTAGAAACTATGTTTAAAGATAATTTTGTTAACAATTGCATTTAGTACCATTTTCAAATATTACTGTCGACTCTCAAATTAGTAACATTGCTGAGGATGTGCAGTGTCAGTTACCATTGAAGATTTGTGACAAATTATTTTCAATAGAGCTTGATGAGACAACAAATAATAATATAGATGCTCATTTCATTGCCTATGTTTGATTTTGTGATGATACATCAATAACAAAACTGCTTTTCTGCAAACTAATAAATCACTATGCAACAGTGCTTGTTATTATTTTTTTTCTATTTGAAATTATTTCATAAACAAGACAATCATAGAAGAGAAAAACTGCGCTAGAACTTGCATAAACAGTACATGTTCTATATCCAGAAGATTCCAAAGTATCTAAGTATTTGTAAAGCAAAAACCACAACAGTTCATCTGGATGCATGCATGATTTATAGAGAAGCTCTGGCTTTCAAAGAAATGAGCCCTGTTCTGAATAATGTGTTAACTACTGTTATCATAATAAATTAAATAAAAATGAAACTCTTCAAATCAAAACCTTTCCACATTTTGTAAAGACATGGCTGCAATACATTACTATTTTATTGCGAATAAGATGGTTATTACATAGTAAATTTTTGCAACTTGTTTATGAATTAAAAGAGGAAATCACAATTTTCCTAGAACAAAATAGACTGATACCAAGAATTTTTGTGATGGATTATTTGTAATGAAATTGAGCTATTTAGTTAAAATATTCAGGAAATTAAATAACTTGAATCTTCAACTCCAAAGATCAAATGCACATATTGATACAAGTGATAAAGTTATGTGGAGCAGAAACTTAACGCAGAAAAAGTTAACAATTTTTCCAATTGGGGATGATTGTGTAGAAACTTAAAAGGCTGAAGAACAGCCGGTAAAATTGATTTTTATAAGCCTTGAAAATCACTTAGTTATGCTGCTGATAAAATTTTAAAATGTATTTTGTTGCTGATGGCAAACTGCTAATAGCAAATTATGAGTGGGTTAGGAATCCATTTCATTGAACTTCCTTAGGGCTCTCAATTGCTGAAAGAAAAACCAATAAACTTCTCAAGTAGATAAACTATTAAACAATTTAGTAATAAATCATTCTTTTTGAATTTTGGGCAGGAGTAGATAATAAAAATTATGCACTAAAGGCAAAGGCATTTCACATTCCATTAAAATTTTCAACATCTTAACTTCGTGATATTGGATTTTCTGGAGTAGCTTCATTGAAGACAAAATATAGAAAAAGAACTGAGAGTATCTATTTCTAATATAATACTAAGCCTTAGTTTAGAAAACTTTGCCTTGCAAGACAGGTTTAAAGAAGTCAGTAATAATTATTAAATTTGTTTTTAATCAAGTAAGATTTGATTTAGTAAGTTTATTATTTTTTTTATTAAATACTAATAATTCATTTACCAAAAATATTAAAATAAAATAAAATTTATTTTTACTCACTTTAAAATTAAGTGCTAAAACATAATGAAACATACTAAATTCTATTTCTTAAAAATTTCAAATAAGAAAGATGAAAAAGAAATTTTGTTTAAATAAAAACTTATCATACAAAAGTCAATAAAAAAAATTGAGAGAAAATTAAAAGCAAATTAGATTTTTTTTCAGCTGTTTATAAAAATGGAACATTGATTTTTCAAATTTTGCAGACATGCAATTTGTGCATGATACAGTTTATTTTTGTACTGAAGAAAGTTTGATGCATATGTCTATCCTGCAAAAAATATTTGTTTATTTGCATCAAAAGTTTTGGAGTTATACATCCATTAGGGTCATTTTTTAAATTTTCTGTTTCATTTTTGTTTTTTATATTATTACATTCTGACATTTTAAATTAATTTTTTATGTAAATATGATTTTTTATAACATTTTTTAATTTTGCTCCAAGTTTGTAACATTAATTTTAATATAATTTTTATAACTTGAATGAAATTGTATAAATGTATGCAGTAAGATTTAAAGCATATTTTTATAAAAATTTTTGTTATATTGGCAGATTATTGATGGCCAAGTTCTTTGTGTACATGGAGGTCTATCTCCCTTGATTCGAACTTTAGATCAAATTAGAACAATTGAAAGAAATCAAGAAATACCTCATAAAGGTGCATTTTGTGATATCCTTTAGTTATAATTCTAATAATTATGTAGAAAATATTATGATATTTTTCGGTAATGGTTAATATTTATTAATATAGTTTGACCTATATTATTTCAGATTGAAAATAATGCTTTCTGTTATTCTGAGAATGAATGAATGAATATTATATACTAGGGACTTTAGGAAATATCCTATTAACAAGATTATATTTTATTACTATGTTTTGATTGTTGTTCAGCACTGCTCATGTGTACAGTTGTATATATTGTAAAGAAATGTTTTTTTTTATTCTATGTTGCTTATGCAATTTTCATTTTGTTTCAAACACTTTTTGAGAGAAATTATTAAATTTATCAAAATGTACATTTTTTAAAGGGGTTATTTATAAAAAAATTTAAAAGCTAAATTTTCATTAATTGCTTAAAAATCTAAATATAGAAATAAAAATATACACTTTTATTTTTATATTTTGGCCTGAATTGAAATTAAAAGTAATCAGTTTAAAAAGTATAAAATGATTTGATGAATCAGTTTAATTCTATGTTTGTGAATGATTTTTTAAAAATTATTTTAAGTTTAATCATTTTGCTCATCTAAATAATTTAATTTCTGGCAGTTAGAAATAACAACAAAAACAAAGGATTATATATTTTGCTTTATTGAAAAGTGCTGACATATTATTTTAACCATCTAATTTGTTGATTTAGAAGTTTAAAATATCATTTTAAGTTAAAATTATAGAAATGTTGAAAATACTTAGTAAAATGTAAATAATGGAGCTGTAAATAATTTGCTATTTGATCTGATTTTTATTGTGTATTGTATTTTACAAAATATTTAAATTGAGCATATATTTTTTTTCAATTAATTTATTTTTATTGTGTGCACTTGTAATAGTTAAAAGATGTTAAAGGCATTTCTATTTGCTGGATTTTAACTATAATTTTTTTTTTTTATTTCTCTAAAACTAAGAATCTTATTACTGCTTTATAAGTATTGTGTCAAAATAAAAAAATAAATATATCACAAAAAAAAAGTCTTATTTACAAGAAAAAAAATTTTGAAGTATTAGTAATTATTGAATTAACGTAGATTAAACAAAGTAAAATCAAAGAGTTATTTGTTTTATGACCTGAAATTAAGAAGAAAAATATTTCCTAGTATTGTTTAAAACCAAACCAAAGTAATTATCTGCTTAAGTTGTATAACATGAAGCTTTATTCTTTCCCTAATCTTGACTGGGAATGAATTTATTTTTAGAAAGTTTAAAAAAAAACATTTTATACTTTAATTTATTAGATTAAAATCTAACCTTTACCCTTTTTATTTTGATAATCATGTTTTTAAAATTTATTTTTAGATATAATGTTTTATGTATACTAAATATATAAAAATAACTGCACTATTTGATTTGCACGAAATTATTTTATTTGAAAAATGTCAGAGTATTTGCAAGCAATTGTGTTATTTTCAAATTATGAATAATCTTCAATATTGTAAATTTTTAGGGAAGCTGAGAGAATTTACTTTTAGTTTATAATCAAGAATCAATCTAGTATAAAATCAGTATTATTAGAATTAAAATTTTAATTAGTGTATTTTATTTACTTATGATTCTATTAAATTTAACTTATAACTAATTGCACAAATATTTTGCTAACAGCAAATATTATGAAATAAGTCTGATTTTTATTTATTTTAATCTAGATTAGATTACAACTTTCTCCTAAGAGTATAATTACTCTTTATATTTCAGAAAGATTCTAAATATATTCTTCTGTCTTTTGGATTTGAAAATAACTCGACTGATAAAAATATTACAACCTATGAAATCATTTTCACATAAAAAAATAAAATTTTGATTTCCTTTAATTTGTATTATAGAAAGATCAATTATGAAATAGATTATTCAGCTATTTCATGGATTTTTTATAAACTACTCTAACATTAAAATCTTTTACATGATTATAAATATTCTTAATATATTCCAAATTTAAAATTTCAGGTTCTGTGTGATTTTATTATTTTTAAATATAATATAAATATTGATAATATCTTAAAAAATTTAACATGTTTTTGATTTTTAATTTAATATTTTATATATTTTTAATATTTTCAAATTTAAAAAGTTTTGGACTTTAACCTCTAACATCAGTATTTAGCTTAATAATAAATAAATAGAAAGCTATACAGCTAAAAATAGTAATAGTTAAAATAAGTAATTGAATTAAAGAAGAAAAAATTCCTGTGTGTTATAAAATTGTTAGAAAATTAAACAAAAATTAATTATTCAATGATTATTAAATGTTATTGTCATTGCATTTCACACACACACACATTGGATAAAAATTATTGGCATTATGTTCTGGATGGAAAATAGTTTTTATTGAAGTGATTGCATCTATATATCTTTATCAGTCTTTAATTTATAAAGTGTTTTCAAACCGTAAATATATAATTTTAATTAAAAAATAGAAAGTAAACAAACAAAAATACATTTAAACAATGAAAAAATAGTAAAGCAAGATGTATAACTAAAATATTTCTTAATGAAGTAATTGCATTTGAAATTTAATTACTTAAATCCAAATTAGAATGCCAGCAAATTGATCATTTTATTAAAATTCTTTTTGCACTCCCTTAAAGTATGAAACCATTCTTAAATCTTAATTGAAAATATTTCATTAAAAGGTAGTTTCTTGAAATAGTTCCTACACATCTTCAAAGGATAAAATTTTGAAGCATTTAAAATGAATATAAATTTTTTTTTAAATTATTAACTTAACAAATCGAACATTTGGTTTGGTCTGATCCAGAAGATGTTGAGACATGGTCAGTAAGTCCACGTGGTGCCGGATGGCTTTTTGGATCAAAAGTTACTCATGAGGTAATATTTTTAATTTTCTGCATTTAATAGTTGAGTGTAACTTATTTGAAATTTATGTGTGTCTATAATTATTTTTCTTTATTGTATTGAAAAAAATTATTTAAGCATTAGAATTTCTTTTGATGTTTATAAAAAATTTTCAATGAATTATATCTCTAATTTCTACTAGTTTGTGCAATAATATAAAAATTCTTTCTCATATTTGTTTAATTTCGCTTAATATTTTTAAATATCTGAATTTAATTTAATCTTAATTATAGATATTAGAATATATGCAGAGTTTAAAATGTTAACACTTACAAAAGAAAATTTGAAAATAAAGTAACTTAAGTTTTTATTTTGTTTTTGAAGGTCTGTTTTCTAAATTACTTTATTTTCTTTCTTTCATTTGTACCATGATGTTTTGCCATTTTTATGAATTTTCCTAGTAATTTTGTTGAAATTTGTTTAATGGAGCTGTAAGTTCAAAAACTTTTCGTCATTAAATATAACATACTAATTTCTCAATTTTTTTAATATTTTGTCAGTGCTCCAATCTAAAACTTAATTATTTGTAGGTTCGATTTTTTTTAATTACTCATGATTTAAATTCTGCTTAAACTATTGGTCCCTATTTGAATCAAAATTATTTGTGAACAGTGCTAATAAACAAATTAAAAATATTTTGAAATTAATTTGAAGAGTGTCATTTAAATTAGTGAAAAATTCTGTGTTTTAAAATAGGGCTGAAATATACAATGATAATATCCTTAAATCTTACATACACGTAATTTTACAATCTAAATGCTTTAGAAATGAAATAACTTGAAACTAATTTATAGTAGTAACGTTTATAATAACAATATATTATTTCTATATATTTGTGTGCTAACAATTACTGCGTAATATAGAAGTTGCAGTAAGAGAAAAAATTGAGTTAAATTTCATGTGTTTGTACCCCATTTGTATAAATCACTGAATCTTTAAGAAAAAATCACAATATATCACTGAAAAATTTATTAATAAAATGTTAGTTCTGAAATCAGTTTATAAAAGAACTGCTTTTTATATATAGAGTTTGTGTAGCCTATTGGATCCTGATTCAAACGGATCTCTAGATGAGCATAATATGAGGGTGACCATTTTTGTGTCAAAAACTCTTAAATGCATAATTAAAACAATTGTAATATCATGTGATCTGGAAAAGGAAATTTAATTTTTCATTGAACTACCTTTACTCAGTTTGTTAGCGAAGGCAAATGAAAATAGATTTGTTGAAAAAGTTCCTAAATTAGTTTACCCATAATCATTACTAGGGTTAATTGAAAATCAAAAATAAGTTTCTAGATCTCTATATTAGAAAATGAGATAATGGATTACATTACATAAAAATCAAGACTTTAACTTACTTTGCTGAAAGCTTTTTAACCTGACTAGTCTTTCAGGTTAGTCATTAGGTCTTTAAATAAGGAATAAATATTACTTGTATTTTGGAATTTAAATTCATTGTTGTTAACAATTGTTCTTATGAAACTTGTCTATAACTTACTAAGGTGGTGCTTGTGTTTGAGAAACTACACTACTATTTTTAATTCTGGTCATTTCTTGATACATTGTTTCATTTATTAAAATTGTTTTGGATTTGAGCATGATTTTTTTCCTTCATTTTACTCTTGTTAAATCAATGATTTAATCAAGCCTTGTGAAACCTGTTGCTTCTTATGCCAATTTATACAAATGCTTTCATTTAAAATGGTATCCAGTTCACTTAGAAAGATTGTCAATGAAAGGTTGTTTGTAAAATGGTGAGAAATCTTTTTTTTATGAACATTGTCCTTTTTATTTAGCTTTAATTTTGCATTTTATCTACTTAGGACATATTTAAATGACATATCATATATTTGGCTGGTATAATTGCTCATTTTTCTTGTTTGAAATATCTAAGGATTTCAATAGCTATGATTACAACACATAATATATCTTGCATTTCTGCCCAGTTTGCAAAACAATTCTCTACAGCAATTATTTTATTTGCAATTTTCAACAATACAATATTCTTCACATCTGAAATTTTAATCATTTACATTGATGTAACTAACACATAGATTTTTGTTTCAATACTATTGTGAAACAGTACATTTTATTTCATTGAAAATGTATGTTCAGCTTTGCTAATGTAGTATATTGGTGTTAATAAAAAATAAAAACATTTTAAATTATGTAACATATCTAATTCACAATTGATAATAAATATAAAACTCAAGAAGTTTCTTGACAACTAGTTTAAAAGTGAAAATAAAAATAACTAAAAAATGTTCCTTTTTTATGTGAGTGCAAGTAAATGACAATGTTTCCTTTGTGACAATGTCCAAAAAATAAATTGGCTATATCACACCTATTAAAATTAATAAACTGTTCTTAGTCTTTCTCACTTGGATAATTACAGTTCATATAGTTTACAAATAAAAATTAAGAAATTTTGTTATCGAGGATAAAATATTTTCATCAAGGTCTTTACTGCAGATATAATGATTATAACTGAACTATATATTATACATAATTTTTCCATAAACAATAATAAAATCGTTATTACTATTTGGTTTATAGGATTTTGACGAAGGGAGTGTAAGGCTATTAGTGTCCATTGCGTTGGTTTATAGGAGCTACTATTTTTAATGACTTCTCTTAGTATTCTATTAATCTATAATTAATCATTACTTGAGTATATGCTTAAAATTTTGATTTCCCTAAAGTAAGATTTTATATTTTAAACAATTTTTTTTGTTTAAAATATAAAATCTTACTTTAGGGAAATCAAAAATGGTGAAGAAATTAATTAAATTATTTATCTATGTATGATTAATATATATCTTTAAACCTAAAGTTAAAAATGAAACCTAATGCAATTAAGAGTTTCAATGATCACAAATTATATTTACAAATTGGAAACATGAGATACGTTTAAAATATCATTTAAATGATAATAAGAAAAGTAATGAAATATGAAAAGAAAAACTCTTAAATGTATGTATGTTTATTTAAGTTTAAACACTGTCATGGAGAATTGATATGTGATAAATTTAATTACATCTTAAAATTGATCAGTATGTCAAATTTAATATTAGAATCAAATTACTGATAAAGTAAAATTGTAACATTATATAAATTTGTATTTTTTTATACAATTTAAATTTTGGTAATATATTTCAGTTTATGCACTTAAATGACTTAAAGCTAATTTGTAGGGCTCATCAACTTGTCCATGAAGGTAGGTAACTTTTCAGTATAGTAGTGATTGCATTAGTATTAAAAAAATTATATGTTTATTTATATTGTGTAATTCTGCATATTATTTCATGCAAGTTATTTTTTATGGCTTGCATTGTATGTGTATACTATGTATTGTCTTGATTAACTTGCTTATATTAGTTTGAAAAATACATTTTTATAGCTATATTATTTTTTCATTTATCTTCATATCACACAAGAAAAAAATTTTTAATGTATTTTTTACATTTTTTTTCCTGCACTGAAATTAATAAATACTCTTATATTCTTTTTTAGCATAAGTTGGATTTCCAATAGCTTTCTAAAAATAAAATTTCATTTTTCAATAATAGTCCAATTTTAACTTGAATAATAAATTTTAAGTCAAAACTGAATAATTTAGAAATTTTCAGTTTTGTATCTTAGTACGATTTGAGATAATAGTCATCTAATTTGATTCAAGGAATGATATAAATCCTTCAAAGATTTCAGTTAATCTAAACTTGTTAGATGATTAAATGCCATCAAAATTTAAAAAAAGGTTTCTAAAATAAAAATAAAAAAAAGCGAAAAGTTGAGTGAAAGAAAGTATTGCTAACAGACATTTTGTATAGAATTAGCATAAATACCAAAGGCAGGCATATGATAGATAAAAAATTAAATCATATCTTGAACTTTCATTTTGATTTTAAAGTCCAGTTTATTAGGGTTTAATCTAATTTCAGTGATACCAGTAATTTTTCAGTGTAAATTTTGGTAACCTAGTAATTTCTAAATTTCTTTAGCTCATTCATTGAGAACTTTTTTTAATTGACTATATTTGAACAAATAAAATCATTTTGTGGGGAATAAAAAGGTTTTTATCTAAACCTGCTATTTGAAAACAATAACCAAAATAAAGATACTAAATTCCAAACAAGATTGAAGTTATCTATTGTGAAAAATATAAATTTTATCAAATATTAGAAAAAAAAGAAGTAAGCTGCTTAAAGCTTAACATATAAGAAAAAAGATGTGGCAAACATAAAAAAGGTATTGTTAAAACTTTATAGATCAACATATCATCTAGATAGATTAAAAGTGTTGCATCAGCATCCTTGTATCTAGATCTGATTTGAGTTCAACTAGTTAAGTGGAAGAGCCAGGTAGGAGTCTTCATAATTTAAAAGTAGGGTCCAATAAGAAGACTCCCAATACTTGACCTGTCTCCTCTAGTATCATTGCTGTTGGAGGACATTATGACCATAACATATTTAATGTGTCCCATCAGCTTTTATTGAACATCACTATCTTCATATAAACCAGGATTCAAATTCCCTATCTTCCAATAATGAGAACAATGCCCTAATCCACTAAGTCACCATAATCTAGATCAAAGGCATAAAAATTGAATAAAGAACTACTTAAATTATTATTTGTTTCTTTGAATTTAAAATTGCTTATAATTTGAATTGGAATACATGATTTTCAAATATTAGTTGTCACTGAATTTCCACAATTTAATGACGTCTATCTTATTGGTTATTATTTATTAACTTCTAAATAAAGTAAAAATCTTTAATTTAAAATTAGGATTATTCATTAATTTCAAAAACAAGTTCAATGTGACATTTTATAGCTATTTTGTATTTTCAGCAACAAAAGTTTTACAGTAAAAAACATGATCATTTTTCTTATAAATCTTAGAGGCCTAATCATGCCTATTTATGTCAGAAATAATATTATAACAATATAATAGCACTATGGAAAATATTTCTATTCTTAAAAACGAATAAAAAAAAACTTGTTCATTTTTTTAATTAAGTTTTGAGGAAATTGGTTATATGAAAAAAAGTTTTCTATGTTCATTTCATAGGATTCAAATTTTGATAATTTATTCTGTTCAAAGAACCTTTTTCTAAGAACTATTTCACAATTAAAGTTGGGTCCTTGTTGCAAATAATTCAAAATTCATGGCTAGTAAAAATGATCCAACGTATATGAATTATAATACAGTAATAAACAAATGCAATCAAAAACTATCAAGAAATATGTGGTTGCTCATTCATTACAAACGTATCCTAATCTACTCACAACTTACTATCATACTTTGTCATTTTATGAATATTTGGCACTTACTGGGATTCTTCAACATACTGAAGATATTTAATAAATTGTAACTACTTTGTTATAATATTACAAATTATTTATAATGGAATAAAATTAAAAAGTTGAAACAACTTATAGTTATAAACAGTAATTATATTGTGTTCTTTAGAATATTTTGTTATATCTTTTTCAACTTTCATAGATGTCTTATGATTACATTGGTAGATAATATTGGAATGATTGAAATTTAATATTTGAGAAGCTAATTTTCATTATTCATGCATTCTAATTAATGTATGTCAGTGCATACAAAGTATTATTCTGTTGACTTGTTGAAAACAATAAAAATTTGCTAGCAATAAGTAGTTCAAATAAAGGAAATAAGGTGCTATCTGGAGTTATACAAATAATTTTCCATGTAATTATTAAATTTTTCTAAGATTGTAAATGCAAGATTTATTTTTGCAATTGATTATTTTTTTGAGGAGCAATATTTCATTTATTATAATAGATTGTTTATTCGAAATAATTAAAACAATAAAAAACTATCCCTTTGCATATAATATAAAGATTACTTTAACAAGGTGTTTTTCATAAAATTAATTGCATTCATGTTTTACTGATTTTGAATTTTAAATAACTCTTGGTTTATAATTTCCTGAAATCCATGTATTCTATTTTTGTAGTTTTACTTTTAACATGTACTTAGCATGAAATTAATTTAAAAATCTTAAAATTGACAAATTTGGCAAATTAATTTTTTGCGTTCTAATGATTTCACCTCCCACTCATTAAAATCTTAGGGAAACTATTTTTATAGCTTGCATAATAACTTCAATATCAATTTGTTTTTCAGGATACAAGTACATGTTTGATGAAAAATTAGTGACAGTTTGGTCTGCTCCTAATTATTGTTATAGATGTGGAAATATAGCTGCAGTACTTGCTTTTAAAGATGTTGAAAATCGCACACCCCAGCTTTTCAGTGCCGTGCCTGATGCAGAACGTGTGATACCACCAAGAGTCACCACGCCATATTTTTTGTAACACTATGTTAATTTATTTTGAAAATTTTAATGTTATGAACTCTGAATATATCTAAAGAACTTGTAAATATAATAGTATAATAAATCTTTGTATAAAAATCAACATATTTATCTTCAAATTCTCGAGATTGTGGTTAGATGAGCCTTAACTTGGTTTCATATATATATATATATATTTGGATCATTCAGGATTTTAAAATAAATATGCTTTTAAAGTATTATATTTATAAATTTTTTAATTAGCATAAAATGACTGTTGAACCATTTTTCAATTAAAAGACATGAAAATGGTTGTGGTTTGAAATTATCTTTTTTTGAATTGTATTTAGGATCGATAAATAATCAGTACTTTATTTTGATTTAATATATATATATATATATATATATATTATTAAATAATAAGCTTAGAGGGCTTGTTCACTGCTTTCTTTTTATTAAATAATTTTATAGAAATTTATGCATGCTTAATATATTGTTATGCCCACACATATGTGTTATATATTATTATTTAAGTTTTATTTACAATAAAAGAGGAAGCAATTTAAATTAGAAGAAATGAAAGTTAGGAAAAATCAAAGAACAAATCATTAACTAAAACAACTAGGGGTAATATATAAATCAACATTATCTTATAAAATTATTATCTGCATTAGTCTACGAATATTGCAGTGCTTATATATGGTTGGCAGTTCAATATTTTAATTTTTGTAAAGTGTGCATTTAGAAACATCTTATCAGAAACTTCACATTTATTTAAAATATGACAAAGAAAACTTAGAATTCCCAAATCTTCATGCTTAACAAAACGACGACTAAATATTTATAAGTACACATATAAAAATGCATTTTTATCCTTTTGGTACTTTATAAAAGATTTCATAAAATTTGTTTAATCAGTTTCTATTAGGGAAAATGCATAATCATTCTATTGTGTATTTTAATTTCTTTTATCGTTAAGAATCAAAATAAATATGAAAAATATGCACCATTATATTTATTGATTAAATAATTTTGAATACACCAGCAGCGACTACATAAGATATTATGAAACTAATTATATTTCCTTAATTCAAATTTCAATTTCATACTTTTACAAAACCAATGATCTCTTCCTTGAATGAAATATCTAGTACAAAATTCAACTCAAAATAATCATCTTCTCTCATATTTATGTAATAATGAAAGTTATTTTGGCCCTTAGAATAAATATTGAGAAAATGTTAAATGAAGCTTCAAAATTGATGCAATTCTGGGTGCTTTTTATTATATTACAATGGTGATGTTTGTGTTGACATATGCTTGAAATAATCTTAATATCATAATTACTACCAAATTACAAAAAAAAAAAAAAAAAAAAAAAAAAAAAAAAAAATTTGACAAACTCTAATGATCTGCATTATCTAATAACTAATAAAAGCCGGCTTCATTTAGAATCTTAATAAATTTTTTGTGTATCTGAATTTGTTTTTCAGTTGCAATGTTTTAAACATTATTTAATACAAAGGGATTCACTCAGAAGATGCGCTATAATTTGATCTTAATGTATTTATAAATTATATCATACTTTTCATACTATTTGATTTATATTTCACCACAATCAGTTTCATTTAAAAAAAAATTTCAGTAAAATCATTGCTCTTCAGTAGTGAAGTTATGAAAACGTTTTTTAAGAATAAAATTAATGTTTAAAATCATAAAATGTTTATAAATCATAAAAGAAAAATGACATGCTTAAGGATTCTGAATTGAAATACCCTTCTGGAAAAGGTAAGTAGGATTTTTTTGCAAATAAAATTATTGCAGTTTTACTATCTTTGGATCCTGAACACTAAACACATTGGTTTTTGTTGAGACATTGAATCATTGATAATTTATTTATTTTTTTTTAAAGTATTTGTATAGTCCTTGTTTTCATATGTGACTATGTAAGGGATACTGCTTAGTATTTGAAGAATTTTGTTTTATTTGCATTTTGTTAAATTTAGAAAAATTCTGATATTTATTTCTTAGAAGTTAAATGTGGAATAAAAACAACCATTAACCATCTTTTAACTTTTTTAGCTGAAAAATGTAAAAGACATTTCATTTGTTGTACCTACAAAGCTTCTGGTGTTATCATTAAACTGAATAATTTCTGATTTTTGTAACAGTTTCACTAATTACCAAATTTTGATGTTTTTAAAATTGGTTCTATATTTCAAAATGTTCGATTTTCGCTTAGCAATAAATTTCCTCCCCTAAGATTCTTTATAATTATTTTAATTTATTTATGACCAGGGTGATAAAAGTAGACTCTTATAGATATGAATCTCATTATCTAAATTATCTAAAAGATTCTTAACTATTTTTATTGGTCTGGTCTATGTTTATCATGAGAACTGCAAATGTCTTCATCAGCTTCATCTTCATTGAGTTGAATTAACATCTTGCGGAACATTCAACATCATATAATTTGAGTTTTCAAACGCTGTATTGTTTTTCATATTTATATTTGAGTAGCATTCTTTAGAAATAAAATAAATGTATAAAAATATTTTGGAATATAAAAATGAGCTGCTTTTAGAAGAAATTTTGAAACAATATGGACTGCATAGGGCACAGAGTCATCCAAATGCCATATGAATTCCAAAAAATCATTATTTCAATAGAAGTAAGAAAATGAAGATGATTACAATGCCTATTCTGAGGAGAATATCAAACATGAGAATACTAAAAGAGTGATTGCAGTTAAATAATTTTCTCAAACTTGTTGATTTATGAAGTCATGCCATATGCTGTATCTAATGAATTAAGTAATATAAAAATGTATTAAACCTTGTTCAATCATGGTACTAAAAATTTAAGTTTCTGCTATTCAAGTACAATATAAGTTTTAAATAATAAATACAAAAATGCTATTATTCAATCCAATATAGATTAAACATAAATAAATTCAAATGATGAAAAATATCAATATATATATATTTTAATTGAGTAGTCAGTAATATTTGTTAAATTACTCAACATTTACTGAAATTTGTTTTATATAAATATATTTTTAACCCTTAAATATTGTGCAAATTTTAACTGAAGTTAAAAATAGAGTTTTGCTTGATTTATATATATATAAACTATGGTGAGATTTTTGTATATATGTTATACATTTGAAATAATCATGTCAATATCTTAATTCAAAATTACCAAATTACAATGAGGTTTTAGTCTTATTCGGGTTTCATTTTAATTTAAATTCTAACCATCATGTAATTTTATAAATAATAAGACATTAAAAACTTTAACATTATTTTATTCTAAAAAAACATAACAGTGTAAGGAAATAAAAATATAATCTAGAAATATTAATATAAAATTTTAAGAATAAACCAATATCACAACTTTTAAGGCATGATTCCAAAGCCGAAGAGTACCTTGCATAAGTTAACAAAGTATGCAAATAAATGCAACTGGCTATAACAGCAACTTAGCAGCTTCTTTATCAACAATCCAATGGAGTTCTCCTTGTGATGGACGTACAAGGGCAGCTGGAAGTGGCTGTCGACTGTTACCTTCAATAATTTCCTGTGCAAGAAGAAAAAATGTAAAAATTTACTATTTTTTTCAGTATACATAGTATTTTTGTGTGTGTGTGTGTGTTTGTTTATATATATACAAAGAATGAAATAGAAAAAATTGAATAAAATTATATAATAATTCATTTATGTAATTACAATCTTCAAAACAGTAAATTTTTATGAACTTTTGAAAAAAAAGTCCGATTTTATGGTGTTTATAAAATTTCCAACAAGTATATAAATCCTAAAATAAATTGTTTAATTGTTATCAAAAATTTGTTTTCTCTTAACAAGTAATGTGTTATTAAAATTATAATCACATATAATTTAAATACATACTTTAAGTATTTCAGCTTTAGATTCTCCAGTAGTAACAAAAACAGCACACCTAGAATTGTTCAAAACTGGTAATGTTAAAGTAATTCGACAAGGTGGTGGCTTCGGTGAATCATCAATTGAAGCAACCCATTTCTTTTCTTCCTACAGAAAAAAAAGCAATATTTTTGTACAGAAACTATAAGTATACATTAATGAATAAGTATTAAACAAAATGTGGACAATGTGTCAATAATAAATATTAAACATATAAATAAATAAAGCTTCAGATTTAGAACTCAATTACTTATAATATGAATCTATTACTTGCATTCTATCAATATGATAAAAGATATTTATTTGAATATTGAACAAATAAAAATTTTGATACACTGTAAATCAGATTTACATAAATAATATACAAATGAGTTATTGTAACAAAGCATAATTTTGAATTTGAGTGAAAGAAATCATAAAGTAGATTAAGAAATGATGTGTTTAGCTATTTGACATTTTTATATACAATTATTAAAATTATGGAGTATATAATACCAAACAGATAAAAATGCAAGTATATTTTTAAGTTTCATAACTTTATTTAACAAATCAAATTTATAAATATAGTAAATTTTGAGTCATTATGCTAGTTTAGATAATTATATTTTAACATAAATAATTTTGTCACTATGAAATATGAGATCACGTAATTAGTTCAAAAAATTTTGTAACTAGGACTATATCAAAATATAGCAAGATAATTAAGAATCTTTTTAACACACAAAAATTATAATTTGATACTTTTATGTTCAATATTTGCGAGATTGATGGATTCCTTTAACTTTCATTCATAAGGAGTTCATAAATACTTAGGTACCAGCAGTTGAAATGCCATCGAAATTTAGTACTTTTTGCAATATTTTTAAATGAAATTACTTTGGTAATAGTGTGATTTCAACAAATGAAGCTTCACTAAATGTGTAGATTTACAAATATTGTTTAACTGAGCATTGTGAAAAAAGACAAATTTTAAATAAAATCAATTAACATAAATTGATAATTGTGGATAATGTAACATTACTTTAATTAGTCAAGAAAAAAAAAAAAAAACTGACAGATTTGAATGCTATAAAAGTTATGTAAACATATTATTAGTAGAGTACATATAATAAGAAACAAATTTTTATAAATATAATAAAGAAAATAATCAAAGGAAACACACACATATTTAGAAATACCCATTACTATTTAGCTTTGAATATTCATATAGGTGTTATGTAGCATTTAGCCATATACTTTGATTTGATATATACACTACAGACATATACATCAATAAAATAAGTAATAAAGTATAGTGATATTACTTAAATTTTGACATTGATTATTGCGGATATTGCTACCTTTAGAAGAGGATGATTAGGAAAGAGAGAGCATGTGTGACCATCAGGTCCTATTCCTAATAATAAAAGGTCAAATTTGGGAAGTGATGCAGAAGAGATTCTAAATTCTTGTTCAATTTTGTGAGCATAATCATTTGCAGCAGCATCACCTGAAGAAAAAAGAAGTATTTTAATTTCCTACATTTAATGAAGTAAATATTTATTAATGACATTAAATAATTATAAATTTTACCTTTTAAATTAGGATTAATAGTAACAAATTGGCTTTCAGATATTGGAATCAAAGAGAGCAATTCACGTTTATAACAACCAAATGTACTCTCTTTGTCATCAAAAGGAACTAGTCGCTCATCACAGAAAAAAAATTTCCATTTTGGCCAGTTGGTAGTCACATCAGGCAGACTTTTGCAAAGGAACTTAATAAGGCTTCCACCTTGAAAAATGTAGTCACATTAAGAGAATAAATAGAAAAGTGTTTGGGAAAAATATATTTCAGGGTGCTCCTTGGTGAAAATTGACAAATTTTTTGTGCATATTTGAAGAAACAAAACATAGCTTAAAACACTCAATGATATGCAATTAAATAAATCACTCAAATTTTACAAGGAAATAATTTATCACCATGTTCAATATACGATCTGAAGCCAAATAATGAAAAACCAAGGGGCATCCTGAAGTATAGCCACCCAAATGTTTTTCTTTATATTAAATATTTTAAAAGGATACCATTTATAACCTAATACATGATATTAATTGTATAATTTTTATGATAAAAATAATTTATATTTCTTGTTTACCTCCTCATTAATTTTTTGATTCAAATCTTAGTAATAAAACAATTTTAAGCTCATTCTTAAGGAACAATAAAAATCATTAGTGAAAATTTTATGATTTAGATGATATAATGAATTTTAATATAAGTGACAAGCAAAATCATTAACAATATGAATATAATAAATTTTAGAAAAGCTTTTATTTAATTCAGGAACAATAAAAAAATAAGTATGAATAACATAAGTTTTAAATTAATTTTAATAAATACATTATTATAGTCAATATACTATTTTTAAACATATTTTGATAAAATTAAATCATTTAGCAGAAGTTTTTTGAAATTTAATAGTTTTTTTGCTATAATAGTTTAATTCAATACTGATAAGTCTTTTAAATACTTTAATGATTTCTAAATTAGAAATATCATCGTGATTGTTATAAAGCATATTTATTAAAAAAGTGCCTTCTTTATTAAATAAAAATTTCTGCAAAATTGGATACCAGATTTCACATAAGTCATGAGAGACATTTGCACACTGCTTTAATTAAGTCTATTAGTATATTTAATAAAGCTAGTGCTAAATAAAATATAACAAAAATACATTATAGAAAATAAGTTACTTTTGAATTATGTAAATTTAAAATAGATATAAATATAATTGTTTTTTTTTTTAAATAAAAATCAAAAATATTGTAAATTTAATATTTCTTGATAAAATTCTTGGATACAAATTGAATTTGCTTAAGTATAAGTGTAAAAAATATTTTAATTTTTATTCTTTAATTTATATATTAATGATGACTATTTCAAACATTGGTTGCATCTTTAATATAGTAAACACTTTTCAACAAAAATTAAGTCTACAAAAGTTCATATACACATAGGAACTTTTGTAGACTTCATGTTACTAAGTTTATATTTAATTTTTATTATGTAATCATTAAGAAATTAGTTTCTAGGAATTAACATTTTAACACTTCCATAACAAAAGTTATAATGAAATATTTGATATTTGGAATTTAATATAGCGCACAATTGGTAAGTTGTTGATAACTGGATATTGCGCAGTGATGTAATTTAGGTTGGTGAGAAATTTGTGCAGCGATTGGAGCAAAAAGTAGAAATCGTGCGAAGCCTGCACAGTTCTCTGGTCTTTTATAATTTTTTTGTTAAATTAAAATTAATCAGTTTGTTCAATAATAGTTATTTAATTCATATTGCCTCATTAGCTTGACAGAATTTTAAAAAAATTGAAGAAATAATATTTACAAGGAAATAAAATAAGATTAAAAAATATGTTAGAAGAAAAAATATGTAAAAATATAAATATAATATAAAAAATGCCTACCAAGCAATACCATATTTAAGTAAAATATGTTTAAACAATAATAGCAAAGATATGAAAGAAAGCAAAAAATAGTGCAATGAATTCAGTTAATATAATAATTTTTCTGGCAATAAAACAAAATATATCAAACACATAAACTATATCAATTAATATTTCATAACATTTAGCACTATTATTATAAGTTGTTTGCACAGCAACATCTTTTCATATAGATCTTGCATTTTACTTGTGTTTTATGCCAACCAAGAATATATTCATTTATAGCAATATATTTTAAAATTAATATAATTTTCTAAAATTACATCATTAACTGCATGGTAAACCTTTGTGAGAAAAATGTGCTTTTCACATATTAGTCGTAAAGAAACAAGTTCATTTTATAAATCTAGTGAGAGATTTGTATAATATAGTAGGGCAACATACATGAAATTACGAATTTTGCTACAAGAATCTTAACTTCTTTAGGAGAAAATTGTTCAGAGTCTTAATTATGGAAACCTAACTAATTTTCAAAATAAAAATATTAACCAAGTATAAAGAAAATCTCGTAATATGACTGATCGTTTGATTTTTAACATTTCTTTGAGTTGAGATAAATAATTGCAGTATTTTAGCATTAAAAAGTCCACGTAACACTTTCTCTTGAATAAATATGAAATAACTTGATTCAACTAGAACAATTAGAATACACTTGCAAGAGAATGATATAATTTCAGTTTTTAAAATTCAATTTGTGCTAATAAAAAATGCGACGCACATATTTTGAAAGTTATATTTAAAAGAAAACGAAGATATAAACGTGAAAATGTGTTTATTACCCGACAAACCAACACGAAAACAATTATTTCTATGTATACTTTCCAAAGCTTTACTTTCAATCAGTTTTGATAACGAAGATATTACTCCAACTTCTCCACAACAAACATTCACTTCCACGGGTGCCATATTTACAAAATTCAAGTTCCTGGTAAACTTGTTTGTATTTTATTTTTGTTTGGATTTTGGTAAAATATAAATAACATGCTGAAAGTATCACATATATAGCTAATTATATAAAACTGTTAAAATTGTTTTATGTACTCCACCCATAAGCTCTTGAAAACTGATGACATAATATTTTTGCCTAAATCTGGAAAAATTAGTCAATTAATAAAAACAAATTAATTTTTAATGAGGTACAAAATAATAAGATTGAAGTTTTTGACATGCAAATTTTCAAACATATTGTATGAAAATAAGGGAAAATGACTACTTATCATTAGAGGCAAAACATAACCATTTTTAAAGAGTTTGTATACATCTCAACTTAATCGAAAATTGTTGCGAATTATTTGTGTGATTGTTGTGCTGATGCTCAGATTGTTTAAGTAAGTTTAATGGAATTATAGAAATTGTATTTGGTAAAATTATTAAATTTTGTATTTGTGAGTGTAGGTGCTTTTAGTTATGGCATCTTTAAAGTCTCTTTTGCCTGCTCCTGCTCAAATATATGGAGATCGTGATGATGTAGATCGTCTCAAAAAACGGAATAGTACATCTAAACAACTTGTTGTTACATCCCGTTCTGCACCGCCATATGGAGCGAGAAAAGGTTGGGTACCTCGATCTTCTGAAGATTTTGGTGATGGAGGTGCTTACCCCGAAATCCATGTAGCTCAATATCCACTTGGTCTTGGAAAGAAAAAGGAAAAAACAAATGCAAATAATTTACCAGTTCAGTTAGATGCACAGGGTAAAATTAAATATGACGTTATTGCTCGTCAGGGCCATAGCAAGGATCGGGTTGTTTATCATAAATTTCAAGATTTACTCCCATCTGAAATCACTAATGAAGACGATCCATCTTTGCAAAAACCATCTGCTGAAGATATCGAAGAAACTACAGAGGCAACAAGGTTGGCCCTGGAAAAAATAACCCATACAAAAATATCGGCAGCTATGCCTGTTAGAGCTGCAGAAAAAACAGGGCCTGTGCAGTACATTCGTTATACACCTTCACAACAAGGATTTGCCTTTAATTCTGGAGCCAAGCAACGTATTATTAGAATGGTTGAGGTTCAGAAAGATCCTATGGAACCTCCTCATTTTAAAATTAATAAAAAAATACCCCGTGGTCCTCCCTCCCCTCCTGCTCCAGTGATGCATTCACCTACTCGCAAAGTAACTGTGAAAGAACAGCAAGAATGGCGTATACCACCTTGTATATCCAATTGGAAAAATGCTAAAGGATATACCATTCCTTTAGACAAAAGGCTTGCTGCTGATGGTCGAGGTCTGCAACAAACTCATGTAAATGAAAATTTTGCAAAGTTAGCTGAAGCTTTATATGTTGCTGATAGAAAGGCTCGTGAAGCTGTAGAAATGAGGTCTCAGCTAGAAAAGAAACTTGCCCAAAAAGAAAAAGAGAAGAAAGAAGAGCATCTGAGAAAATTAGCTCAGCAAGCAAGAGAACAACGTGCTGGAATACGAACTCAGCCTGCTGCTGAGAAAGATGAAGAGGTTCGTGAGCGAGAGACTTTGCGTTATGAACGTCATAAGGAACGTCAGAGGGAAAGGAATATAGCTCGCGCAGCTCCTGATAAAAGAAATAAACTAGAGAAGCAGCGTGAAAGAGATATTAGTGAGCAAATAGCTCTTGGATTGCCTAATGCCCGTCAAAGCAATGAATTACAATTTGATCAACGCTTATTCAATTCAACCAAAGGCATGGATAGTGGCTTTGGAGAAGAGGAAGACTATACTGTTTATGACAAGCCTTGGAGATCACAGCAAGCTGTTAGTAATAATATATATAGACCTAGAGGAAATACTGACAAAGATGTGTATGGAGAAGATTTTGACAAAATTGTTAAGACTTCTAGATTTGTACCAGATAAAGAATTTGCTGGAACTGATCGTTCTTCTAGGCGTGAAGGCCCTGTTCAGTTTGAAAAACAAGAAGAGGAAGATCCTTTTGGTTTGGATAAATTCTTAACTGAAGCTAAAAAAGCCAGTAAGCGCCCAACTGATGACCGTGATTATGATAGAGATAGAAGTAAAAGACGGAAAGATTAAATATTTAATTGGTAATTATGGCTTATTATTTTTAATATGAAATGACAGTTAATAAGTTCTTTAATATGAAGTGACAGTTAATAAATGATGGACTTACTTGGTATGAAGTTAAGCTGATATGCCTATTGGTATATTTATTTCAACATTTTGTTTGTTGTCACCAATGTCACATTTTAGTAACAAAAAAAAAAAGTCATGAAAAAAAATATTATTCTAAATGTATACACTTTATAAAATTTAAAAAAAGTATACAAAAACTATTTTTTCAAATATATACATTTTTTAAAATTTTAAAAAAGCATGAATAAAGTTTTTTTTAAAATATATACACTTTTTAAGTAAATAAAGTTGAAACATGAATACAATAAGAAAATACATGTAAGCAATAGAATTTAAATAAAATAAATGAATAAATAAAAATATATATATATAATAAATAAACCAATATATATATATATATATATATATATATATATATATATATATTATGATACTAAAATATTGTATATGATAAGAAAGTAAACATATTTTAAATATGAAAAATTATATATATCATTGAAAAAAATGCGATCATTTTATATTTTTGAATACCTTTTATGTCAGATATATATAACTTACACTATTATCTAAGATATCTGTCTTACAATTATTTAAATTCTTAAACTGAGAGATTATTGTTTTATTTAAAGTTTTAAAAATCATCAGATTTAAAACTTATTTCACAATACATTTTACACCACAATATTAACTTTTTAATAAAGGTGTACTTCTAATTATAAGTTAGTTAATTTTATTGATATTGAGGAATAAAGTTAGAATGTGTATGTGTAGGGACATACACATTCGTAACTGTAAAATCACTCAACATTTGCGATTTGTCTTCTTATTTTTTAGTACGAATAATAAAAGTTGAACTCTAAAATGTAAATAAAATAATCTTTTCTCTAGAATCACTAGCAGCTCATTATCCCTAAAACAGCAACAGGTAATTCTGGTGTCAGTTTCGTTTAGCATTTGAACTGACCCATTTTCTCTCTTCTCTATTCTAAGAACCCTCGAGGTAATTTGATGTACGCAACTGTTAGGAGTGAGTTTAAAACTCTTTTGGGGTGTTTTTATGACGTTAATACTTTAATTGTCACGATATAATGCTCCAAGTTTGGCAGACTCGCTCATTTTGAAGGATTGATTAACAAGCTATTTTAACCAATAATATTGTTTTGAATACTTCCATACGCAAGCTTTGAGAACTAATGCCAGATGAGGAGACAAGACAACCGAACTTCTCATCTTGGTCTGGAAGAGCCTTAATATAAAATTTAATCAAAAAAATTTATGGATAATTTAACATATCAACTTTATTATTTTACCATTGATATTTGAAATCTATAAATCTTCGTTTTTGTTAAATTTGTAAAATTAGCTGGGCATGTTGTTCGATATCAACAATGTAGGAAATATTTGTCACTATTTCAGTATTTTTTTCCCCGATCAAAAATTCTTCATATGGGTACCCTTGGCGACTTTTTGAAAATTTTGCCAAGGGTGATTGTATGGTAAAATTTTGCCAATATTGATACTATTTCACTATGCAACTAGCAGCCATTTTTTTTTACACAAGTTGATGTTGCAACTTTATGTAATATAAACTGCTGTTTGCTATGCTTATATATCTGAGAATTGTTTTCTTTATTTTTAAATATTTTCCATTTTTAGTATTAGTGAAATAACATTCTTATCTTCTATATAACAGGGTTCACACAACTCCTCAAAACTTCTTAAATTCCAAAAACATTTTTAAGGGTCCTTGAAATTCCTGGAATTTTGACTTGATTCCTTGAAAATCGTGAATTACTCCTGAAATTTTTTCTTACCTTGAAGCATTTATTTTTTTCTAAAAAATCTTATAATTTTTTTGTTTTATGTTTTAAAATTTTCAATAAAATTGTCGGAAAACTTAATTTAGTATTAATTTTTAATTTTGCCACTAGATGGTAGCATGAACGATATTCAAGTTTTGTGTTTCTTAACTGTTGACTTGTATTAACGGTTTTAAGATCTATTTCAGCTACAATAATTTCATGATAATGTTGTTTAGTTATATTTAGATTTATGTGATATGAAGTGAAGTAATGACCAAACAAAATCAATGTTGTGCAATTAAGACAGGCAATTTTAATTGATTATTTTTCTATTTGGTGCTGTTTTTTTATATTATATAAAATTCTTTGAATATTAATATTTAAATATAAAATTTTTTAGTTAAAACATGCTTTCCATGTCTACATTGAGAAAAATTGCATATAATTTATAATTTAATCAGGATATAAATTTGTTTATAAATAAAATAAAGACTGAAAGAAATTTAACATGCCTTGTGGAAAGTGTTTTTTCAATGACCATGGACTCTGGAATAGCCATACAAAGATTGGCTTTTGTATTGTTCAGACAAAACACATGTGTGTGCTCATTGTCTGTTTATCAAGAAAAATTTCTGGATTACATATAAAGGCGAATCAGCAATTGAATCTCATATGAGAGGGAAAAAGCATATATATTTATTAAAACTAGCTATATCTACTAAAAAAATTCTACTCATTTAAAACAATTTTTTCAATTCTGTTGATTTTGTTAAAGAATGTGAATCCAAAGCATGCTCTGAAATTTTAGATTCTTTTATTTCTTCAAAAGAAGTTTTAAAGTCTGAAATTATATGGATGTTTAAAGTTTTAAACAGTGAATTCAGCTACAGTTCTTGTAAAAATATAAATTGCCTCTTTCAAGCAATGTTTCCAGACAGTGCTATTGCAAAGTAATTCATTTGTGCTAAAAAAGTGTGCTTATTTATCAGTTTTTGGAATTGCAACTTATTTTTCAAATGTAGTGAAAGAAAAAGTTCAGAATGTTTTTAATTATGTGCTTCTCTTTGATGGAAGCTTAAATAATCATCTACAGACAAAACAGTTGGACTACCATGTTAGGTTTTGGGATTACGATGCAGTTAAAACACAGTATTATTCATCTGATTTTTTGGGTTGTTCAACTGGATATATTTTGTTTGAAAAAGTGAATGAGAAGAGCTTAGAATTTGAAACAAGTGGATTACTCCAGTTATCAATGGATGGCCCAAATGTGAACTGGTCTGTTTTGATTAAATGGCTGATTTTTTAAAAAGTGAACAGTCATCAAATATTGTAAATGTTGTTAGAAGCTGCAGCCTACTCATTCTACACAACACTTACAGCCATGGCTGTTCCTCATTTCCAGAAGTTGAGGTAACAGCAAGTGCAGTTTACAGACTATTTAGGGACTCACCTGCTCATAGGGAGGACTTTGATAGCCTGACACATATGTAAAATTTGAAATTACGTAAAATGATACCGTATCTCAAAACATATATGTTATTTGTTCAAAACAAAATATTTCCTAATCCAAGTACAAAAACTTTTGATATTGTACAGAACTGTACAAAAAATGTACTTTTTTCTGCTAAATGCAGTTTTTTATATTTATTGCTCGGGAGTAGAATTTTTTTTTTGACACTTTATCAAACTGATAAACCAATGTTGCCATTTATTGCTAAAGATTTTCATGCATTGTTGAAAAGTTTGATGCAAAAGTTTTTAAAAGAATCTTTGCTATCTGAATCTATTGGAAATGTGTCTAAAAACTCTAAAATTACTCATTATTTTAAACAATAAATCCAGTATCATATAGAATGTTGAGTATTTAGATGAAAAAATTTTCTGTTATAGCTGTAAGTTCATTGAAGGCTTTTAAAATTATCATTAATAATTAAAAAAATAATTCATTGGATTGATAAGCTAATAAATTATAATTTGAAATGAATACTAGCAATAAAATTTTTGCTTATAAAGAATATAAAACATTTTGTAAACTACTGTAAATTTATTATTATTTGTTAAATGTTTACTGATCTCTTTATATGATTCAAACTAAAATTTCTTTCAGATTAAAACTTTCTATTATCATATAAATTTTGCTCAGAATTTTTTATTATTATTATGGCTTATACTGCTTATCTACATAATAAAAAAAAGCATTTAGATAAGCATAAGATATTTTATCTGAAAATTTAAATGAAAGAATATTTTAACCATAAAGTGAAATTTTTTAAATTAAAAATAAGGTTGAAACAAAAAATATTAAAAAGAATGTGTTTATATTCAAATATTTAACATAATTCTTTTGTTTCAAATATTAATTTTATGTTGCAGACAATCAAGATAAGAGTTAAAAAAGATTCATTGCATTTCTCCTGTGAAATGTTAAAAATAGACCAGTTGCAAGTACTCACTTAAAGTACTCATAGTTGAAAAGTGGTCTTCAATATGCAAACAACTAAGTCATTTCTGTGGTGTAATTTCATATGGGAAATTTCAGAAGAAACAGCTCTGATTTTTGGCATTGTACAGCTAAAGGACCATTTTATAATTAATGGGATATGTATCAACACGAATATGGTCTAATCATATAAGTAATAATTTGTTTTATTCATGAGTATTTAACTTGCATTATTTTAAAAATATTTCTTTAAATAGTCTTATAAAAAGTATATGTGATAATTATCAATCATAAAAGTTTTTTCCTCCATACTGTTGTGAAGTTAATATAAAGTAGAGATTTTTTGATTAATTGTTTATTGATATATCTCATTAAAATATTTATTTTTTGGTTTCCAATCCCGTAAGAATTTATTATATTATTTAGCTATTACATTAATGACAAATGTATTTTCATGTTCAGTTTGTTAGTCATATTTATTGACATTTTTGAAGAAAATACAATTTATTGTATATTATGTTAGTAAATATGTTTTGCACTATTCTTAAGAGTCATATTGCTTGAATTGTCATTTTTATATAATGGTGCATTCATTAGTTTTGCTTAAGAAATGGGCTTTACAAAGCACTTTCTTATGTAAATATACATTATTCAAAAGAATTTACATAACAAACTTGGAAACCTTTTAATTTATATAAAAATTTACAAATTAATTTTTTTATTCAAAAATTTGCTGTTGGAAGAGGACTGAAAAGTAGCCTTCCAAACAAATTCAAATTTATATCAGTGTTTAATGTTTTTTTTTTTAGTCATCTAATAGAATGACTTAATTCATATATGTATTTTAAAGGCATTAACTTTCTTATGCAGTTAGTTTTGACTTGAAGAATATGAATTGTGGACTGTGGCATTCATTAAATTCTGGGAGATATTCATTAAATATAGCAAAATTCTCTTTATTACTTTAAGAAAATTGGGAATATTTTTGTATTGGGTTATATTTGAAAAATATATCTAATAATATTACTTTATATGCTAGATACATAAATTACAGATATATTTCCTTAGTTTTAAATAATCTAGTTTATTCCTTTAATTATGTATAAAATTATAAAACCAAATCTAATGAACTCTTTTGCTATTGATGTAAATATTTTGTGGTATCACTTATATTAACATGAATCACGATTGCTCTGTAAAATTTTATTTAATTAAGTTTCATATTTCAATAATAAAATTGTGTTCACTATAAAACTTTTTTGTATAGATTTGTAAACTTTATACTGTTATTTTTTAATATTGTCTGGACTATCTTTTTATTATTTTCTTCATATATTGCTTATTAATAATTTGTGAATTGATATCACCTAAGAATATTAAACATCTTAAAATTTTATTAATTGCATTTTTCATCATTCATTCATGGTGCACCAGCCCAAGAATGGTATTTTTAATGAATTAAAATGTTTAGACTTGAGTAAAAATATTTCTTGATGATTAAAATTAAGTATTTGTTTTCTAAACTACAACACATTGTTATTATGATATTTCTTATTTCTATGATGTCAAAATCTGTATATTGTATTAAAGGAGGGTAGGATTTTGTGATTGATTAAGGACCTAGTTATTCTGTAAAATTATGCAGTTAGATTTTTTTTACTTCATGCTTGACATGCTAAATTTTTTTTTTCAATTATGCAATTTGTGTTTTATATAAATATGCAGTACATTTTGCATTTAGCAACAATTTTTTATGTGAATGTGATTTGTTGTTATTACTTTTAACATATTATTGAAATTACTGTTAATTTTCAATATTTCTTCCTGAAATAATTCATTGAAATTTTTGTAGTGTTTTTTATTAAATTTTATCTAATTAGGGAAACTTAAATGAATTTTAATGTATAATACATGATATTAATGCACTAATAGATAATATTAGTTATATATGACATTAATTAATTTAAAAATCTAAGAATGCCATAGTACTCAAAAATGAAATAATGTAGAATTAACTTTGCAATCAGTTACTATTTTATTTAAGTATAAAATATATTAAGAAAATTTAATTATTGCATAAATATTTACTTTTTATGTGAAAATAATTCCAGTATACTAATTTTTATAAACTGCTAAATGCATTTTCATCTTTATCTATACTTCTGTCATTTTTCAACCTTCATAATGATTTTTACAATCTGTATGATTGCATCATTGCTATTGTAAAAATTGTTTTCCGCAAAAAAATAAAATTTCAATAAACATGTAATTTGCTTATTTCTGAGCAAAATAATTTTTGAAATGCAATAAATAGCTATTACATTCTTCCATGTATATACAGGGCATTTTGATAACATCTATTCAGTTAATTCCAATCACATTGAGTAGGGTATAGGATTGGTTGGTACACTGAATTGCCTATTTAGAATTTGCAGAGTGAAATTCTCTTAAACTGAATTATTTGTATGTAATAACTTAAAATTAGTTAAATTGTGTTGAGTGATAATTTACCAACAAATTCATATTCTGAAATATATGAAGTGCATTTGATAGTTTTCATCAGTTTTTTTACTTATTTTTGTAACTAAAAATTAAGTGTTACATAATTTTAAACAAAGTTCATACAATTTTTAACAGATCAGGATTTTTCCATAGATTCTTTTATACCAAATTTATTTTGAACCATTCATATAAGAATGATGAGAATAAAAGTGTTAATTCAACATTCACAGTAATTGAACATTGAAAGACTTTTGCATAGTTAAATTGAGCATGAAAATACTGCTTCCAAAGAAATCCATACATTCATATAAAAAATAGTGATAATAAAATTTTAAATACAATTGGAATATGATTGATTAAATAAAAAAATTTTATTATAAGTTTTACGATCATTGCAGTGTAACTGATGACTACTAACTGATGTTTAAAATTAATTGATGCTGCATTTTGAATCATTTTATTAAATTGATCTTTTTCTCATATGATAAAACTTGTTATATATTTGAGTTAATTATTTTTTTCAATTTGAAAAATATTTTTAATCTATAAAATTAAATTATTTAATAAATAATGCATGTTTTCTTTGTAATCAATACTAAAATATGCAAAGTGTATTTAGGAAAATTGGAAGTTAATTCTCTCTTATGTAAATCTCGGACATTATTTCAAATTCTCCATTTAGTTTTATATGTTTTATTGAAATGTTTATTTTAAGTTTTTTAAACTGTTAAGAATTTTTTTATCCATCATAATCAATACCAACATTTCACTTTACAGTGTTTCAAATTTGATATCAATAAACTTTTATAATTTGCTTTTTAAGTGGCAATTTCGATTTTAACTAAAAAATTTATTTCATTTTAATTAATTTTTAATTTAATAGTTTTAACAATCCACATTTAATTTAATTAATCTCATTGGACTGCATGATAAACTTTCATATTAGAAACAAATTGAATGTTTAATAAAAAATTTTATGAGTGAAAATCATTTTTTTGCTGTTTGAAATCAGGGTAGCTAATTTATTTCCAAATTAGAAAAATTAATCTTGCAAATTAAGAATTTAGATGATAAATATTTTGTTATCCTAAATTTACAAAGTAAGAAATTCGTTTCTATAAAGATTTCTCTAACAAATTATAAGAAATTTATTGCTGTAAATTTGGCACAAATCATAAAATTCCATTTACCTAAAAGTGCTGTAATTTTTTTTATTGTATGTCCAATAAATAATTAAACGCCATTGATCTTTGTAAAATGATTCCAAAACAAAGGCCTTACTTTAAAATATTTAAATGAGTATCTTATATATATTCATTTGTAAGTAGAAAAATTTATGAGAATACCAAACTTTAAAGTGAATTGTCCACTCACGTGGTAACTAGACCCATGTCCATAAATTAAAGATAATTCAGAATCACACAGAAATTGAAGTCTAAAATAAAAATTTCACATGTAGAATTTATCACATACATCTTGAAGAATAATATGCAAATTATACAAGAAACCAAAAGATGGCGCCGATAATACGTCTCAATGACGAGAGTGTAAGAGAGGGGAATATAAAGAATGGTTGCAATGAAGTAAAACTGTTCACAAGCGCTTTAAAAGCCTTTCAGTGCAATAACCGTATAATTAGGGCACAATAGATGCAATTAGATGTTGTTTTACATGGTAGAATTATTGGCCTTCTGGAATGTGGATGTGCCTAGCTCAAAGTATTCGAGGAATTTGGAATCGTCCAGAATCCCATCTCCAAGCTTTGGCAAAGTTTCCAAGATGATGGTAATGTGAATAGACATTACTGCACAGATCACCCCCAAGTTACAAACGCGGAAAGAAGACCGGTATGTGACAGTTACTGCCAAAAGAAACAGACGGAGCACATCATCAGACCTGTATCGTCAGCTCTCTTCAGCTACCGGTAAGAAGTTTCAAGGCTGACCGTGTACAGATGCTTAGGACACATTGGTCTATATGCTCATAGGTCTGTCAGATGTGTTTCACTTAATGCAACTCACTGTCGCCTCCGATTACCCTGCAGTAGAGAGCATGCATTGCGGAAACTACAACAGTGGTCTTATGAAATGTTTTTCGACGAGTCCAGATTTTGGTTTCAGTCTGATTCTCATCGGACTTTCATATGGAGAGGGTCAGGTACCCGTTACCACCAAGAGAATACCATTGAACGACACCGTTACAGTGGTGCAGGATTGCTTGTTAGGGTAGGAATTATTCTGGGTTCCAAAACCAAGCTGCGTGTTCAGAATATAACCATGACAGGCCAGATCTATCAGGATATCATTCTGGAACATGTACGTTTGTTTTGGGGCACCATGGGTGCAGAATCTCTGTTTATGGATGACAATGCCCGTCCTCACCGTGCAAACATTGTAGACGAATGCCTTTAATCGGAGGATATCATCCGTATGGACTAGCCAGGATACTTACTAGACTTGAATCCGATAAAGCCTGCGTGGGACATCTTGACTGACGAATTGCAGCCCGTCAACCCCCTCCTACATGTCTACCGGAACTTCGGAGATAGCATTACTTGATGAGTGGTGTAATATTTCCCAAAATCAGATCGATAATTTGATACTCAGCATGCCTAGGCGTTGTACGGCCTGTATTGCATCGTTTGGAGGACATACTATGTATTAACCATCATACCAGCCATGTTATATTGGTTCTTGTAAATAGGTTCTTTTTTGAAATTTGCTCCAGGAATTAAAAATTGCATTTTTTACTAATGATGTCAAACATATAGTACCTTTTTTCCTTTTTACCTTTTGTTTAGTAAATAGACTTTACAAATAAGTCACATTTGTTTTGCTTCTGTCTCTATCTTTGCCTCAACTTGCATTATCCTTAATTTATGGATACGAGTGTATTAAAGATCAGCGAAGGTGTCTACGCGCAAGCAAACTGGATTATAAAATGTATGGTTTTTGCAGGAAAACCACAAAATTGTTTTCCTATTCTTCCTGTTTCTATTATTCTTATTTCATCTACTGGCGTCACAGACCTATTCAATTTATACAATACCTGTAAGACACTTATTAGTTAATAATGTATTGATGGGAATGGATACAATCCTTTTTTTTTTCTAAAAACCAAAGGTTCAGGACGACGGATATAATTTAAATTCCATAAAGAGAGAAAACACACACACTTCCAGCTAAAATGGTTATCAAACGATTTAAAAAGGTTTCATTTCTAGTAGCTTGTACTAAAGATGATATAATCTACCATATTGACCATAGCTTGAAGTTTTAATAGCCGGTAACTCAAAAAAAAAATTTTGGATTTATTTGATGATTCTCAATCAATATTCTGAAAGATTTCTAATAAAACTCTTTGAAAAATTTGTACTGATTTTAAAATTTTCTCATAAACTTTTCGAGAAATAATGGTTGAATCGTGAATAAAATGTTTTCATAAACATCGGGATGCTAATTTATAGGCAATGCAACTCAAGCGACAGGTTTGTTTTTTCGGAAATTTTGCTTTTTGAACAATTTTTATTCAAATAGTTAATTACTAAATATATCCTTAACTTTTAAAAGTTATTAATTATTGCCTGTTAATTTAATTTTTCTAGTGAATTTCAGCTGATATTTGAGATGTATTCTTATTATATACTAGTATTCATAATCACACACTGTTTCAAAAAATTTCAGTTTCAAGAATTTCTCGCTGAATTTGCTGTTGAATTGTTACCGCTCTGGTCTTCGATTCAACAGTTTATGGGTTTGATTACTACTTTGGACGTATGGATTCTGAATACACTTTATGCTATCTATTTAGATCCCATTAGATTTTTCAATTGTACAAAAAAATTAAGTCAGCGTGATAACCAAATATTAAAGATTTCTCTTTTAACATTCTAACATAAAAAATATTAACTATCTGTATTGTACGGAATCATATATATATATATTTTTTTACTTTTAAAAATTTTGTAATAAAATCGGTATTTTAGAAAAAACAGTATATCAATCTTACAAAGGAGATTATAAAGACGATTCACATTAATCATATAATAGATTGCTAGATGGCAGCACTAACAATAATTAGAGTTATTTTACTTGTGTTTTTGTGATGAAATTATATTTCGCTAAGAAAATGATTTTGAATGAATTTTTAGATAAGATTATGATAAATGGGAATTTTGATAGTACATTGAAACATGTGTATGCAGTAAAATTTTATTAAAGAGAGCTTTCTTTTTCTAAATAAATTTTAAATCTGCTTATAAAAAGAAGGAAAATATATTAAAATAACAAAGTATTTTGTAAAGATTAGAATATCATTTAATTAGTTTATATTTTATTAATGTTTAGTTTAATTCAGTCTAGAAAAATATAAACAAAATACATTCCTTTAGAAAAAATTCCATTAAAAAAGGAAATAATGAAAAGAGCTGTTTTTATTAAAAGGAATTAGTTGATGCACATTTCCATTAATTAACTTAACATACATTTTATTAAATAAATAGTTTGATAAAGTTCATATTAATTAAAAACAATTGAGCTTTATTTTTAGTTTTAAACTTTCCCCAAATAATTTAAGCAATTTCTGGCCTTTTTGTAATTCACGTAGTCTTTTCTTATAGATATTTATTAATTAATTAAAAAAAAAAAAAAAACATTTTCTATTTATAACATTAAAAATTTTATAGTTACGTTTACACATTACAAAGTCATGAAAGTAGATCTATAATTTATAAAAAGTATGTAAAAAATGTATGATAATTGAAAAATTGCATAAGAAGATCTATACCATTTAAAATGAATAAATGATAATTTATTTCCTTTTAATCTGTCAAGTACGTTCGCACAGTAGTTAATAAGTAAATCAATGAAACGTAAAAGCAACTTTGATCTAAAATAACTTTTGTTTAAAATAACTTTTCTATATTCATTAATATTGACAATCGCTACTTATTATGAGTTGAAAAGTGATTTATTATAATAATTAAATATATGCTTCTTTAAAAATAAAACGATAATTTTTTTCTAAAATTGTACTATAATTAATTGATATATAAAATTACTCTTATGTACAAAGCAATGCAAGTTCTGTGAAAATAAAAATCAGTGTTATAATTTTTTAACTTGTTTACGAAATGTTCTAATAAATGTGCATATAAATTTTCTTTCACTGTTTTTTTATTTTTTATGAGATCGATTAATATAATCAAAGCTTTTTACTTTAAAATCCACACCATTTCCTGTCAATATTACAATACGAGTATTGTCTAATAAAGATTAGTGCTGCCATCTTTTGAAACAATATTCAGATAGAATTTTAATTTTTTTTTTTTTTTTTAATACAATGAAACCACACATAAGCATACTTATGAAATATATTTCTAACTTTGAGATTCATAAATTTAAAGATAGTAAGTCTATATAAGGAGGAATTTTTCCATAAATAATCATAATTTGTATCGATACTTTTATCTGAAGCATTTTTTAACTCATTACCAACATATAAATAGAAATGATTTAATTCAGCAAATTAATAACTTATTACTAAAATTAAACACTGTTATATAACTTGATTGTAGAATTAAATACTAGTATATGTAGTTATTGTATCGAAATTTTCATTAATAAATTACATTTTCTTTCCTTTTATTTCTTCCAATCGTACATACTAATTTTAGAGTAGCCAGTAAATTTTTTCCTGCTCTTTCTTCACTTATTGAAAGTAAGTATTGATGAATTGTAAGTAACATAACTATTGAATAGTTACATGTGACTCTTTATTCATATCATATTTGTTTTTATATCCTATCGTTTTGGATATTTCATTGATTAAAAAATACAGTAGAACCTCGGTAAGTCATTACCCCAATAACACTTCATTCTGGATAACTTATCATGCATCGTCGGTTCTGTTTTGTTGTTATAGAAGACAAAATATGATTTCATCTTCACTAATTCGTCATTAATTCAGATGGAATACGAGATATAAGAAAATTTGGCATGAAATGAAAGACAGAAGTTAGACGTCACTCCATTAACCTTTAAAAGTACTCCAGGAAAAAGCATTTCTAACATATCGCATAGTAAACAAACTAATGGCCATAGGCCGTGTAAAGGTATTTTTGTATTGTCCATGTAAATTGCCCTCGAGGTGGATTTTTAAATAGGGACCATATTGCCGTGTCACAAGGGAGAAAACCCAGAAAATAACACCGTAGATGGAAGTTCGTGCAAAAGGCAATATTCATTTTTCGTTGTTTAATAGTACCTAGGATCGAAACCAAAACCTTGTTCTCTGAGCAGCTCTGTTTGATTGTCAGGCCACGCTTAGCTCAAAAGGAACAATTTGAAAAGTTCTGATAAAGTAGAATTTCGGAAAAAAGTTTGGAACCAATATCTAGTAAAATAGAATTTCAAAATATTGAAAGGACATTAAATTTTAATGAGAAAAATTATAAATCTTTGATATTAAGCAAAATTAAATAAATGTGTAATGAAAGTATATTATACATGAAATTTAAAGAACATTGAAATAAAATTTTTATGTAGATATGCTTTTTACATTTTTAGTGGCATAAAAAGTATAATTTTTCAAGTCAATAATTTATGTTTATAATTTTTATTAGGTAAGCAAATATCATTTTAAAAATATAGCATTTTAAAATTATTTTAATATATTGAATTCAATTGAATTATTTTTTATTTGTAAAATGGAATTAATTTATAAAAAAATTATCAGTTATCATAACCGACCCTGTCATGGATGGTAAATAAAGGTTTATAATGAAGCCGTTGCTGCTCGCAATATGATCTTGAAGATATATTATTGCTTATATTGTGCGTCAGGACAATTTAATTTTAAAAAATGGAATATGTATTAAGCTTTGTGATAAAAACCATCAACTTGATAAGAGCAAAAGGACTTAACAATTTTAAGATTTTCGTAAGATAATGGACACTGAATTGGCAGATGTTGATTATTATACAGAAGTGAGATGACTTAGTAAGGGAATAATGCTCAAAAGATTTTATAATTAAAGAACTGAAATAAAAATATTTATGGGAGGAAAAAAAATTGTGTTACTGAATTTGTAGACGAAGATTGGGTTTTAGATTTAATTTTTCTAGTAGACTTGAAGGATTCAAATTTGCGAGACTTCAAGGAAAAATTCAGTTTACTAATAATATGTTCCAAACAATAATATCGTTTGAAAGATAGTTATAAAATTTTGGGGCAATCAAATAAACGTAAAAGATATGACACATTACAATACTTTGGCTGCACATAAACTTGTGAGAGAGAGCTGGACAAAATAGGTAAAATATGCTGCATTAATTTTTGATTTAATTCAAGAGTTTGAAGGTAGATTTCGAGACAAATGAAGAGAATGCTCTTCATTCTACCATATTTTCTCTATATTCTTATTTCAACATATTTTCTCTAGAAACAAATAAATTACCTTCAAATCTTCAAATGTAATGGATTGCAAAGTGACATTCAACTGAAAGAAAAATTGGAAATGTTTCTCTTTACTGGAATTTTATACAGATTACTTATTTTCACAATCATGCTTTATACATATTTATTTCGAATTTTAAAAAACTAAAATAAAAAGAAGTTAATTTATTTGAATAAAATTACACAGAATTAATTTTTATTTAAATTTATTTAAAAAATATTATACGTGTGGTCCAGCAAATTTTCTCTCTAGATAACTAGATTTTAAAATTTGTAACTGTTTGCAAATTAAAAAGTTCTCCCTTTTTTAATCTTTATTTTGATGTTTTAAATACCTAATTTGTAGCATTACTCATTACTATTACTGATTTCACGTATATTTAGTCATTTTGCTGACATAACAACTTTTTCATAAATTGCAATGTTGAAGCCCCTTTAACCCTCTATATTGAAAGGATTATAACTAGTTACTTTTGTCCCTACGGTCAGACATAAAAATTAAAGTTTTAAATATTGTTATGGGATTAGTAAAAATCTATAAATTAAATTTATCACTTAAAAAAATTTAATAAGAATTATCTAGAAATAGAATTTAAAATCCATGTTGATTCTGAGAATTAAAATTGCTTATATCAATATCATATAAACTATTTCATTACTAGGAACCTAGTTTGGATTTCTACTTTAAAAAAAAGGGGAAAAAAGTGAAAATATATATAATTACAAATTTCTGGTTTAATATAACTGACACACATAAATAGATAAAAAAGTTATGAAATTTTTAATTACATTTTATTTGTTTATATAAATTTTTTCCTTTAGTTGCAATGCTTGAAGTGAACCATTTTTGAATAAAACTTAAATTTTTAAACATTTTTAAATTAAATACAAAAATAATAATTTTACAGAAATTGTATTAATTATTAAAAATTAAGTTTAAATTATTAGGACATAGCTAAATCTCAAACGGAATAGAAGTTTGGAAAGGATGCACTTGTGCAATAACATAAAATTGATTGTGAGGGTCGTTTATGTTTCATAGTTATTAATTTGATTTATTTGATTATATCATGATTGTCATTGCACAGAAAATTGGTTAATAAGAGTCTTATAACACAGGTTAAAAACATGGGTGAAGTTGTTTCTAAGAAGAGAGTAATTTAATTTGGATTCAATTTTGTTTCTTTTTTTTAATAAATAAAAATTCTCGAGGCAGTTTTTATAGTTTTTATTTTGTTAGGACTCCTAATTTATTTTCTGATTTTTAGTACCAAGGGAGTAATTTTTAATAGAAATTTAGTTAATGTAGATTAAAATATCTGTAAAATATGGGAAAGTATGGATGACTTTGATTTCACTCTGTAATATTTCCGAGAATATTTTCAATTTTGTCATTTAATCAAAAAAGTTATTTTCGAACAGCATTCTGTATCAAAAAAAAAGGTAAATTCTTTATTTAAAAAAATAATTGCAATTCATTTCTCGTTAAATCGGAAGGAAGTGGTGGTATGCATTCATAAAAATCTATTCATCTCGCTACAATTATATAAAGATCCAAGAAAATTTTGAAGTTCAAACCAAGAATAACTGATTGTTTCACTTCTAATTTTCAAGTAAACTCACGATTCGAAAAAATCACTACTTTAAAATTAAACCACTTTTTAAACTCTTATGTCACGACTAGTCATAGGGGAAAGGCCTGCAGTGTGACCATATCTTTTTTCTTCACCGAGTGAATTGGAGAGAAAAGCATCTATCTTAATTAGGTGGTCAGACTAAGGCGATCTTCCAAGTTTAGATCCTAAGCATAGTACTCAGTTTTACCGACCAACTGAAGGGATGAAAAACTGAGTCGACCTTGTCCAGCCCGAGAATCGAACTTGGACCTGTGTGCCTTGGGATCGCGAAACGATTACCCCATCAGGGTCCACTTTATTCTGAACGAGACAAACTTTGTGAGCCTTCTTTGAAATTAATTTTCTATTGATACTAACAGTCTTATACATGGGTCGAGCTGGCCTCGTTAGTTAGAGCATCATTCTCACTATCGAAAGGCTCTGAGTTCGGATTCTGACATAATAGCAGATCCATTGGGGTTGTTAAAGGTGGCACTATAAATAAGACATGGCTAAAAAATAGCAGTGTCGTCAAAAGGAAATAATATCTCTGGCAATGACAAATTAAGTATTAGGAGTCCTCGATTTGACCCCCAACCCAGCTTCTTTCATCTTACTGGTTGACCCCAACTCTGGGTCATGTTGGTACTTACAGTCTATTCTGTATATAGCAGTCCTTCATATATATGACGTCAAAAGACACAGTACGAATACATTAAATATGATTTTTTGAACAATATACAGTATCACTTGATTGAATTAGTTAAACGAAATAATAAAAGAATTTAAATATTTCTGATGAATTTTAATGTTGATAATTTATATGTGTTAATAATGGGATGAATTGAATCGCAATTTTCAAATTTTAGTAATCTTTCATGTAATAAGAGAATGCAATTTATCCATTAAAAAATGAAATATCTCCTTAAATGAAGTACACATGTGAATATAGTTTTTTAATATAATTAGGTCTATTTTTAAAAGTAACATACATTATATGTATGTACATCTCGTACATCATTGAAATATGAAATTATTAAGTTATCAGTATTCGTGTTTTGTGAATGAAATGTTAACTTTAAGCTTTCAAAAAAAGCTTTTTTTTTAAAAGAGATTTACGTTTTATTATCTGCTTATTTTCAATTACTATCTAAGAAAAGCAGCTAATTCAGAAAACGAATTTGAAAAAATGCAGTTGCTACTCGCTGGAAAATTCTATTAATTGTTGCAACATAATCTTAAACAAAGCAGTACTCAGCTGACTCTTCTAGGAGACTAACAAAGTCATGACAGACCCCTTTTTTATGTCATGCCTCGACCACGTTGACCAAGAATGAAATCCGAAATATCCAAATCTTGTTTTGTTATTTCTCTACAGTCATTTTTATCTAACGATAATTTATTACAAATTTAGTAAAAGAAAGAGGAAGCTTGTTAAATTCTTAATCAAATGCAATTAGAGATTATTTATTTTTAGGATTTATTTAAGTATTGTAAATTGGCAAAGTAGCGGTTTCAAACTTATATATTTCTACTTAAAAGAGTAGATAATATCATCATTCGTTTGAAAAAATATGTTTCGTAGTTCTGGACTGTCATCAAATTTGAATGTTTTCAGAAAATGGCATTTTTAATTTTACTTTTGAGACAGGAAGGAGAGAGAAACAGAGCTGTCTCACCCCTAGGCCATGCTTTATGGTTAACACTGTGTTCCTTGGACTTAGGTCAAAAAGAGATGCTGCTTTTTATAGAATATTCATTTCTCAAAAAACTCATTTGTTGTCTTTGAACTTTTATAGCCATAATTGATGTTATTACAATTAAATTAAATCAGAAATTTATTGTTAAAATTCCTGCGAAATTCCGAAAATATTAGCATCATTACAATAAAAGGTAGAAGTTAAAAATAATTGAAATATTTTTGGAATAAAAACCATTATTCATGAAGAAAAAGATTGGTAGAAATAATTTTTTTGATTATTTACAGTAATTTAACTTTAAAATCTGGAAGAAAATATTAACAAGAGCTAATAACACATCGCACATTGTGTGTGCTAAGATCTCACAGAAAAAGAATTTACTTAATTTATAAATTTGATACATTTAAATGTTAGTTAAATTTAAATGTAAATAATTATTTTCCCCAATGCATATTTTGCTTTATGTAATTAATGTCTAAAACTCTTCGTGAAATCAATGTCAAAAATAATGATTAAGATTTTGTAGTAGCTTTGTCCACATCACATGTCCAAAAAGGTAGGCATCCTCCCCGTTTAGAAATTTCATATTAATAATTAAATCTCATCGGAACCCAATCTAGATGTACTTTGATTTCATTTTCATATTTTAAGGTTTTATAATTGTATAATAGTTATGTAGCACTTTAAGTATGACACGATTACATAAGCTGGAAATTCTATGGCATGCTTTACTTAATTAATACAATTAATTATAATAAATTAATTTTATGTAAAAATCATATATTTTATAAAATAATAAATTTTATAAATGTAAAAATTAATTTTATGTAAAAATCATATGTTAATTAGTTTACAATTTTTTTTAATATTCTACATTACGTTACTTTTTTTCGGAGAATAAAATTAATAATAAATTAATTTTATGTATAAATTAATAATTCTAGATATTAATTAATTTTTGCTAATTTTTTAAAGCTCTTTATAACATTACCTTTTTTTTTTTGGAGAATACATGGGTGCATTATGTCATTTATAGTACTTAAATGATTTTTTTAGAAGCAATTTTTTCTTTAGCCCTTTATATTTGTTTAGAAGCAATTTATTAACACGTATACAACTTATTTTCTTCTTTTTTAATTATTTTATTTAGAATCAGCCGCATCATAATCATGCTCCCAAAAATGAATATTATTATCAATAACATCTATTTATATAATCACATTATAACAAGTAATTACATATAAAAAAATTTTTTTTAAGAAACTCTATTTGTTAACCAGTGCCAAGTATGAATCCCTATTTATATATTTTAAAAACTCTCCATCTCTCTCTTTTGGTCGTCAGCTAACCTAGCTTTCTTTTTCCTTCTATTTTTTTTTATCACTAAATATCTTAACCTTTTTCCGACCTGATCATAACTTACAGAGGGTGTTGTCATATTGATTGACCTGTGACACAAAGTTCTCGATTCGTGTTTACATTTTCAGATACTCACCAGATCAAAAGGAATTTTTTTTTTTAATCCTCTGCGTCGGTTTTCCAAAAATAAACAAAAAGTCACAGTTATGATAAATAAATTTCGCTGTGATTTATTGCTGGTGTTTTCAGGGAAGTACTGGGTTACCCTGTACAAAAATAAAGAGAAAGAAAAAAACTATAATTTTTTGCGAGGAGGAACTCCGTCCCTCCTCCCAAGAATAAAACAATAAAACTTCAAAACAAGCCCTATCTGTCGGCGTTTCAGTGCGAAGCCCTGTGCGTCAAGTGCTTTGTTACATAAAATCACTTATCAGCGTACAATCAATCGTCCTTCTATAAGAATTGAATTTTCATGAAACTTGTATGATTTTGGTTTCAGTTACTCAGACGCATTTCTTCCCAGCGGTTTCTTTTGTCGGTAAGTTTTGTTTATTTTTCTTTACAATGTCTTTCGTTGAGTTTTTATTTTTGAGCAGCTATTGAAGCTTTGCACGAAACCGCGGCAATAACGTCTCCATGGTGCATTTCTTTACTAATGCGTATTTTAAACTAAGTTTTGAACTAGACATTTTATTTGGGTATTTTGATTTTTCAAACTTACGAAATATTAACGTATCTTTTGATGATTTCAAAAGTATTAAATACTATTCAACATAATTCCAGTTTGCATTACTTACTTGTTTTGTTTTACTGTCAATTAAAATTTTGGTGGTCTCCAGATAACTCCAAAAAAGTTAAATTATTTTAAATACTTTTTTCTTTCTTTTATTTTCTTTCTTTCTTTCTTTTTTTTGATAGTTATTATTTTATTATTTTTGATAGTTATTAACATGAAACATTAGCTTTTTATTAAGATATGTTAAAAATATTTTTACTCTGTAAAATGATTATTCAAACTTAAGATTTCTTATTGCAAATGCTTATTCAATCATTTCAAAATAAAAAAAAAATTACTTTTTTGTCAAAAGTTGTTATTTAGAAGTGCTGAATACAGAAAAAAAAATGTTATAGAATATTACACGCAACATTTATTTATTTTACATGTTATGATGTAAAAATTTTGGATAAGCTCCAAATCATTCGAAATTTTATACTATTTTAACTTTCTTTCCAAAAAACTACTGAAATTTTACATGCAATCGCAGCTTTGAATTGCGATTTATGAGAAACATTTTTACTTTAAAATGCAAATTTCAAATCAAGAGACATTTTTAGCTGGAAATTTTAATTGCCTTTATTTTCTCAAAATATATAAATTATTTTTTGTTGAAGAAATATATTTATTTCCATAAAAATATCAAACATAAAAAAAATGCAATTATCTAACATTTGTCTGATTTACTACGCATGGCAGAAATGATTAAAAAATGTTTTAATCATCTTACATTCGAAATGTTATGTATCTTTAACCATTCGAAAAGTATCAAATTCCACATACATGATTTACCTGCTAATCGCACTGTTCAAAAAACATTATTCATTTTTATAGTAAAATGTCTATTTCGTCTTTCGTAAAATAATTTTTAATTTTATATAATAGAAAAACACTGTATATTTAGTGTGTTTGGATTCTTTGATTTGAAACTATTCAAAATGAACAAGGGACTTTTATCAAAATATAGACAAATATGAAATAAGTTTTAAAATACTTAACAGGAAAAAGAAAATGATAAATTGTGCTTTTTATATTTAAAAATGTTATTTTTATATTTTAAAATGATGCGAAGAAAAACAACTATTTAACCATCTATCGGCAAACTTTGGAGATTCATGGACCACTACATACGTTTATGCAGCAAGTTTGGTTTGTTAGTCGGTCAACGGTCATTCTTTGCAAACCAGGGCTAATTAGATCGGAACCTAAGGTTCAAAGTGGATTCCGAACCACTACAAACATCCAAGCAAAAATTGAGATTCGGACCCACGAATAGTTAAACCAAAAACCAGAAAGCTAAGCATTCGGCTAATAGCTCGGTACTTCTGCGTAGCATATGACCAACTAACTATTATAATGAATATTAATAAATTATTATTAACATTAATAACAATAATTAATATTTATTGCAATTTTTGTTAATTGAAATAAATATTAATTATTAATATTTTTTATAAATATATATATATATAATATATATATAAAAAATATATATATATTATATATAGTGGTCCCATTTAAATAATAGTATTTATATATTGGGACCACTATATATATATATTTTTTTTTTCATATGGCAGGCCCCCAATTAAATGAACTATTATAATAAATATTCGCATCAATAAATTGTTAATAATACATTAATAAATTATATTAATAACACAATGATTAATTAATATTTATTATAAATAATTAGTATTTATTTTATCAGTTAGTATTTCCAAATAATTTCCAAGTATGATGAATTGTAGCACCATCACCATTATATCTTGAATATCTACCAGTATATGAGTGAATTTTACGAAAAGAGAGAACAAACCAATATTGAAAAACAATCAAGATTAAACAATCAACTTACTGAAATGTCATACTACTGTACTAAATGTCATACCACTGTACTCAATGTCATATCACTGTACTAAATAAGTCATGATTTATTGTATTTGTCTCTGGTTAAAAGCATGAAGCCAAACCATAGTTGTGTTATTTTCAAATATCGCTAGTTATACTTTGTAAATATAACTAAACAATTCAAAAAATCAGAAGGAATATTTCGCTTTATAAATAGCATCTGAAATTAAAAAAATGAATAATGAAAAGTATAATTCCTTATCTGTTTTGCTTGCTGTACTTTTTTCATTTGAATGTTAAGAAAACTTCGTTGTGTAGCAACTTACTCTAAGTAATTTTCCTTTTTTTTCCTTCAGAACATCAAAAATTATTCTCAGACCACTGATGATCTGGGGACAACTATGTGGTGGCAGCTAATTTTTCAATTTTAACATACCAAATATTATAGTTTAAATTAAAAGCTTTCATTTGACTGTATCCAGTTAAGTTAACCTGTTCAATTACTTTTAAAAGAACATTCTGATATTTTTTGTTACGGGATTTTGATCAACATTTTCAATTATGAAAGTTATATCATTAAGGAGAAATTATTTTGCATTTAAAAATTTATAAGTTATTAAAGATTAAGTGAAATTAATACACACACACACACAGTTGTATTCTTTATAAATATTTTCTTTTTCTTAAAAATACTGAATTTTAATTCTAGTTTTATCCAATAATTTTAACTTCCTATTCGTTTGGATCATTTATAACAGTAAATATATAAAATCAAACTCAATATAGTAACAGAATTCTTTATTGGCAAAATAATTAAACATTATATATTGAATAGAAAATGCTCGAATAAAATTTTTTTCATCGTATATATATGTAGAAAATAATTTCTCTAACTGCTTTTTTGAACAGTATGTTCTTTAAAGTAACTTGAATGTGATTGAAATATATTATTTTGTCTTCAAATAATAAATATTATTTTATTTTCATATTTTTAACTTTAAATGGCATACATGAAATAAAATGTTAATTTTATATCATTTAATGCACTCGAGAAACATTTTGTTAGAAAATATTATCTCAGAGAACTCTTTATTTTGAGAACTATTCTCTATTCCCCTGCGGAAAGGTAATACTACATACCAATATATTTAATGTGATTAGCATTTTCTTCCTCTGTTTAGCCAATCTGGTTTCAAATATCTTAAATGTATATACCAAGAAATTTATTTCAAAGAGTGTATTTATTCCCAAGTGTTACTGTGTTACTCTCTTATAAAATTGTTAATCTTGTGGGTGAAAATAGCAAGATTTATTTTCCGCTAAGTTAAAACATTATTGTTGAGATAAGACTTGTGCTCTTACGGATGAATGTTTTCTGCTGGCATTATCTTTGAATTTTTTAAAAAAAGATTTAGCCAAATATTGAAGTCATTATTGAGAATTTATGTATATGTATTTACGTCGCGCTAAGGTTATACCATAGACATGAGTGACGATAAATAATTCCTTCCAAAATGTACTTGAACCCAGTGTTTATTATTGACGAATTATAAGTTTTTAGGTATTTTTTAAGAAATATGCAAACTGAAATTTGTATACTTCTTAAGGATATATCGATGTCCATGTCAAACAATACGCACTGATAATTCCTTTCAAGAGTGTGGAAACCCCAAGCTTGCTTATTTTGGACTGTTAGAAAAAATTATAGAGTTACCGACAAGGACGGAGAAACATTTTGGGGCTTACTAATAGAATTTCTGGCATGTACGTCAACTCACATCAATAAAAACTTAGACAGTTTATCATTATCTCATAAAAACTGTTGTAAGTTATAACTAACGTGTCAAGCCTAAATTTGGGAATGAGAGTTTCTGTCGAATAAAATAATAATAATAATAAAAAAAAATAAAATAAAAAAACTAAAATTTGGTTTTTTTTTCTGACGGTTATTTGGCATTCATTAAAATTTATTACATCTTGAATTGTTACTTATAAAATTTGCAAACATCCAGACCTAATGGTGGAAAATGTGAAAACGTGAACTCTTGCATTGATAGGCAAGGAATTAAACATTTATAAACCAAACGGGTGGAATAAGATTAAATTAGATTAATGTAAGACACTTATTCTAGTATATGTCTGCCGATAAAGGCTCTTACACAAGTCTCATACTTTTTTTTGAACTGCGATTAAGTAGATACATGTTTGAATTGTCATTATCTGCTTTATGCAATAACAAACAGAGGGTGTTAAACTATATGAAACTTTTAATGGGTACAGGACCACTGAGCAGAAAGGTCGGCTGCATCAGATATCGAATATATAATCTTCTAAATACCAAAGAGATCAACGCTTTTCTCCCCCCCCCCCTCCCACGAGCAATTGCACTGACTGGGCTGATGGTTTTAAATCTTGCTTATTAGATATATTGAAATGATTTTAAAATAGTATAAACGGTATACTTTTTTCTGTTATTTCAGGAAACCTTACTATTTTACTTTTATATTCAAAATCATAATTCCTCATAAAACAATTTTTTTTAAATGTGTTATAATAAAAGCTCTTATTGATTATTTTATTTAAATTAATTAATTTTTATTTATATGTTAAATTTTATTATTAATTTAAGAAAATTAATTATTTTTATAACCGAGAGATATTTCTCTAAAGTAAGAGCAGTTAAAAAAAAAAAAAAAAAAAAACTTGTTTTATATGGGGATTTTTTTTTTTTTTTACCACGGTTTATGAATTATATATCTGAACTGCTATGAAAAGTTGTTCTATCAATTCTAATATGTCATTTAGTTTTATGAAATTAAAAGGATAAATATTAAAAATTATAAAAATGAATTAAATAATAAAAATATTCAGCATTTGGTGGAACAGAATATTAAATTACCCATTTTGTTGTGAATACTTAATTTTAAAAGGAACTCTTTACAAAACTGTAAAAATTACGATAATATGAACAATGATTTTACAATTATCCACAATACAATCATTTTAGATTTTTTCATGATGTACCTTTCCATATTTAAATAATTTTCCAAGGTTAGTAAAATTTGTTACTAAAAATCTGGGAGTGACTCATATTTTGAGAAGCATTGCTTTAATGTATGGTTTTCTTATCATAAAAATTAAAAAAGAAAATTAATAAGAGAAACAACAAAATAAATATCAGAAATTCGATAGCTTGGGAATTTAAAATCAGTGAGTAAGCCGAGTGGTTACGTTTCAATACATTTCTTGCCAATCTGGGTTAAAATCTCTTGAAGAAACATGGAGACTCTCATTGATAACGCGCTTCTTATCGCATTTAAGAAATCGTCTTCAGATGAATTCTTCGGATAGCATCGTGAATCATCACAGTTAACTCGCGATTTGAATTCTTAGTAATCTAACAAAACAAAAATAAAAAACAAAATATGCTTAAGCTCAAAAGTTTTGTGATATGAATCAGTTGCATATTCTTTTACACTAAATGAGATCTGGGATCCTATATGTATTTTCAGAGAATACAACTTAATTAATTACTAAAACACATATTGGGTTAAAATATCCTGGTTTGATTATATTTTTCTCGAGAAAACCGATAGATGGTTAGCATTTATATTAATGCTAACCATTTAGCGAATCAAATCTTCAACCGCTTAAAGATTTGATTTTTACCATGGATTTATGTCTGCTAGATTCAAAAATTGTTTTAAGCTTTTAAGCTGCAGTACTTTGTACAAAAAATAACAAAGTAATGGCAATCTAAACTAATTTTTACTTAATGGTTTTCCTCAAAAACCGGAAATTACATTTCTTAAACAAATATTTGTCAAACGGAATAGTTTCAAAACCTTCATAAACAAAAAACTTTCATATGTATTAAATATGTTTTGCACAATGCCATACACGCGATAATAATTTATAACATCATTATGTGTGTATATAATGTATATATAGTATAAGTAACAAGAAAAGGCACGTGTTTAACTTGTGAATATTAATCAACTTTGTAAATTTGATAGGAATATTTTAAGATGCATCTGTTTAATCTCTTGGTGGGCTACTTAAATTAAATACAAAATATTGAGCTGTGCACTTTCTTTTTAATAATTTTTAATCTTTTAAATATTTCTTTTTAATAACGCTTCCTTCAGAAATTTACCATGTAATTCTCTAGTTTTACCAAGCTGCTGCGATATTAATGGCTTTATTAGCAGAGCGGAGTAATTTTCCTGAAAGCATGAGTAAAACACCTCTTATAAGCTACATAGAGTGAAAATTTATTACCTACGCCTACGTTAGAGGGGAGTACTTTTTTCTTTCGTGAGTAATATTTCGATTGCTGTTCAACACGCTTTAAATTTATCACAATTTTCCAGGCGACATAGAAGCATATAAAATGATTTCTATTCTTGGAAGAATTTAATTTAAGGAAAAATGTCTGTGATATCTTCCATATATGCTACAATTTTATTAAAAAGTATGATATCTTTTCATTTTTGTAAATAAAAAGGAAACATAATTTTATTTTGTTTATTTATTATTTTATTTTTTTAATCAAACATCGGTTTCTCATATAGCGAATTTTAAAAATCTGATATCATGAAGATATCCGTAAATATTTGATTATTTGCCATTTTTTCAGCATGAATCTTTCTTGGCCTCATCTAAAACGATAAATCTTTTCATTTAAAATTTTAACGATTCTAATTTTAACTTTGTTATAAAAAAAAAAGCTTATAATTAAGGTTAAATTCCCTTTATTTTTAATTAATTTAACATGCAATTACTTGCTTTTTTCAATTTTATTTATTATGAAGATATCTATACTGTGTCTTAATTTAATATAATTTTATTTTATTATTCATCTGGTTCAAATGAAACACCAATTTTTTTTAAATCTGTATCGATATTTGTATTCAAAGGAAATACTTTGGATTAAATTATGAATTTTTCCATAGTGAAAATATTTCAAGCTTAAAACTGTATTATCTTTCATAATATTTTTCATCAATAAATAGTTTACTCCATTGAATGTACATAATGTTTTATTTTTTTCTATATTGCACGCCTTTTTTAAAAATATATTATTCAAATATAACATTTATAAAAACCATTTTTTATTATGATTTTCATCACGCAGAGCATTTTAGCTTTACTTATATTGATATTTATCAATACTTATTGCAAATATTGTTCTGTTTTTTTATGAAAATATTGTTTATAGAGATTGATTTGATACTTACTTTAAGGATTCCGTATCTTTTGAATATTAAAATTATATTCTGATACAGTAAAATTTAGGTAATCCCGTACATGTTTAGATTAAATGTTAAACTTTTTCCTTTATAAGTGTTTCAAAATTTCTCGCTTTTTAGATTAATGAAAATAATTTGAAGAGAAAATATTTTTACCGTAATAACTCAATAAAAATAACCGCTATTACATAGGAATTGGTTATAAAATTCAAAACTTTAATGGTTTTGAAAATGAATTGATATCTACTGTTCGATGTTTCTGTGTGCTCTTTAAAAGTAGTATTTTATAAAAATTTGAATTTACAAAAGAAGACACACATTGAGAAATTCTAGAAAATGTATGTTGTAAACACAAGCAAGTTCTTGCTGTTTTCCCATTGCCATTGAATGAAGAGAGAATAAGAGTGCAAATTTGTGTATGACGTGGTTGAGACACAGGTCAGTCGAGAGTAGGAATGTCAGTCGTTATAAAAGAGCAAGTTCACCGCTCACATTCATCAATCGTAACTAATACAGTAGCGAAGAGAAATGGACGTATCGAAGAAGCTCGTTTGGTTTTGTTTGCTTTATGACTTCAAAGTGTTCCTATCAGCTGCTGCATCAAGTCGCCGATTGTGTCAAGTGTTTGGGGATAAATTCAGGTCTGAAGATTTGTTTTTCCCTGATGAAGCTGTTGTCTGGTGAACTGGTGGAACCTGTATTCAACAAATGGAATGGGCAATGTAACTGGTTAATCACAAGGATGTACTGTTTTGAACCGCGGATGACCAGGAATACTATACCTCAATTTAACTGGGAGACTTTGTGCCGTCCTCCTTACTTAACTGATCTTGCACCATCAGATAACCACCTCTTTCGTTCCCTGGACAATCATCATTGTGTAAAATCCTACACCAATGAAGCAGGTTTGCGCCAAGCACTCACGGATTTCTTTGTGTCCGAATCCCGTGATTGGATTGCACAGCTGGAAACACGTTGTCAGAAGGTGCAGACTAACAATAATCTACACTTTCTGTAGATCATGAGCTTTTGGGTTATTAAAAACGATAAGAGCTTTCTTGTTTACCTCTAGTATTATTCATCTTGCCTTAGTCAAAAAATGGTAATATTTGATATTCTTAATAACCTTATAACATAATGAAATATTTGATATTCTTAACAAGCTTATAATATAATGAAATATTCAATGAATTCTAACATCATGATAATAAAATATCACATTGAATAGACATGAATTATCTGTAAATATTCTAATAAATATAGAATTTTTTCCCCAATACTCAGCTAATATAAATATAGAAATAGTTATTTCTATTGCTATATATGTGAATTAAAGATATTTTGCCATTATATTGGTGATAATACTTTTGTCAGAAATATTAGTAAACAATTTTCGTTCAATCGGATCAAACAGTCTACAGAAATTTACCATACCCAACTCATAAACAAAATATTATAAATTAAAAATAAATTCTCTTTCGGTGTTTGTATAAAATAATTCCCACTGAAATCGGAATATTTTCTGTAATTGAAACACTTCTGAAATGTGTCAAAATGTTTGTTTCAACTACTTGGATATTCGAAATATTATGTAAGGTGCTTGGTATTAGTTGCAAGTTATATTTGGGGAACATATCAATTACCGCATGAAAATAAATCAGAAGTGAAACGGATGATAGAGCACGACCACCACTTAATATTTATTGATACTTTTCCTATTTTTGAGCAATGTGAATGTAACAACAATGGTAATATTTGTTTTACTTTCATTATTTGTTTTGGTGACTTTCCGCTTCTCAGATACTCGGTACATTTATCATCTTCTATGGATTTTTCTTCGATTATTAAATCGCTTATACTAAGCAAAAATAGACATTCTTTTTACTGCTTATCCATTATGATCTTCCACAATTTGAAGAGTTAAACAAGTGTTATCAATTCCATTTAATTTAGTTTTAAAAATTATAACAGAATTTTATTTTCTATCTTCATTATTTAGGACGCCGTCAAATGAAAAATTTTTTTCAACAAAGAGGATAAAAAAAAAAAAAAAAGCTATTAAGGAAATAGATAAAAATATGAAATTGTACCATATTAAGTTGCGAATTTCTAACCTATCAACATCATCTGTATATAAACAGCGCCATCTCTTGGTTGGGAAGTTAACTAGTTTCAGACACTTTTGTGACAAATTGAACATTTCGTTTTTCTTGTTGGTATTTTATATAAATGCCATAATTTTTTTTTACATAAATACTACATGCACTACTTTTTTGGATTTTGATATGCATTTATGTGTTATTGAATACTAAGCAAACGTCTGCTTTTCTTATTCATTAATTTTCTATGAAGCTTCATACCCAAGGTATTTTCCTGAGAAGAAAATCATTTCTTAGAAATTTTATTCAAAAACCATGCATTCAATAAAGTTGTTAAAAATTTCAACGTAATTTTAAGCAACAGTCTTTATAAGATAGGAATTTTAAAAACTTAAATTAAAAACAAAGTTTAAATTATGTATATGCAGTCGCAAGCGAGGATTTTAATAAATTTGTTAATGCAACAAATAAATTTTTTCTGGATATTAGTCTAGGATATCCGAAAATTCAAATATTATGATAGAGAAAACAGTGTTGATAGTAATGCCACCAATAAAAAAGAGTAATAACCAGTTAAATTTAAATAATTATAGAATATTTGCAGCACTGATGATAAAAATGTTTGCGTAGATAATACTCAAGAATAAATTGTTCGAAATCCAATTATTCGTTCTTGAGATGTAAATAATTGCTATGCAGTTTTTCTGTACATTTATAGGTATTAAATTTAAATTGAAAATTTTAGAAGCAAATGACTTATATGATGACTAACCGGAAGCTTATTTCATTAAAAATAAATTTTAGATGAGATCAAATTTATCTTATTAAAAATACATCATTGGCAGAAAAATTTGAAACATATTCTATGACCTAACCGGATATTTAAAATGATAGCATTATTTCCATTTTTGCTATTCAAACTAAGTGTAGTGTAAAACAATCTTTATTAAATTAGAAAAAAAAATTGTTGAAAATACTATTTGCTTATAATGGGACTTGATGTGAACAAGTTTCTGAAGAGCAAATCATTAATCAGAAAAAGATTTTTTGACTGGTGGCACTTTGAAGAACACAAGAACTTTTTAAAGAACAGTAAGGTAAAAATATAAGTATTGATACCAATGAATTTTTTTCATATTCAAAACCACTGTTCTATAGATATTGTTGTCATTTTCTTTTTATATCGAAAAACATATTTGAAATATTTTGCAATGTTTAAATCTTTGAAGAATATAGAGTAAAAACAATGGCAGAATTCTGAACAAATATATTCTTGGTTATTTACATTGTTTATTACGCAGGTTTCCATCATTTGTGATTGGGAGAAGAAAATCCTGTATGCAGGCATCGTATTCACCCCTTGATCAAATGTTAATTAAAAATAATTAACAACATCAGATTGTAATATTAATTCTTAAATATGAAGTACCTCATTATTTTTGTAATAAAAATTCATAATCTGATTATTAGTCCTATTAAATATTCTGAAACTGATTGAACCATCAAACTCTTTTTGCTACTAGTATTTTTACAGTTTACCAAATCAAAATGTTGGAAAAAAATTCTACGAATTATTTTTAGAGATTTTCAGTCCTGTCAAAAAATTGCTGCATTTATTAACAAATAATTATTTGTCTTGTGTTTAGACATGGTTATGCTCATGCATATAAGCTATTTTACGAAATTCTAGAAATTATATTAATATTTGAAACTCTTATCATGGAATCTGTCTATAAAACAATATTTGACTTTATTGTTGTTGTTATCTTGTACCAGCTAGGTTGGCAATATAGATTGCGATGCTCCATTTTCCTTATTGAACAGTAATATGGCGTGGATTCCGACTTCCTCAGTACACACATGCCTTTATTCTACTTTATTGAAAAAATTATTTTCACACCTTCGCGATTACAAACTGAATGTCTTTACTAAATTGCGTCTGTATATTTGTCGGTTTTATTCTTCATTTTTTTAAAATAAGAAAAAGTTAAAATCTAAACTCTTGAACAGAGCTAAAATAAAATTATATCTACGGAGAAAAAAAAATTATTACACTTTATTTTACTTTAATAAGAAATCAACTTAAAAAAAATAGTTTAATTAGAATAAGAAAAGGAAATACAAAGTTAAATGTTTATGAAGACAAATAATTATGTTTTAACCAGTTTTATAAAAAATATAGCTGAATTTACTTTTAAATATATATTTAGTGTAATCATCGAGAAAACAATACTATCTCTAAATCTTACTAAATATGTTTAATTGAGTGCTAAAGTCCCGTTATGATTAATGGATCAGTAAAAAAATATAATCTTAAAAATTCTCCATGAGATTTATTTTTATGTACATCGGTGGCATTTTCTATATGAGGTCTACTCAGTAAGAAGCAGTCCAGAAGATTACTAATCGCCATGAATTTCCATATATGCTAATGATGTTCACAGTTTCACCTATTTATTAAATAAAATGTTCTTTAAACTTATCTTGTGTGCGTTATTTAAACTTCTCTGGTAATTCACAAAGATTAACAAATAACGAACTATTTTATCAACCAAATCTACGTTACGAGTATTTTAGCTTCATGATTCGGAACCATTGCATTCAAAAATTATTAATTGCTGTAATGTGAATCTTGATGGAAAAATTACCATCGCGTTTGCAAATGGCGCTGGAACGGATAAAAGCGGTGTTGACTTTCCAGGGTTTCAAACTCGTGTGCCGTGATTTAAGATAATCAAAAGATAATCGTCTAGACGTCGTGCACGGACGATGAAATCTGTATCTCAGTCAGTGTGTATACAGCATCTAAAATAAACTAGCGAAAAGAGGCGACGACAACGATGGAGAAAGAGATGCTCCAAAAAGAAATAGAAGCTTAGGAACATTCTGTATGAAAGGATGAAGAGGGCACATTTTTTATGCTACAGAAGGGGTCAAAGAAGGCATCATAAAATCGGCATGTTTCAGAATGTTTAAAATAGAGACGAAAAAAAAAAATCACTTTTCTTGAGTATAAACATTTAAAGAAAGAGTTTTATGACTGTTTTAGTTTAGTTTATAAAATAAATTATATAATTTTCGTGGAGATTATCTACAATTTGTATATTTTCCAAAATTAAATTCAAGAGCTGTTGAAAATAGTCACTTTTTTTTTTATCAGAATTAAAATAGTAACAAATGTAATGATGATTCAAAATCTTATTAATATTAAGTTTTGTAGCATTTGAATTCAAATAAATTTTTTTTTGTTATCTTTAAAAAATTGTTACTGCTGTGTTTGAATTTTTAAAGAATAATATGGCTTATATATTTTTGTTTAAATTGAAAAATTAAGACTGCAGATTAATTTCATTGATGAAATTCTAAATTGCGGTCTCTTGTAAATACAGTTTATTTAGAAAGACAGTTTTTCTAATTATTTTTATTGCTTTATTCCGGAATATAATTAAAAATTATGTTTATGATGTTATTGAAAAGTCATATTAATTTCTTACCCTACATTGTAGCGAAAGATTCTTTTTGAAATAATTCTTTTCCAACACAAAACCAATTTAAAATTTTGAAAAAGTCACAATTTTTTCATAGTAACTTTTTTTTATTTTTAATGTTATAAAGCATTTTTTGAAATAGAAAATATTTCATCAAATATGTATTAACTGAGAAAAATTCATTAAAATTTTTTATACGATTGAAACATTTTAAAAACGAGTTTTTTTCTGACTTGTTAAACTGTTTGGTTTTCATTTAAACATTCTATATGACTTTAATTTACGCACTTTGAAAGAAGTTTTTCATGACTTACATCGTAGAACAATGATATTTAGAGTAGGCCATCTTGGCTTAGATCTCAGGCATTATTAAACAATATGAAAAGATATAGCATTTTTTCTTTCTTCTTGCACAAGGTGGAAAGAGTGGCTTTTAAAACTTTTTTAGGTTTTCTCTCTTGTAACACGTAAGTAAGTTGTCCACTACCTGGGAAAAACTCTTTCGTCAGACTAAAATGCAATGGATATTCAAATACCGTACAAGAGCCTTCGGTTGTTAAACTTTTAGCTACGCAGAAATAAATGTTACATACGAAATGTAATTTTCCATTATAAGTTGATAGATATTTTATTTTTCCGTTTTCCATAACTTCATCAAGATGAGAAGTCAATAAATGTTGTAAAATTTGCTAAACATTTGATTTCCCATTAACACTTAATTTGCATTTTTAAATTAAATTTGCTTTCGATTGGTTAGTCTGTCTTGAGAGGATCACCTTTTTTTCACACGTGGGTTAGTTCAATTATTTGAATTTTACAATGAAACTCGTTCGAATATAAATATTCACATGTTACGTATAAATTAAATAAATGAACTGTTTAAATGAAAGTCGGAGAATTAATCAGTGAGGTAACAGCTCGTTTTAAGAAATTTATTTGATTTCCAGATCTAAAATTACTTTTAAAAATGCGCTCTGTGATATACAAAAACACAAATGGTTATTGGTGAAATATGGTTAGACTTTAAATCCTTTCATTTTTCTGAGCTATGTTTCAATAGGAATCTTTGATCAAAGTTGCAGGGAATGAAATTGATTTGTGACTCTATAATTTGCTATAATTTTTTTAATGCCTAATATATTTTTTCTTACCAATTTCTGAAAGTTGTTAGACCCCTTAAAAATCAATTATGTAATTTCTAGTTATCATAAACCATGTAAAGAATACTTTTCAGTAATTATGTGATATTTATTTAACCATTTTTAATATCTAATTAGTTTCAAAATGCCGCTATATCTTTTCTCCTTCAACGAAGCAATGAAATAATATGGAGTTTAATTACTTGCATTCATGAAAATTGTTTTTAATTATTGCAATAACTCAACATAAGATGTTAACTCTTACGTACTTAGTCTTTAACTTGATTTAATTACCTTAATATATTTTCATTAATTTTAAATCAAGATTTCAACACAAAAATTTGTTAGGTCAGAATACTAAGTTAGATATGATTGCAATGATGTATCGGAAAGGCTAATAAAAATTCCTGTGTTCTATTAAAATTCATTATAATGGATTCATTCAGTCTTGCAAAAGCCAAACTTAGGGTTTGAACTTTGCAACGCCTTTTATCTAAGTGAATGTGATAAAAGGATGTATATTAAAATGTAACAAAAGACAAAATAGGGAATGCTGATACATTTTTATTCTAAAATCTTCAAACAAGGTATATATAATTATAAAAAAAAAACCTCTTTCAATTTTTGTTTTATTCTGATGAGATTAGATCCTCCATTCATTTCCTTTCGAATAATCAGAGATGCAGATAGAGATATATGTTTTTTTAATATTGTAAAAAAATGATGTAAGAAATTGCTTTTTAGCAAGGTAAAGTTTGTACGCACTTCAAAACTTATCTAAAGCTCAAAGATTTTGATAAAGATTTATAACAATAATTTTAGAACTGCATTTATTGTACATTGGTGTTTAACTATTCTTAAGAATATGAATTATTAAGTTATAAACTACATTCCAAAAAGTATAATAGTCAGTTCTCATGCTTATTTTTTAAATCTTGTCTAAGAAAAAAAAATTTTTATTTTGTCTTTATTATCGATACTATATTCATAAATGGTAGATTTTTTTCAAATAAACATCTGATTTACACACAAAAAAATCTTTGCTAACTAATTGCATTTTCTTATTTATTTTTAATGGATATAGTACTCTAACCATAATTTTGCACTATTGAAATTTGTTAAAATTAATTACTGAACAATTAAAAAAACACAATACATTTCTGTCTGTTAAAAACATTGAAATTTTTTTGGGAATTTTTAATAATAATTAAATTATCAATTTATATTAAAAAATAAATGCTCATATATAGAAAAAGAATACTATTCAATTAAATTAATTTGAAGCTTTATACTGAATTAATTTAAGACAATTTTGAATGCTCATATCAAAATGAATCAATATCATATACTATTTAAAAGCATCGAAATATCAAACAAATTTACTAATTACTCAATATTTTATTATTATAAACATTATTATAATTTTATATGTATTGTATCTGATACTGATTATTAATTTTGCATGAAAAAACTAAACACTGTGGCATGATAGCTTATATGAGAGCCAAGACCAACAGTGCACCTATTTGTTTATATCACTGAGGGTCCTGCTGGTGTGTGAAGCCTAGGTCTTGGTTAGGAGGTCAGCCTAACGCGAAGCCCCCGTCTTTAGTTTCCAAGCATAAGCATGCTTGGAAACTAAAGACTTAATACTCATTTTAATCGACCCACTAAAGCGAGGAAAGGCTGAGTCAATCCTGCCTATCCAGGGGATAATTTTTCATTATTCTATATAATTCTGTTTAAAATATCTCAGTTGTAAAATGATCATCTTTTTTCTGTAGAATGTTTTTTCATTAGACATCTGATTTGGAAAGTTTAGAATTAAGAGATTTTAAGGATTTTACATAAAGCTGATATATTTTATTTACGAATGAAACTTTGGAATCTGTCTCAAATATAATTAATCAAAAATTTAAAAAATTAGGATGATAAAAGGGAGATATCTAAATTTACAGAATAAAGGTTTTAAAATGTAATTTTCACTTCCCAATAAACTATGATATTAAATATAATATTTATGAATCTAATCGAAAACCAATTATTGATTCTAATTAAAGTGATAAAAAAAGAATTTGGGTAAGTGATCCAAAAATAAAATTTTTCTTCAAATAGTAATGTTTATCAGAAAAATAGAAAGTTCAATCGCATTTTTAGTGAACAGATTTATGTTTACTGTGGCTCATAAATATTAGTTATTTGTTGCCTTCCCATAAGTTTAATATGGAAATTTTGAAAAAAAAAAATAATAATTAAAAAAGCAGTCGTTTTTACATTTGATTATAGATCACATTATTAAGAGCTTTATACATTTTTTGTGACTTAAATGCTCATAACTTATCATTTACTTATAAGATATTGTGTTTTATGTAAATTAGTGTGGACTTATTAAATATAATAGGACGACCCTCGTTTAGACAAAGTAAGCTCTGAACATTTTGTTTTGTTATTAAAGAATTCACATTTATAAGCAAATATGAAGCTGGCAATAAAAGATTTTTATTGCCATTGAGAAAATAGTAACTTTGATTAATATTTTCTCAATAAAGCTTTTAAATAATTATTTAGATACTTATTTGCTTACATTGAATAAATGTGAACTTAATTATAAATTTTGTTTTCTTTCTTTGATTGGTTAACAAGGAAAAATATTTGCCAAATGCTCTTTCTTTTTTAATGAATCACTGAATTGCGACTTTTAAATATATTATTGCTATCAAAATAAAATCTAATTTGTCAGAAAAGTTTTAAATACAGCTGTACTCAAGGAGGTAATGGGAATAGTTATGTTCAAGTCACAATTAAACGCGCGATTAATCCCGCATAACAATTGTAAAGAAGATGAAAAAAGAATAACCTTTATCAGTTTTTATTATCATCGCTTCTGCAGATACAGAGGAAAAAATGCTTCAACCAGCGGGGAGTTGACTGGTTGGGGTCACGTCTGCTACTGTTTTCCAGCAGCCTGTCACATACCTCAAGGATGAAGGACTCTAAATGCAGTGGTGACAAGCTAAATCCACGCTTTTGACACGGCAGAGGAGGCAGAGAAAAAAAGAAAAGGTTCCACTGATGAGTGAATGAGGTCGTGGCAGATCTTTGTTCTTGCTCGATTGTCACCTCCCTTCTTTTCCTTTCATCCTGGCGACTGTTCTGCGGAGGGTGGGGAGAGGCTGATGCACACGTGGGAGACTGGACAAATGCTTTCGTGGCGTTTGTTTTGGCGAAATATCGCCAATTTTCAATATTAAGCAATTCTTGTGAATATAATAACGAGCACCTTATTCAGCATAGTTATATATAATAGACATTATAAGATCATTATATTTGTGGAAATGAAACCGAACTGTTAGAGCATAGCTTGAAAGCATGATTCCACCATTGTTGAGCAAAATAAAAAAAATTTGGGTCTACATGTTTTTTTTTATTTTTTTTTTATTTATTTATTTATTTTTTTTATGGTTCTGTGACAGATATGTCGCTATTGGATGTATGTAATACTTAAGGCATTAATAGCTAAAGTGCCACCGACTTGATGGTTTCTCGAGTAAGCTTTTGTGAAGTACATATACCAGAGAAGGTGCTAGGAAAATCTTGAGATTTCTCAAGAAACCGCGAAAGTACCAAATATCTCCTTTGCAGCTGTGATGAGTATGGTTATATATATATATATATATATATATATATATATATATATATTTATATATATATATATATATGTAACTCATTTATAAAAAATATTTAAGCTTCTGTCTCATAATAGCAAAATGGTATGAATGTTACAAATGGTATTTTTTCTGCTAAACTATTCAAATGAAGCAAACGCTATTACAATAATACACATTCCTACAGATATTTTACTATTCCTTCATTTAAAAAGTATAATTAAATATTTACCTGCATTTATACGTCTGATCTGTTGTTGCGACGTTGAAAAACATTCGATTGTTAGCACATGCCTCAACATAAAAGGGGAAAAAAGTTAACATATATGAGATGTCTAAATATCAATTCAATAACATTTAAATAACATTAAAAATAATGACACATAAATATTGAAGGCGAGAAAACAATATTAAAGAGCTTCTATGTATTTAAGGTAAAAATATATCTTTAAAAATATCTCTGCTCACTTCCGCACATGAAAGTTTTAAGTTCAGCGACAAAGTGGCAGAAAGAAGAAAACTGAAACGCAGTATAATAATAATAAAAAAAAAAAAGAAATTCAAAAATGCTCCGTCTGAAACTGATGTATGTAAATTAAGCTCAACGGAAATGCCAGCTTCGCATCTCAAGCAGATTTTCTTTAAAACGCTCTTCTATGTACTATATTTAGTTCCTTTCATCAGTTGCAGTATAAGAACAAGCTTTGTATGGAAATGATTTCCTTCCCCCTCCCCATTTTTTACAATACTTTCTAATAACAACAAGAAACTGAGGAAAGAATGTAAGAATTTTTTTTTAAGTCATAAAAAGAACAAAATAGAAATAAAATCATACCGGCTTCTCTTCGCTTAGAAAGGGAAAAGATACGATTTATGATTTGGAAAAACAAATTCCGGTGCCGCGCAATTATAACAAGAAAACAGAATTGTACCTCTGCGGAAACAGAGACTTCACTCTTTTTCCCTCCATGTGAAAGAGCTTGCCACAAAGAGGGCGATGATGTGTCCTGTCATCTTGAACTCCGAGTGTGCTTTGTTTATTAGCCATCTTGTTAAAAGTAATAAAAATACTACTAAGAGAGGAAGAGTAAAATAGGGAATTTGGGAAAGGGTGTAAGATAAAAGGTCCCTGAAATAACTTTCTTCATAAAACATTTCGCATTCGTTGTTTCCAAGCTGGAACCGAAACATCTCGTCTCCGTTATGAATTGTTATAGATTTCGTGCATGTTCTTAAACTTTTTTGTATTCGTCTTGTTCCTCTAACATGTAAAATAAGAAAATATTTACTAGTATGTTAACTATGCAATTTCCGTGAAATTTACAATTCGTTAAAATTTTGAATTAAATTGAGTAAAATAAAATAAATCCTTCAATTTGCAAAAGAAAGAAAAATTATTGTTGGCTTAGGCAAGTTAATAATCTTGAGATTTAAAAGAGATTTGCAATTATTAATTAAAAATGTTTTTAAATATTTAAATCATTCTTGTGCCAATTTAAAGTAACCATGAAGTGGATATTTTGTCTTCTCTTTTTCTTTTTGCCTTTTATTCTGTTTTATTGTCGTGTCAAGGAATTGAATCAATGGAAAACGACTTCTCAAACCGATGCCTTAGTCTCTATATCAGATATCGAGTACTTTTCCGTTATATCCCCCCCCTTTTGATAATCGCCATAACGGGAAAGAAAAAATTGGCTAACTTGTCTAGTGGTCAGCGTGCCTGACTACGGATAGGGAGGTCCTGGGTTCGAATCCCGATACTGGATGTACTTTCTCTCTTTATCCTGTCTTTGTCCTTTCCTTGTGTGTGAACGAGGTATGAATGGTTGCCTACCCTATAAACGAGTCCCTATAGCATTCGTGTGTACTGAAGAAATCGAACTCCACACCAAACACGGTTCAGTTGGAAAAGTGGAGCAGCGCACCCCAATTACCAGCCTAACTGACACGCGAGAACAAAAACAACATTAACACTGATTAAATAATCCAAACATATTTCTTAAAATTACTTTCGGTATTAAATAACGTATTTTCGTTCGTGTGTTTTAATTAAAATCTAAGAAAAATTAAATAAAAAAAATAACAATTTAAATAAACTCAAAATATATAAAAACTCTTGTAACTAATTAAATGTATTGTAACATATAATTGGACTATAAGAATTTAAAACATTTTCTCCGTATACATGGTTACATTTTCTTATCAATGTAATTATGCGAATTTAATTTCTAAAGTAGTACAGTAATGCATTGTTTCAAAAAGTTTACAACAATTTAATAAACTAATTATTGATAATATTCACCTTATATAAACTATTCTTTTAATGATTTTTGTTCATTAGAGTCTCCAATTTCTGTTTAATTACTTACATAATTTTCCAATGATACATAGATGGAATTGACATATTAATAAAAAATCTATATAATTAGTTATTGCGTATTAATTAATGTTTTTATTTTTGTTGATGTATAGCTGTATATCCAATATTATTAAAAAGAAAACATTCTCAGATTCAGGAAGAAGAAATTTTTTCAGTTTTTTTTATTTTGGTATGGTTCAATGGTTAAAATATTTATTAATGCTTAAAATATTTTCAGCATGAGTCATACACGCTTTTTAATCATAGTCACTTTAATTAGTGTATTATATTATTTTTTATCAACCAATATTGATTAACATCTATTATATTTGATTGCTATTATGAATGTATATACTTTTAGAGTATCAAATTCAGTTGATATCTCATTCCAATGAAAATAACAAAATGTACATTCTTATGCACAAAACTAAAAAAAAAAAAAAAAAAAAAAAAAAAGTAGAAAAAAGTAACTTTTTATAACATTATAGCCTGAAAAATGGATTTTAAATAAGTTTTCATTTCTAAACTGCTGTGACACATCTATTGCAATAGGTATTTTAATTTTAGATCAGTTTTTTTTCTTCCTCATAATAAATAAATAAATCTAATATCCTTTAAGCTTTGATAACTTACATAAAGATCATTTAAAAGAACGAAAGATTAGATTCTAATTTCATAATAGCTTAAAGGGGGAAAGTAAAATATCTTCTTCTTATAACTAAAACAATTCTTTATGCAGATTTTCTTCAAACTTGAATTATTGGATCTAAAGTATTAAAAGTCTTAAGAATTCTCATAAATGTAATTTTGTAATAAAGAAATAGAACTTCACACATTGCAAAAGGCCACGACAAAGATGGGCTGCATGATATTGGAAGGAAACTGTTATTAACTAAAATTTAATTTAAGTTAATTTGATATTGACAGTAAACATAATTATGAGCTGTAAAATCTGTAGAGAAATTTATTTACTTATCATTTTATTAAAGAATTTGAAATATATAAATAACTAAAAATTTTCCAAAAGAATTAAAAATCATAATAAAATTTTTTATTGCAATTCGAATATCCTCAAACAAACGACATTTGTATGGCTTCAATGGTGATTTTTTTTAGCATAAATACACACTGGTACAATTCCATGAAACATCATCTGTTTAAACACTATACGCAATATCTAATGCACTTAGAAGGTATATTTTCAGTAATATCGAAACATCTCTACAACTGTACTTCATTCTGTTACCATCAAGGGTTTGCTTTGCCGGAAGCTGCTGGTAAGATTGTGTGGTTCCGAGTAATGTAGAACATAACGAGGAAATGAATTGGAATTTCCGCTGTAGGCATTGAATATAAATTATGACCTATAACATTCTTCTAGTCTAAAATCAAGCATTGCTATTAAAATTAAACATTTTCAAGCTGCTTAGATGTCAATCGAGGCACTTCTATCTCTTTAGGGAAGAAACTTCTTAATCTAGAGAAGGATCCGCGCTACGCTCCTATGGTGAGTGGCCATAAAAGATCTTCAAAAAAGTTCTAAAAACGACGATAAACTGGACGACACATAGAGCAGTCAAACTAAGAAAAAAACATTATGCTTGTAGTTAAAGATAAGAATTTACGAGTTGATTTTCTAGGAACCACACTTTTGAATTCTTCTCGATCATATGAGGCATAAAATTGAAAACACTTCGAAGGTGTTATGTAAAGAGCTTTAAATCAACTGTTAAAACTTCGTGGTTTTTCGTGACAGAATAATCTCGATTTTTGAATTTACGACATTTTTTTTTTTACAGTATCGTTAACTAACGGAGATTTTACTGTAAATTTTAAAGCTTCCTAAAGTCAACTTTGAGATACAGCTGATGACAAAAGCACTTCTTCCGTTTTATCGGTTTGCGATGCAATGTAACTAAAATAACAAATTATATGTTATGAAAATAAATCTACTTTTTAGTTCTAAAATGCTACGGAGGGTTTTAACACATTTTTAGAACGATTTCAGGGTCGTTTAATTATAATTTAAAATGTAAAGTTTATTTTTTTTAATGTTCGATTTGATAGCCTTTTTTTTCTGGACTATACGTTTGCATCGTGATTTCTATGATAGAAGAGCTTTTCGTAAAATTTACAGGGGTATTGTTTTCCATATCTCTTCCAATACTTTCCAGAGTCCATCTATCGTGGTGCATTTGCGTTTAGAAAGAACTCTTTTTAACAGACCAAAGGCACAATAGTCCATTGGTGAAACATCAGGGGACTTCTCATAAATATATTGAAAAGATATATATGCAATACCTGTATTAGTCTTCATTTTTTCAAGGAATGCAGTGGTAGTTTTCGTAGTATGACTTGTAGCTGTATCTTCATGAAGTTTCACTCTTTGAATGTCATTGGGATAAAGAAGTGGAATTTCTTTTGTAAATATTGAACGTAAAACCTGATAGTATGATGAGTTGATTTTAACATTTTTCCCACTCTTCTTATTTTTAATTTTCCATTGTAAGAGAAACTTGCGACAATCATAAACCCCTTACTGAAACTTTCTTTTCATTGACGGAACCAAGTATGTACATTTTTTCTCCTCATTTTCTATAATAAATAGATCTTTTTTTGTTGCAGTAGTTTAGGTAAACCCATGCTTCATCAAGGGTCACAATATATTTCAATTTATCTCATTCTAAATGGTTTTCATACAGGATTCTACAAAATATTTTTCGCTGAGCCCCATGTCTCGGCAAAAGCTAATGAACATTGTCTTTTAGCATTTTTTAAGATGTAAATCTTGGTTTACTATTTTATTTATTGTTGCAACAAATGTATTTAAAGTCTTTGCAATTGATTTTTGTGTTGGCGAATTTTCTCTTGTTACCAGCGATTTCACTTTAGAAATATTTGAAACAGTGCGTTTCTTTTTCGGATACTTGTTTGAAGCCTTCTTTCCACGTAGAAATAATGATTGACGGTTTTTACCTTTCCAATTAATAATGTTGCTTATTTTGCACTTAGAAATTTTAATACTTTGCATTTCACAATGTTTTTGAATTCTGGAATAAGAAAGAGTATTTCTCTTCGGAAAGCGCTAAAACATATCCTTCAATCCACAGCTTGTTTACATGCGACATTTTGAAAGAAGAATAAATTTAAAAGTAGCAGAAGATTTTTTTCTCATTTGAAATAATAAGCTGTTGCCAAAATTTTTTATTCTGAAATATTTACTTTTTTAAAATTCTTTTTCGAAATTGTTCTAAAAATGTTTTAATACCTTCTGTATATAGAAAAATATAGCAGAATTTTTTTTTTTTTTTTTATATTTGGTGATATAATCTTTTTTTAATTTGTAAATTTAAAAGTATACTAAAATAGATAATTATTGAGCCAATTATATTTATTTTTAAATTCGATGGGAAACAAAATAAGTTTGAAGAATATCCAAATAAATAAAAAATATGAAGGAAGAAGGAACAATAAAAGACTCCTTAATTTAAATAGGAGAAGTTTCATACGATAATTGTATGTTTGGAAACAGGACACAATCCTGATTTTCGAGAAGTTGTTTTTGTTTTTCTTGTGTTTCTTTGATTTTTTTTCACTGGATGGTTAACTGGTTCAGAAGATATTTAAAATGGACTTCGATACACTACATGCATTCACATAAAAATATAAAAATGAATTATTTTCAAATGAAGTGAATTTTCATTCTTTTAAATTTTACACCTCATTGAATCTTAAAGAGTTAAAATTTTAAAAGATCGGAGTGAATCTCGTCTAATTATTTAAAGCTTACCTCAAAAGTTTCATGACTTAAATTCGGATGTTTTACAGCATTTCATTTGATTTTACACTCTGCAAATTTAGGGTAAATAACATAATGATTCTCAAAAACCTGTTATATTAGTTATAAGAAAAATTTAAAAGAAGCTTTCTATAGAGTAGTGGAAGTATAAAAAAATTTCCTTATTTGCTTATGCAAAAATAAAAAAAAAATTTTTTTTATCGGAAACAAAAACAAATTTCTTTTTTAGTTCGAACTATTTTGAATCAATATGTATGAAGAAAAGCAGTATTTTTTAAATCGAATAAATTCGATTCCTGAAGTATACAAGATTTTTCAGTGATTTTAATTTAATTTATATACTTTCAATTTAAAGTGAAATGTTCGTACAACTAATCTCATGTCATTTTCGAAAATATTCTTTGGATGAGACTACTTTTACTAAAAATTAAATGCATTATTAAATGTGAAATTTTTAAATCAAGTGAGATGATAGTTTTTGAATTTTTAGTTTTTTTATTATATTATTTCATAAATCGTAGATTCTTTTTTGGAGAGAGAAAAATACTCTCTATCATAATTTTATGCTAATTAATTCATGAAAATTACAAAGTATTTTCTGTTTATTTTATTTCTCACTGACATTGAAATGGAATTATTTTAATAAATTATTGAAGCAATATTAACTGTTTTTTTCATATGAGTAATATATTTATCTTGAAGAATGAAACAAAGAAAAAATACTCGAAAAATGATCAATAAAAGATACCGCTAAGATTATTCAAATCATCCACGGATTTAAAAGGAAGTAATTCATCTCCGATTTCTGGCTCTGACCTTGTTCCGAAAACAATACTTCAGCATTAAATAATAACGACTGCTGAAGGAACGAATCAGAACTTTGACAGATTTCTGGACGGTGGACAGACCTCACGTACCGGGGGTTGGAATGTGGTCGCTCCAAAAAGCAACAAACCGAAGCTTGTTCCCTGATCGCCGGTGACAAGTTCGTAAAGGCGATGCCTGGCAGTTTCTTGCTTCATTGATCGCAGCGAAACGACATCGGCGGGTTTTTATGTCCTCAAACACAGTGTTTCTAACATTGTCGCCCTCAGGGGGTGGATTCGAAACTTTTTCGTGCCCAGGAAGAATGAAAACAAAAAAACCAAATAATCTTAAAGATTGGCCAATAAAAGAATGAAAGGCAAAATAAAGAAAAAGACGAGAAAGATGAGAGATAGCGGATAAAAAATATATATCATGTCCTCACACACTGTATTTCAGAGTCCCCGCTGTCACAACATTGCCGTATATCTTCTGAATCGTCTGAACCTTGGGGTTTGAGATGCTGCTTCAGCTTGCGTCTTCTCACGACGTGCTCCTGTTGATAGGTCAGGGAACAGGGAGGAGATCGAAATGACCTTTTAATCAAATCGATATTTCATGTTTGTTATTACCCATTTGGCACAAGGGTGCGCCTCGAAAATTTGACCTGCGAGTTCTTGAGGGGGATGAGATTACATGAGAAGCAAATTCATGCAGAAATTATGGTCACTTGATATTTATATTCTTTTTATAATGTAGGGAACAAACTTCAAAAATATATATATATATATAAAAAAAAGCACTGAAATTAATGTATTAATTTTAATGCATTCTTGAATATCTAATTATTTAATGTTATTTTTATGTGTTTGTCATTTTGTTATCTATTTTATACACGAGAACTAACTGAACCGCCATCTATAGTTTAAAAAGTACTTCGAATTATTGCAAACACTCGAATGCGAGGTAGGAGTCAAACCCACAAGTTCTTAAGTTAAAGGCTAGAGCGTTAGCCTTAATAGTTGCTAACTTCTTTCTTATTCGTACTTCATTTAAAAATACTTTAATTTCTAGTTATTTAAATTCCAGAAAAAAATTATTTAAAAGAAGTTTATTAATTGTGAAAATTTTCTTCATGGATAATAAGTAAAATTCAGGAATACTAGACATGAAGGATTTTGAAGTCAATTCTTCCAATGAAAGACGTGCTTTATATGAAAATTTTACATATATTGAAAGTAGACATTGTTTATATTTTTATTATTTAAAAAAATATTGATAAAATAGGGTCTAATAAATAGGTAAATAAAATGAGAAGCAAGATTTAATTTTACCTTAAAATTTAATAATTAATATGTGTATTTTAGATTTTAAATTCCATCATAAGTAGAAAAAATGTTTTGTAAAAATCTATAAAAAATTTTTATTACCATTTTTTATTATAATATATTAGTTTTATAGAATTTTTAAATAACATTTATAATTTAAAATAGTATTTTTATTATTATTCGATAAAAAATAATGCTATTTTATTATTATTTTTATGGAACTTCTATTTAGAACAGAATTTAAATTTAGAAATAAGCAGTGTAAAAATTATTAAATTTCTTGTTAAAATTCAGTCTTGTTTCTATTCTTTTCATATTATTTTCTGACAAAAAATTATAATTATATTAATCATTTACATTAAAATTTTATTTCTTGCTTTTTAACGTATTGGTATAAATATTTTTAGATAAGTAGATGGATAAATTTAATCTAAAAATGCTATGAAATTAAAAAAGATTCTTAGGAATGCCAAACTAAAAAAAAATATTAATAATTTAGCAGTCAAATATTGAATTAAATATAAATTAATGCCATTTTATAAGACACATTAGCCAATTTGAAAAATTAATTTTAAAATTTTAGGATATATTAAGAGTATTTAATTATTTCATTTCAAAACAAAAAGTCATTAACGATTTCTTGAGAAAATTTTATGATTTTTTTTTTTTTTTTTTTACAATCTATTTATTTATATATAGATTAATTTTTAAGCAAGTATTTTTTATTGCTAAGTATGAAAAAATGCTTGGGTATATAACTTACATATAATGGTTTTAACGAAATATAGGTTACCGATTTTTCACTTCTAAGCAAATTTTTTGGAATAAAATGAATTGTGATTTTAAAATATGCATTAATCAATTTCTCATGCAAAACTCTAATAAAGATGATAATCCTTTCAAAAAGTGTTAACCAAAAAAATGTAGTGATTTAGGAATGCATTTCGATTTTTTTTTACTCATTTTAATTTATGATCTTTATAATTCTGACTTTTATATTAAGTCTCTAATTTCACAATTCAATATACAAATAAAAAGTAAGAAAACGCATTTTATAATTATTTTTTCTTGAAAAAATTTAGCTTTCATTTATTCATCTTAAATATTCATACGTTTTACATTATTATATACATTTTAAAGATTATTTTACAAATTTAAGTTTTAAAAAGCACATAGTTTCCTTGTTATATAGATATTCGATTATTTGTATTGAATAACATAAAAAAGGCATAAAATTTTAAATAGCTTTTTTTTTCTGGAAAAATAATTTATAAAGTCTGAATTGAAACCAATTCAAGTTAAATTATTTTTTTTAACAAATCAAACGATGTTTATTGAAATAATTTATTTTTCCAAAATTTAATATCATATTTATTATTTTTTACGGTACAAATTTTTTTTAAAAAAAATATTGCTTTTTTTCTTTTCTTATACACATGTCACCAGTTTCAAACATTATTTATAAAGCTACTGTTTTCTTGGAATAAAACGAAGAGATTTTTTTTTTTTTTGAACCAGAAATCTAATTTATTTGAATAGTCCAGTGAATTTAGAAAGTTTCGCCGATAAAAATCTACTGATTTAAAGGATAAATGAAAATACACATACGGGACTTTTTTCCAAGTCCCGTATTAAACAGTTCTTCAATTTTAGACCTCCAGTAGCAAGTAGTTTTGTTTTCTTTCCATGATTGTTATTATGAGCTTTATTGTTGTTATTAAAATGAACAGAAAGTGCTTATGTTGAAGCCTGACAGATTACCCCGTTTCTAAACGTCTACTTAAAAGCTCGGTCCACCTCTTCGGTTGCAGTTATCTGTGAAATTCCCTGACATTATTTTATCCTTTTTGTAAACAATATTCAGGGTAATACATGATTACTCCTTCCGAATCGACTGAACTCATCGCACGCTTGGTTTCGCACACCCTTGGCTGTATTTTTTTCTTGCCTTCTTTCGCCAAACCCCAAATTCCGGAGTACAGTGGATGACAGTCATCAATCTTAAGAGGGTTCCTACTTTTTATTACTGTTTTACGCGACGCGTTTCATAATAAATATGATCATCCGTTCTTGTGGGTTGTTCCTAACATTGCCGACTGTATGGTGGTCTATTCTGTTTACTTTTATCTGTCTGTTGGCAATCAAAAGTAGAGAAAGAAAAGATCGCCGACAAGAATTAGAAAAAAGAACCAAAAAAAAAAAAAAAAAAAAAAAAAAAAAAAAAAAGGTTGGCGAAATTTTTGCAGACCACTGTTATTTTATCCTCCAAGCGTAAAACACTAACCCATAGGGAATGATAGAGCGCTGTCGTGATAGTATTAGAGAATTCCCCTGCATATTTTCTATGATTATCTGGCAAAGATTTGATTATTTAAAAGCCAGAAGCTTTTCTGGGAAACGATGGGAACACATTCATAAGTAGTGTCATCATACTTTAAACCCTTCAATTTAAATGTATCTCGCTAAAATGGTAGTGCCCAATTCATTATAAAGCTGAAGATGTGGCTGTAGAGAGAAAAATCATCACTTCTTCAATGTAGATAAAAATGGTATATCAAGAGCCAAGAATATTTGATATATATAAAAAAAGGTATATGATGTTTTTTGTGATTAAAAATTTATGCTTGAATTGTTTTATTTAGCTAATATAAAAATATTTGTACAGCATTAAATAAATAGTTTTTAGTTTTCAACTGCACAAATAATATATTATAAAACATTAACAAGCAAGTAAGCGAACAGTACATAGTAAAGTATTGTATTGAAAAGGAATTGTTAATATGATAGCTTTTATTTGTATAAACATTGTTTATAATTATAAATATATGTAATCGCTTTATCATTTAAATCATTTAATTGCTATAAATAAAATATTAAAAAACAAAATTTGAAGACTGAAATGAAATTGGAACAATCAGAAAACACTCTTTTTGATAGAAAGCTCATTACAAATAATCAAAACCAGGTCTTGGAATACAAACTATCAATAAAAAATACATAGGTATGTTTAATTTAGTCATCCTAGGTATATTTTTTCTGTAAAAAAATTCAAAATAAAGAAACACTAAGCAATTTTTTTATTGATAGACTGATCAAAACTCCATTTATACTGAAATGAAATTGGAAAAAAGTCTGAAATGAAATTGGAAAAAAGTCTGAAATGAAATTGGAAAAAAGTCTGAAATAAAATTGTAAAAAAAGGTTCTTGTATTATTCATGTTATTGACTAATAAATTATTGTGTGTATGTGTGATTAAAAGGTTTTTTGCTTAAATTAATCAAGTTATTGATAGATTGATACGTTATTTATTTTGATTTAATAAAACTGGGCTCTTATTCCAATTTTAAAAACTAAATTCTGACGTTTTTGATAAATATTCTGTCTTTTAAAATAAAAATATCAAAAAATGTAGTAAATTGAGAAAAATGATTTAAACTTTAAAGATTTCTTTTTTATTTTAAATAAAAAAAGATAAAATTCTACTGAAGTTATTTTAAGAAAAAATTTTTTTAAATTCTTAAAAAATTTAAATTATATTATTTAATATAAGAAAAATACACTAAAACATTCCGTAATAAAATATTACAAGTGAAATAATTTTCTTACCTGTTAAAACGCAGCAGAAAAGTTATATAGATTGTTATCAAATCAATTATTATATTTCAAAATCCGAAAATAATGCTATGAATAATTATATATTCAATGAAAAGAGATGATTTAGTAGTTTTGGGTGTCTTTTTGCTACAGAAAGGTAGCTAACATTTTATTAAAGTGTTCGCATTAATATGACTTTTAACTTAAGCTTTAGGATCTCTGGTGATAAGACTACCACCTTAAAAATAGAATATCATCTTCAAAATTTAAAAATAGAATTTCATCTTCAAAATAACCAATTCTATGCATTATTGATCAATAGAAGGTAAGCATTACGCGCTTTGACTAATGTTTGTCGAGTGGGTACTTGGCCGTTTTCATAATTTTCTGCTTTATTAAAAGGAAATAAGTCATAGTACTCTTGAAAAGTTTCTTAAAAACCAAAAAATGATACATGGTCAGATATTTTAAAACAGTTTTCTGCTGCTAAGTTTTTTACGTATCAGTTTCAAACTATAAAAGTGTATATTGAGATGATAAGAATTAATGTAAATTCTTTGCTGTGGTATGAAAGCTTAGAGAACAATCCAGCGATTTAAATGTCGATATTGTCTGTTGATCGAGTTTAAAATGTTGAATATTTTGATAAATGTCCCAAGACTTAAAAATTGACTGAAAATTAAATGAAATAAAAAAAATACACTCTTTTTGATAGAAAGCTCATTACAAATAATCAAAACCAAGTCTTGGAATACAAACTATCAATCAAAAATACATAAGTATGTTTAATTTAGTCATTTTAAGTATATTTTTTCTGTGAAAAAAATTGTTTTTAAAAACTGCTTTGTTATAAATGAATCATTGATTTAAAATATTTTTAATATAAAACATTTTTTTTTAAAAAAAGTTATTACAATCTTTATAAGGATAATATTAATGGTTTGAAATTTCTAACTCAATATTTTAAGGTTTGTATTTAGATTCGAAGAAATCTTAGATTACATCTCGTTGAATATTACATTGAATATTAAATTAAGTCTGTTCTCCTTTTATTTTAATCATTTTAAAAATCAGTTCTGCATTCAATTTGGTAAAATGAAAAAAATCTTCACATCTTTATCGAGAACAATTTTCCATTTCAGCTGTAAGAAGGCAGTGAAACCTCCAGCGATAATTCCCACTGTTCTCCAAAGCACATAATAGATATATACATCACCATCTTTCATACAAAGTTGTATCTAACAAATCATTTCTACCATTTTCCAACAAAATACTATAATTCGAAGATGCTTCGAATTCTCACTCAGATTTATGATTACTTCAAGCAATTTAAAAACATATTCTGGGGGGTGTGCGGATGGACTTTAATAACTATTCAGTCGCTTTTAATAACACCTTATCTTGTCAGTGAGTTGCATTCTTCCAGCCATGGCGCTTCACGTCCTTTTTGAAAGGAGAAATAACGCCAAGTCCTCGGACATAAATTTTCAGGTAATGCGATCTCAGAATGAAATATCTTTGAAGATTTTTGCTACCAGTTTCTGAGGAAGTTATTCCATCTCCCTCTGCCCCCTGCTTTGAAAGAGATGTTTAAATTTTGCACGACAGATTCTAAAGTTATCTTTCTTTTTTATGACTCTCATAAGCATGTCTTATCGAAGATCGGTAAGCTTGTCTTGAGGAAGAGAGTCATAACTCAGAAGAAACTTCAAATCAGCACTTAATTTGAGAACTTTTTCGCTTGCGTTGCTATCTTAAAAATTCGTTTATATTAAATTAAACGAAAAAAAAAATTAACTGGTTTGAATAACATTTTTTCAAAATAAAATTTAAATTGTTTCTGGTGACCAGAATGACTAATTACTATTACAGCTGCTTTTACGGATGGACCACCTGGGTAACGGTTTATAGCGTTTGTCAGTCATTTGAGGATTATTAAGTGATTACACTTATGAACCCATGAAATAAAAGTTTTTATACTTTATTTATAAAATATTTGAGTAGATGCTCAAATATTTTCAGGACAGAAGTTTATGCCATGAATTTCTTTCACAAAAACATTATTTGTAATTTAAGTAATAAATTGAAAAAAGTCTTTTCTGTCTCTTGAATTGCTGCAAAAAAGACGTTCTTTATTTATTTCTTATTTAAGTAATAAATAAAAATTGTCTTTTTTTAGTAATTACTTTCAAACAAGACATTATTTATGGCTTAAGGCATAAATGACAATTTTGCAAATATTTGAATATTTACCTCATATAACTTAACGTTTGCTTGTTTTTACAAAAGTGTAATCAAGTTAATAAGTTATCAATATTATCTAGTATATAAGAAAGTAAAAAAAGAAGGAATAGAATTTTTTTAAATTTTCATTTGTTGCAGTAGACGTACTTTGCGAGAAATGTAATGAAAAGCTGATACTTTTTTACCAAGTCATTTTTATATAATATTAGCATACTTAAACTATAAATTAAAGAAGTAATGTGAAACTAGATAAATTAAAATTGAGTGAAGGATAATATAGGAATCGCAAAAAATTCATTTCAAGTTGGCATCGCAATGGTTAGCATTCTAGTCTACCAGTCAAAATGCATGTGTTCGATTCTCATTTAGGGTATGGATGTTTGCTGTGAATCGGAACCCACTGTTTGTTTGTCTCTCAGTAAGTTCCGTTTGAGTTAGCTCTTCTATTAAAAAAAAAAAAAGCCATGGATTTACAAGCAAGCTTATATTATTTAATATAATAACTAGTTTATCTAAATAAAATCCTTCACAAGATATATGAAAATATAATAAAGTATTTAACTAATTTATACAAAAATATTTTAGATGAAAGAAAAATGTTGGCCGAAATATATATTTAAAATTAATATATTAAAATATAAAGGTATCGAAATATATGTAATAAATGAAATAAACTCTCGAAAAAAAAATGATTTAACAAATTAAAGAATTGAAATGATTACAACTAAAAAGTAATAAAACAAAAAAGTAACCTAAAAAATTGTGTTTTCATTAAAATAAACACACATATATAAAACAATAGAAAAGTTAAAGAACTACGCACAAATATGCTTAAGTAAATTTATATTTTCCTGTGTTTTAACTTAAATACAATTACCTCGCTTTTCATTAGACATTAAAAAAAGTTATTGAGATTTTAAAGCATGAAAATTAGCAAAAGGAATTATATTTTATAGGTGTAATGGATTAGTGAGATGGAATCTAATGAATACATTTATTCTATTCAAGCTTAGAAAATAACTTTGACTTCCACTCGCAAAATACAACATTCACGAGTTAAATTAAGGCCCAAATTACTTTTTCAAACATTAAAATATAAAAAAGAATGTTTCCTTTTTTTTTGATTAAAATTATTTAACTTGTAACGGCTTAAAGTTGCAGTTGTTTTTTGGCTAAGACAGAACGATTTTACACAAAATATATTTATCAAAAATACATATATATTATACAAATATTAAATGATAATACGATGAAATTGCGAATTCGATTTCATTGAATTTTGTAAAAATATGCATAATATAGATAAAACTTAATTATTTGTAATAAATTAAAAGAATACTTTAAAAATGCTTGGAAGAAAGTAAAATTAAAGATTTTTTTTAATTTTTAATATCAATAACTTTATTAACAGTAGTCCCAGAATTTTTCTTTACTCTATGCTCAATAATATATACTGAAAAGTTCATTAAATGTAACAAAAGAAACATGTAAAAATTTATTTTTGTTATTCATAAAGAAATATATTTAAGGGTTTCAATAACTTTCAATATAATGATTCTCTTCATTTAAAAATATACTTGAAAGTATATTTATACAATGAAGGGTTGCAAAGGGCATTCGATATAAGAGCCTTATCGGTGGGTCGTAAGTAAAAATAAGTAATAAATAAGACAAAACTGGATAAATAATAAAACTTCTTTTCAATCCAATTCTAATGGTAAGATTTGCAGACTATTTTTTAACAAATGCTTGAATTTTTTAAATAATTTATATATAGAAATATTTGGAGGTAAGAATTTTCCTAAACACATAAATACGAAATTCTGATCCTAAAAGTTCGAGACTGTTGGCAGTTTCAATCCAAATAAAAAACGATGGAAGTCTCACTCTTTGTTTATATTATTCGAAGAAAAGAAAAGTGAGATATAACACAGACCCTTGTTGGATAAGAAAGGAGGTTAAATTGGGTTGTTTGTAAAGTATCCTTTTTAAGAACGATGATTTCTTTACTCGTGGTTTTGTTTAAAAACGAAAAGAAATTATATCAGATTTTTGTCATAAATTTAAAAATTTTCAAAAATTTTATTTATGAAAATTTTTAAATTGGATTGTCATAATTGATAAGTTTTCTAAATTTATACATAAATGTTTAAAAAATTTATAAAATTTATTAACGGACCTTTAATAGTGCATATTTTATTTAAAATTAATATTTAAATAATTATATTTATTAATATTATATAGATATATAATTAGATAAATATATATAAGTTAATAGTGCATATTTTTTTAAAAAATTATGATAAAATTTATTAATGGACTTTTAATAGTGCATATTTTATTTGAAGGTATGTTTTTATGATTCGATGCATTAATGTTACGGATGGAATGACTCTAAGTTTTTTGAATAAAGATTGTAATTTTAGAATTCTTTGTAACACAAATCTATGCTATAAAAAATTAAAATTAAAAATAGGATATTTTTTTTTTAACTTTAGTTGATGGAAGTTTGTGAAAATAGTTTTATAAAAATTTTAAATGAAACAAATGTTTGCAAATTTTAAAATATCATCAAAGTTAAAAAAAAAAAAAATAGAAAGTTAAAAATTGGAATTTACAAAATTAACTTAAATATACTTTATTTTATGTAGAATTATTATTTTTGGAGGTGGTGTAATTTTATGAGTTCCAATTGTTTTTATTGATTTCTAGCAGGAAAAAAGAAAAAAAATATTGCAAACTTTTTAATGTAAACGACTAGTAAGTTTTTATAAATTAATAAGCACAATATGTTTCGTAACTTAATTAACGTAAAATCAATCATGCATAATTTATAAATATGGTATAAAAATAAATTATTTTTATTTTAGTCACTATTATTTCGATTAAAAGTAGTAATTATGTTTTTTACATATAATTTCGTTGGATATCAATAAAGTTACACTTATTAGAATTTTAAATTAAAATGATTAAAAATTTTACATTATAAAAAATTGGGATTAAATAACTGAGAATAACTCTAGAACATAAATTTTTGAATTTACAGTCTTTCCAAGACACGGAGATTTGTAATTTTGATCTTTACTTTTTTTTTTTTTTTTTTTTTTTTTTTACTAGGTACTGGTTTTGTATTATTATTTGTCACTCAATGGTCATTTTTTGCACACGAGTTTAAAATGGATTTTTGACCCACTACAAGCATTCAAATCTGAGGTGGAATTTAAACTGTTGAATGAACTGTTGAACCGAAGGTGAAAGCAATAAAATTACTGGAAAATTAATTATATTTGAATGATACAATATTATATAGTTGATGTATTTAATTTGATTTCCAAGTATTTTATTTGATTGGCCTTTGTTCTTAATGAATAATAAAAATGCTACCCTATTTGAGTGATTATTTTACTGGGCAAAATTTTAAATTATATATATCTTCAAGCTTCCCAAAATTATTATGACCAAATGAACTTGTCTTACAAAATCAATGGCCACATAGAAAAATCACCTATTAAAATTTTGGATTTTTTTTTTAAAATTAGGCAATTTTTTAATTACTTTTATAATTTTTAACAAAATAAAAATTAGAAGAATTTAAGTAACTTTGTAGAATATTAAAACCAAATTTTCAAGTAATTTGATAAAACCTTAAAGGTTTCATTAAATTATATATATTAGGAATGTATATTAAGAATATTTGTACTTTTGAATTATAAAAAAGCTGTGTATCATTAAATCTCTAGAAGATGAGGGATATCACATTCAAAATTAGAAACCTTAAATTTCTGAAAATGAATTCGTAAATGTTTTTCTTTTATTCGAATCTTAAAAAAAAGTTAATTGAAAAAAATTACCTGATATATTTCAAAATTTGTAAGGGGATGAATAAAAAATGTTAGCAAATAGTTTAAATTAAAGTTCGTTTGCAGTTCATCGAATTATACCTAATGATTTTTTCATAATAAAAAAATGTAATTTTTCTTAGAGTTCTCCTCAAGTAAAATGCACTGTAGATGTCGCCAAGGTTTCCAGATATATTTGGAATATCTTGAAAATTTTCGTGATATCAAAAAATATTACATGTGGCTTATATATCTGTAATACATTCTCTATTACATCCAATAATCAGCGCGGAGGCCTAGTTGATTTGGACATTCGCTCTCGTTATCAGAAGGTAATGAGTTCGAACCCCAATCCTAATGGTGCTGGGAACATAAAATATGCGGTGGGTATAATGCTGTCCATGTGAAATGATAGCTCTGTGAGATGTAGATTGTACACTGTATATTTGTAGATTATATCTGAATTGATATATTCTGTATAGATTATATTTGTAATATATATATTTCAAATATTGAAATATATTTATTGTATTTTTAGTTTAAACCACATTTCTAGTACCTGTAGTTTTAACATAAGTTCTAGATAATGTAAGATTTTTATCTACAAAGACTAAATATAAAAATAATGATATGACTTATACTAATTTTACGAAAAGGAAAATTTGTACATTAAATATTCATTCCCTATAATTACATGATATATTGATACATTTTGCCTGTTATATTGGGTCTATATGGAACAAATGCTATACCTTAAATATCCTTATTAATCATGATAATCAAATCTTAGTCAACAAAATCTAAGTATTTCATATCATCCATTATGGATAAAGTCAATTTCTTTTTACAATGATGTTTATTACTTTCACTTATACAGAGGCAAATCAGCATATTCAGCAAGCTAAATATTTTCGATGCACTTAACATCCGTTAGGCATTTTCATCAAGTTCAAACGCATACAACAGTTTATCAAACAAAGAGGAGTAAAATAAACAACAGTTCTTCCGATAACAGTAAAATAAATAGTACTCACAAAAATATGTATTCCGGGAGAGAGAGAGAGAATAAGAAGAAAAAGTGAGGAAGAAAAAAGGCACCATCTCAGAGTATGGAACGCGTCGGCTTGGATTGTCTGAGCCACGCCCACTTCTGTCGCAAGAATCTCCGCCCCCCTTCTGATTAGCGTCCCTCCGGGTCCACGTGATCTCGTGCGGGGACCGTGTGATCGCCCAGTCGCGCAAAACGCCTGGATCGAGGACCAGCAAGAGCGCGGGGTGTCCTCACCTTCCACTCAACAAAACTTATCAGGTGGTTCGGATAATGTGACTATGAAATAAAAACCCGTTCTTTTTTATTTTTTAATTTTTTTCCCGTAACGGGTTTGAAGCTGAGTAAAAAAATCTTTAATTTCAGTCTTTGTATGCATATTTTGCATTGATTGAGGATGAAGTTTTAAGGTAAGTTTGATATTAGTACATTGCATCTTTTTATAGTTTTTGCTGTACTTATAATAAAAATACATTGAAATTCGAGGAAAGACTAACCAGTTTCTATTTATTTATTTTATAATTCCACAAAACGTGAGTCGTAATTGCTAATAGAATTATTTTAATCCTATTGAATGAAAATATTTTAAAATACTTTTTTACATGAGTATTTTAGAGTAATAATTGAGATAAGTACTTTATAAAACAGGGTTTCATATCCTGAAAATTTTGCAACTCATGGTTCTAATTTTTTTATTAGATTACTTTTATATTTCTAATTTCCTGTTTTATTGTTTTTAATATTTTATACTTCGAACAGAATTTTTAGCACTTACATTTTAATTCACTTTTTAATTTATATAAACATTTTGAAAAATGAGAGATGACAATAGCAAAAATAATTTTTCCTTAAAACATTTCTTTTTATATTTACAAATAAATAATTCTAAAACATTTCTTTTAATAATTATTGCTAAAAAGAAATATAATTTCTGAACTTAAAAAGTAAAAAAGTAAGATCATGCATGTTTCCTTGTTACAGAAGTAGTTACTCAAAGCTATTTTATATTCCATAAGTTTTAAGAAATTCAGTACTTATATGATAATTGTGTCTTAATTCCTTTAATAAATTTAGAATCTAAAGGAAACAAATCAAAAGTCTTTTTTAATTTAAAACTGATTCTTCGTCTAATGGTTATAATAATTTATTTAAAATACTTGTATTCTGCATTGAAGTTTAAAAATGTCTAACATTTCAAAAACACAAATATGTATAAAAAGAAAAGTAAGAAATATTTAATTCACTATAATTTGTGAAAAATATTTCGTAATTATTTTGTTACAATTTACAAAATTAAATAAGCGAAAAAATTTTAATTTGCAAATTTTTAAACCTTTTTTTCCTCCTTATGTCTCAAATAGCGCATAATATCTGTAACCCTTTAAAAGGAAACTATAAATTTTTTATAATTGGTATCATTTAATTCTTTATTTTATGTTGCTGCAAAAATAATTTTTCACCTTACATTTAGCCTATTTATATATTTCTGTTTCCAATGAGGATATTAAATCTGTTTAAGAAATTATGTTCCTATTAAAAATAAAAATAAAGTGTAAAAGAAGTATTTAATAAAAAATTAAATATTAAGCAAGGAATGCTTTTGTACGCTTAAATTTTAAGAAGCTCCCTCTTCACAAGTTTAAATTCAATTTGAAATTTATTTTTTTCTAGAATGGTATATATATTCTATCACAGTCGTTGTAAAAAAAAAAAAAAAAAAAAAAAAAAAAACCAACCCTTTTATACATAAAAAGATTTCTTAAACAAACATTTATTTAAACATGATTTATAAAATATATCTTTTCTAAAGAAGATAATATTTTGATATTGAGGAGTGGTTTTTACAGGCTGCGAAAAAAAAAAGCAATCAACATAGCTTACTGTTTTCCATAATTATATTTTTTAAGTAATATACATAGGAGAGACTATTATTTCAACAACAAATAATATTGAAATTACTATATAATTTTAACACATTATGCCGAGCACATTTTTAAGCCAGTTCCAATTGTGAATAGCAAACGAAGAAGACGCATTTTTCCCTTTCCATTATCCCGACAGACCTTGGTTGACCAACGTCTTATCAAGAACCATTTTTTCCCATTTTTACAAAGCAAAATTAAATATTCCATTCCAAAAAATTTTTGAAAATGGTTTCAGATAAAAATGGATATATATATATATATATATATATATACAAGAATGATATTTTTCGCATAAAACTTACACTTAGATAAATTTGGAATTATTAATTAATTAAAATAAACTATATAAGGCAGTTGTATGCAATAATTGTAATTCATTATTATATAAGGCTATTGTTATTTTTGCGTTTGCTTTTATGTTGGGACTCAAACGTTTATTTGAACATTAAAAAAATAGTTACTTAAACCGGACTACGGAGTACTTATTTACCTTTATAGTAATTTATTTAAAAATTTCTATGTACATTACTTTTTTTAAAATGAACTTGTTGTTTTTAAATTTTAATCTCTTTCTGTTTGTAATTAAATAAACACCCCGGTTGTAAAATATAGGTTTCTAACTTAAGCATAGTATAATAACATAACAGTTATTAATAATAAAATGAATATTGTACATAAGATAATTAACTATAGTTATGAGGGATTCTTCAAAGTAAGAAGTCGCTGGCTTGATTTTATTCATTGATGGACAGCAGAGACCGATGGTGCGCTTTTACTTTCTGTGGGCACATTAGTTGTGGTGGGAGCTCGGGAGATTTCCAATTTTTTTTATTTATGATTTAGAATAGTCATATTTTACACATAAAATAGGACCATTTGAAAAACAATTTGTTGTGGATTTTTAAAAAGTCCTGCATCATCTCAGGTATGAATCCATTGCCTGACGGATGAGTATTGGAAGAAAACTACTGTAAAAACCTTGCGTTGCCAAAATCAAGACAAAACTTTAGAATAGAAAAATTCCACTAGCAGACGATATATAGAAAGCAGTTTATTTATGGAAAGCAAATGTTATGTATAAAGCAGACGATATCCTAAACTGAAAATGATATACGAAAATTTTCTTTTCTTTGTTCAGACTGTCAAATATGTAATGATAATATATGGTATTAGAATAAAAATCAATGCATGAATTTAGTTTTAAATTTTTGCAATTAAATTACAAAAGAAGATTCATTAAATTGATGCCTCTGAATATTCGAAAAAAGAATTTTTTGTGTAAAATAATCAATTTGAGTTACGTGGAATTAATGTTTTTCCACATTAAAGTGCCAGGTGAAAAATGAATTTTAGGCATTTAAATTTTATTTTAATTTTTTAAAAGGATTGAAAAGTTTTTCTCATCGTAGTTATTTATTGTATCCTCATAAAATTATGTCAGAAAAGTAATTGACGTAATACCTTAGAAAGTAATAACAATCACTTTCATAATTTTAAAACCACTTTCATTATTTGAATGCTACTTCAGTACTATTTAAAGAAGAATTATTTATTTAATTATTAAAATAATAACAATAGCTACTTTTAAGGCTATTTATAGTATCTATAATAAAACAAATAAAATTTCGAATCTTGCTGTTGCGTACTGTATTTTTTCTTATTCGCGTTTTGTAATCTTTGAGTGTTAAGATTTCAGAAAACAACAATAATAAAAAAGCTTGCACTACATATTTTCTTGCAAATGACAATTTTCGAAAGCTATAAAATATTAATTCTTGGTTTAAAAACATGAAAATAAAACTTTTTTACTTATGAATAAACAAAGGATTGAATCTCGCTACTTTTGAATAAAAGACGTTAGAAACTCCCTTCTACTTTTATCAAAACTTGCTTTCCTATTACAGTCCTTAAAATTTTTTGGTTCCTTGAATGCTCTTTGCTTCAAATCAATTTGATATAGTATCTTTAATAACAAAAAAATAAATAAATAAAACTAAAATATAAAAAATCATGATTGCTATAACACACAAATTATCTTTATTATTCTTCAACCATTGTATCTTGATTATTCTAAATCTTAGAGAATAAAAAAGTTTATTTTGAAAAACAAATATTTTTATTTTTAAGTATGTCTTAAAAACAATTTTAAAAAGTTTAATTATTTAAATTTAAATTATATTAAGTTTAATTAAAAAGCTTAATTTTTCAATCGCCTTGAATTTATGTTCCTTTTTTTTAAAAATTTATAGCACTGAGATAGGACTTAATTTTACTACTAAAATTTCATTTTTAAAATTAAAATATAACGAGCTATTTCTTTTTAATAAATAACACATTAAAGAGACTTATAATACATGCAACACGAAAATCACAATACGATAGTTATCTATTATTTTAATCGGATTTCTCTTTTAGAATGAAATAGTTCATTCCCTTCATACAGGGGAATTTCAGACGAACGCACTTTAAATATTCATTTATAGATATTTTAATCCTTATTTTTCGCATTTTTGAGTGAATTGTTCCAACTAATGGTTGAAGAGAGACGAATATTAAGCGCCATTTAAGCCGATCTCGATTGGAAACTGAAAGGAAAATATTTTATTTCTCGTTTTGAGGCTTGTGTTGGTTCCATTGTCAAGAATTCGAAGTATTTAAAAGTGGCAATATTTGAATTTAAATGAAATCCTTTTCAAATGTTGAGTTTAAAATATTCCTGTTTTATTAGTGATTATTTACCTAAATTTCTCTTTGATTTTCTCGTAGATTTCTCGTTACTTTCTCGTAGATACGTCGGCTTTTCAGGAAAAATATAATAAATATTAACACATGCAAATGTAAAATTAAGTTTTATGGGAACTGAATTCCTTGATGAAAGTGCAGATTAATATATTAAATTTTAGTAGAGGATACATATTAATAACTTTCATATGAATAGTTAAGAGTACTAATATAATCGCACAGGATTGCTTAATTCTTTGAATATAAAATTATGCCAAATTAAACAAAAAATATTAAATTAATTTTATCTGCTTAATTTATTTTTTAATTACAAGTTTTACATTAAATGGAGTGATTTGATTTATGTCGTTAACTAAAAAATTAAATTAATCAACAGATTTTAATTTATTTCATAAAACTCGTGGCATTATTTATAAGGTTTTTATTTTTTATTAAAATGTTTCTTATATCTCTTTTAATTTGTTATTTTTAATATGTTCTTTACCAAAGCATACGAAACTAAAAAGAAGTTTTATATACTAATAAAGTTAGTTTGATATAACATCTATAAGGAAAAATATACTCAAGTCACAAAATTTATTTTTTTCCAATCCAAAATTCATAGAAAGAAATTTATAAAATTAATATAAATGTATTACAAATATTGATTGTATTACAAATATTGATACCAATATAATACTCTAAGCTATAATATTTCACGTGGAACTAACATTACTTAAACTGACATTAAATGTATATAAGAATTCGTATGGCATTTAAGCTCGAAACTTGAAACTAAAATTTTATTCTATTCTCGAAACTAAAATGAAAACATTCATTTTGTAAAAAGAACTAATGAAAAGAATCCTGAGAGTAATAGAACTTTAAACTATTAAAATTTTGATTAAATGCTTTAAAATTTTGGAGAAAATTTCCATATATATTTCCTGCACACATACTTACATTCATTATCATAAATTCAAGTAATTAAAATTATTTATGATTTAGGATTTATATCAGTGACTTAAAAACCTATAAATATTCAAGCACTTCAGGTCTTAATATCATTAAAAAATAAACTTATATTTCTCTTCTGCAAAATACATTTATAAATAAATATGATTTAATTTCAATTTCAAATGTTTCAAAAGCATTTGATTATTGTATAAAAAATATTGTTTATCTTCAAAATGTTTTTAAAATAAAAATGCTTTCAATTAGAAATTATAATCCATGAAACCTACGAATACATAATTTCGCCGTAACTAATTATTTTACTTTTTATGAAACAACTTATTATTATCTAAAAATAAGATTCTCATTTCATTTACCGAAATTAAAATCTTGATAAATATTTTCAAAACATCAAATATAATGAAGCTTTTATTTAAAATTTAATGCTATTTAATTTTTCACAACGTAACACAGTTGCTGCAAAGTATGATGAACGCTTAATATTTTTGTTTGAAGCTTGTTTTTTGAGGTCATAAATAATTAATTCTAAAGCGTAATTATAATTTATGTGTACATGCCTCTAGAATGTTTCGTAATTGCATGGGATAGGAAAGTTCACTACAAAAATATTCAATTTTAAAATTGGTGAAAATACATATTTAATTCATTCAATAATAATAATCTCAAAATAAATTACACGTTAAATTTTTTTTAAATAACAATAATAGTATTAGAAATAATATTGCTGGCCATTTATCCAACCTATTTTTTTATGTGTGTCAGTGTATAATCATAGCAAATTACCATTACCATTTAATAATTGAAATAACCCACTTACGAGAAGTTTTAAAATAATTTCTTAAAAGTGATTAAATAAAGAAAACTGCCTCTGAAATGTGGTCTCTCTTTTGGATGTTTAAAAATATTTATCTGTTATTTTCTGATTAATTTCAAATGACATTAAGTTTTATTCCTAACCAGTCCGATTATTTTACTTATTTTTATTCAATTTCAATATAAAAGAAAATTATATTTTCGTTTTTTAAAATTTTTTAAATTATTCGCTACTTATTTTCCAATTTAATTTTAATTAAAGTTCTTGTTTTCACTTTTTATTTACATAATGTTTTTATGATTGAAAAAATAACATCCTTTCATATAAGGGAAATTTTCTTCATCATGTCATTAAAAATTGAAAATTTTCACCAAAATGTATAACTTCTCCCTTTGAGTCAAGTGTTTTTTTCGTTGTTCACATGACGTGGTTTGTTAATTGCCAAAAGAATCTAATTTCTTAAAAAAATATCTGGGAAATATGATAAAGTTATAGAAAAAGTAAAAAACCATTTATATAATCATTCTTTGTAATAAAATATTTATTACTTGTAAAAGCAATAGTAAATTCCAATCTATAGATTTTAATAATAACTCATTAATTTAAGAGACTTGTTTTTATTAGCTTTTTGCAACTGAAAAGATACAATATTGAAACATTTTTTAAAATACGATTAAAAATACAGATAAAATGTTATGATTGAAACTTTGTAAAATTTTTCCTCTATATAGTGTGCGCCAAAAATTTCATAATTTGCTTTTTTTGTTGCAACTTTTATTAGCGTACTTTTTTGAAACTCTAAGCTTAAAGTATTAAAGTATGACAATTCAATCGAGGATTGCATTTTCTATTTTCTCTTATATATCTATCTATCTATATATATGTATATAATAATTTTGGTAAAATAACAAGTATATATATATATATATATATATATACTTGTTACTTTGCCAAAATTATTTTAAATATTTATCTATAAAAATATTTTATTAAAATTTAACTATACATTTTGAATTAATTATCTTATCAAAGTTTTTCGAGCAAAATTACATTTTAATATTATAGTAGATTATTTCCTTTAGAGTTATCTTCTTTAAACTAAATTGCAGAGAAGTTCGTGTTGAACTGAAAAACTGAATGACTAACGGTCTGGGTTTCAGTTCCTAAGTTCAATTCTGATTTCGCACGAGGCGTGACTGTTTGTACTGGCCTGTACTGACCTTAAGTTGGAGTCCCCTGGTCGAATAATCTTTGTATCTACTAAGTCTCTAAAGGTCGAGGATAAATCAACCTAACAAAATTTCAATGAATTTTATTCAACTCAAAATCAGGATAAGGAGATGAATACAAACTCTCTTAACTATCAATGTGTCATATGTATCCGATGACTTTTAATCGGAATGGAATCGAGAACTATTTCGCAAAATAAAGTGAAACTTATCAAGATGTGCATCGCTAGATAATTTAACGAATTAATTTTGTTTCACTTCGGAATTTTGGTTATAAATTTTGTAATTAATTTTAATGTAAAAATTTACTGAACCTTAATTTCCTTAAAAATGAACCTTAAAAATACTTTTAATATATGTAAACTTTAATATTAAAAATTGTGAAAAATTCATCGATTAAAATACATGTAAAAAGGATTCATTTTATGTTTTTAATATATGATAATAATAAGAGATAATTAGTAAAATATGAAGTTTTCCATTTTTCTCTTAATTTATATCAAGCTTTTGAAAAAAAAAAAAGGTTTTGTTAGAAAATTTGCTGCAATGTATATATATATATATATATATATATATATATATATATATATATATATATATATATATATATATATATATATATATATATATATATATATAAATTGGAAAGATAAGAATTTGCTAATAGTGCTCTAAATTTATTCAAGTGGAAAACTCCTGATGAATCAAAAATTATTAAAGATATTCTTAGCATAATTGAAATCATATATAAAAATGAAAATAAATACACAAAGGGGAAAAAAATGGAAAACTTATATTGAAACTGAATTAAATAAATAAATAAACTGAATTTTTTTTTCTTGATTTTCTTTTAAAACATTCAGCGTTCTTTATTATTCAAATATATATGAAAATATTTTGCTCGTGATTAATCTTTTGAGTCTAATCTCTGAGAAGCTTGTTGTGTGTGTTTTTCGTTTTTCTTCTTTGCTCTTATAAGCAGTCAAAGGTTGTAATTTTTTTTAAAATTCATCTCTTTCTTTTTCATATTCTTTTTAATAAATGGTCACCACGAATAATTTTTGATCGTGATTCACGCATGAATATGTAATCACAATTCCACTTTGTTAAGATTCTGAAAATAATCGTGTTTTTTAATATCATTCTTAAATTCATGTCTGTCATAGATATTAAAAACACTTTTAGTCGACTTCTTCCAGAAATTTTCCTGAAACAAGCTTCTCTACATATATCAAAAGGTTATTTCCGTAATCATCTAAGCACTTTTTTTTGAATAAATTAAGGTATTTACATTACTTCGCACACATATTTCTCTTTTGCTCATTAACTATTACATCTCCAAATAGTGATAAACTAGTAAAGATGTCGTAATATATTTACTGTTTTGGTTGAAATATTTTCCTTTTTATATAAATACAGGAATGCTCAGAAATATTTAGTTTAACCTTCAGAATTGGAAATATTATGGAAATTTCTTGTGATCTCATATCTTAAAGAATGTGAAATTTGTTTGTTCTAAAATAGAAAAGGGTAATTTAGAAAAGTGAAGAAATGAAGTTAAGCAATTTGTTACAAAAAAAGACAAAGTATATAAGCATTTTTTGGGGGAAAAAAGAACTAAATAAGAGGATATATTAATAAAATCTGTTTGAATAAAAATTCTTATAATGTTTTTCTGCCAGATTTTTTTATCCGGAATTGCGTTGAGAATTCCGAACAAACTGGTCACACGAAATAGAATAAAATTTATATCAGGGTGTTGTAAATTTCTGGCTAATTGTAAGTTATAGCAAGGACTATACTTCGCTTAAAAATTTTGTGATTGCATCGCTTGCAAATAATCTATAAAGCTAGTATTTTTGCACTCATTGTTAAGTTGCTTATTCCACGATTCACTTCAATCTGGACCTTTTCTAGTTTCAAGAAAGAAATGTGGTTTTTATCTCTTTGGAAATTGTTATCTTTACATTATTGCAAAATATGAAAATATGTATAGCTCTTTCTTTTCATACATTCTAAATGTCAAATTAATTTAAAAATAGAAGCTTTTTTCAATTTTTGAAAAAATAATGTTTTTGCTGATTGCAGAGAACATTTTCGAATTTTCCAGTCCACTTTTGACTGGAAGTACGTTGAGACAGGGACGAAAGAAGTCCAGAATTCAATATTTAATAGAAGTTAAAGAAATTTCCAAGTGTCTCGCATTCGCTTCGATTTATTTTTAGATAATCTATAAAAGAGACCTCATTTCATCATGTAAAATGGTTTTTTTGAACGCAGTTAATTAATCTGAATTATCTTTAAAAATGGCAGATATAAATATTTTTTTTACATTGCAATTTTTTTTTTTTTTTGGAAACATAAGTAAGTTTTTCTATTGAAAACCATTACCCACGATAACTTGCAAATTTAATTCACTAATGGAGTATAAATTAATATCCCATATATATATATAATTTATATTCTATAATTTTTTTATATCTTACGTTATAAAAGGGTATGAAAAGAAATTATAAAACTTGGCTTATACTCTTGAAATATTCTTCCTTAAAACCTATAGAAGATGTATTAAATCGAAAATTAAAAAAAAATAATCTTAGATATTTTAGCTTGAAACATTAATGGGAAATTAATAAATCTTTGTTTGTAGTTTTTCAATTAAATATGATTCTTTTGCTCAATTGAGAGTCAAATTCGTTTTCTTAGAACTTGACTAAAATTTTACAGTTTTAGGAATGAGAACTTTTATATTTTTTTTCATAGATCATTAGTTTTTATAGTTTACTAATATAATACCATTTCAAACATTATCTTTGACCAATAGTTCTAAGTATAGTAAATCTATTTTAAAACCAGAACTTAACAATAATATTTTACACATTCATGACATTTAAAATTTGTTTTTAATTATATCAATTCACAATACAAAGTTTTGACTCATAATATACCTGCATGGTTTTGCATCAAATTCAGGATACTATAGTTGTATTTCCAGTTTTCATAATTTTCTGCCAGATAATAAATTTTCTGCCTCGAAAGATAAATTTTTATTTATTCTTTTATAAATACATTTCAAGCTCAGTTAAAATTGAGAATTAGTGGCGTAAAAATATTCTTTAATACCACTTGTTACATATAATTCGATGAAAAAATATATAATATTAATAGAAGTATATATGTCGTTGTGAATATGAAAGAAATACATATGTTTAGCAATAAATAAATGAAAAAAATAAATATGAAATCAAATACACTAAATATGTACAATTCTGTATTTATTATAAAGATAATGGGGTTTTATATAATATATATTGTGATGAGACTGAATCCTTATATTGAAAAAATTACAAATATTGAATTAAGTGTTTGTTAAACTTCATATCTTAAATACTAAATTCTAAGTTTTTTTTTCTTCTTATTCTAAGGAAGTGAACAAAGTTATTATTTTACATTCGCTCATAAAGTTATTTCATTATTATTTCAAAATTATTTCATTAAAATTTTAACACAAAGATAGCATAGTTTTATATAATTGATAAATCTATATTACTGGAAGGAAGACTAAATGACAATTTTGCTACTTTTAAATTTCGAAGATAATATTTTAAATTTGGAAGAATGCGTGGAATTTTATTTGGATAACGAATTCTGAATATTTCCAAATTGTAAATGTTTTTAAGTCCATTTTTGTAGCTGATATAATGTTTTAAAGTTTCACTTATCAAAAAGTGTTTCAACGTTAAAACTCCTAAACAAATTCTGTCATATCATTGCATAAACTAAGTCAGACGTCGACAAGGAATAAACATAACAAAACATTTGAATTATATTGTTTCTTAGAATATGTCAAAGATTTATTAAAAATTTTTATGAGATTGCGATTATTGGATTATAAATGCTTGTCTATATGGATTTTTCTTACTTCAGAAATCAAATCAAATGTACATATGCATATTTTTTTACAAAATTATATAATATTATTATTCTTGATTCCATGGAAAATAGGACTAAATACAATTTACGAACTTATTTCTGCAGTAGTGCCTCTAAATTCTATAATCCACAGACGTCGTCAAGTCAGACGTCGACAAGGAATAAACATAACAAAACATTTGAATTATATTGTTTCTTAGAATATGTCAAAGATTTATTAAAAATTTTTATGAGATTGCGATTATTGGATTATAAATGCTTGTCTATATGGATTTTTCTTACTTCAGAAATCAAATCAAATGTACATATGCATATTTTTTTACAAAATTATATAATATTATTATTCTTGATTCCATGGAAAATAGGACTAAATACAATTTACGAACTTATTTCTGCAGTAGTGCCTCTAAATTCTATAATCCACAAAAGCTTTGAATCAATCTTTGACTTAAGATCTTTCAATAAATAAAAGCATCATATATACATTCAACTTATCAACGCCCATCATCAGTCCTAATTGTGAACTAAGCTATAAATCCGGATAGTGGCCGGAATACAAAGAAGCTCTACTAGAGAGGACCCTCTTGTATCTCTTGCCTTGTCGACAAGAGGCATCGTTCGAGCCATTTCACGAGGAAGAGAGCCATCTTCGAGTGCACAGTTCCAACAGCACTAACGCTTATCAGGTGATAAGTACCATGGAATAAACCTCATCGGAAAAGTTCCTAGAAGTGTGCTCGGATGAAGGGAATAGATAGCTTCGCTTATCAATAGGTCTTCTTTCTTTCCTCCTTTTTTCTTAACTGATGTGTCGACTTGGTTAAGACTTCAAGTAAAATGTCCGCCTCGACCTCCTGTTATTGCTGTTAAACGACAGAGATGAATACGTGGTTGTTTATCGAAGAGTTTTAGCAGTTTTGATAGAGCTCCCAGAACCTGAGATAATCAAATGATTTTTTGAGTGTTGTTAAGGGGACAGATCGCAGAGGAGGCCTATGCGTTAAAAATGTACTGTAAGCAACGAGAAAATATATCTTATCCAGCGTGAGAAATAAGCTGAAAAAGCTTTGATCAGCATTAAGAATGTTTTATATAGATTGGACAACTAATTGATTTTCTCATTTTTAATTTTTTTTTTTTACCTGTGGTAGTACTAAGTTTTTTATTCGTGTAAAGTTTAAACAGTTTACTATGTATATGTTGTTAAACTTCTTTTATAGTAAAAAACTAAAGCAGAGCAAAATATTTGAATTTAATTCCTTGTCTTGAATATTAACTTGAGATAAAATGTTTTTGTTATAAAATATCAAATACTTTTGTCGTATTCAAGATAATATAAGAAACCTCAACTGTTAACTTTTGTCCTATAAAAGTATTTCACTGTTTATCTAGTTTAATATAATTTATTCTCTAAATTATAAGCTACTAATTAAAAAAAAGAATAATTTTTTATGCCTTTTAATAGATAGTTTCAAATATCTAAATAAAGCATAATGTTTTTAGCACAAAAACTTTTTTAATTTACTTCGGGCTCATTTATTATGTAAATGTTCATAAATGTAAAAAAATCTCTTCTTCAAAGAAAAGTAGGCAGAACAGTTCAAAATTCGTGTTATAAAGCACATACGCCAAAATTTAAAATATTATTTATTTATAACATTCTGCGCTGATATTTCTTTATTAAAATTTTTAACATATTCACAATGTAATGAAAAGAGTTCACCATAGTTGAATCGTAAAATTGAACTATTCAGAAAAGGGAAGGTCTTGGGTTTAATTCAAACTACCGTTGAATAAGTGAGAACGGATGATTATCTTATTTTACATATGTGTCTGTTGAGGGATTTGTTTGAGAATTTTACGGATTTTACCACAGTAATGAAGCCCATTACCTGAAAAGCATCTTCTTTTAAAGTGATATGTGTCTGATAACAAGTCATGCCTTATAATATTCTTCAGTTGCAGGAATGCAGTGTTAAATACAAATACAAAATGAAATGTAAAAAGCCATTTATATACATATATATATCACTTGGTGCATTATGGAAAAATGAAGAATATTTGAGAGAATTATTTTTAAAAGAGAAAAAAGAAATTTAATCACTAACGCTGCAAAAAATTTTAAAGGAAAAGAAACATAAATATAGTTATATATACTAAATAGATAAATTAAATGAATAAAAAGTTGGAAACATATGACCTTGGAAACGCGATACCAAACTATTAAAACTTTTCAGAGGTTTCTTTCACTATATTTTGTATTTGAAGACTTTTATAAAATAATGAGAGGTTTTCACGCTTTGCGAAGGAGAAAATAGTAGAATTTTTGAGCTAAAAGGTAGAAAACAGATAAGAAACATTTGTCTTTCTTTATACAACATTGGAACTAGAAATTTATTCTAAGGAAGCGCAATTTTACCAATATTCATTAAAACTTAGTTTTCAAAGATTAATATGAAATAATTCAACAAACATAACGCGCTTTTTTACTGTTATTGAAATCCAAAAATTACTTGTAAATAAGAGAAAATCATTTTTGTTGTTTCATAAAGCGTGATTTATTTAATAAAAAGCCAATTTTTTTTTGAAAAATAATTGATATTTGTGAAACTGTTAAAACATTATAATAAAAAAAAGTATATTAATCCAACTAGTTGTTATTGTAATCATTAAATGAATAACTTTGTTGCTTCGTTATCTTGATTCATATTCATTGATATTAAATTTAACTGAAATGAAGTTAAATTAAATACATTATATACTTTTCCAGCAATTGTGTCATCCGCATGTATTTTTCTGATCAACTTTTAGGTTTATAAAAAAATAATGACCTCTCTCTCTCTCTCAAAGTAAATATATATATATATTATGCTTTCAAAATTATAATAAATAAAATAATAATAAATTTAAAATAAAAGCAAAATTATTCAAAATTAAAGGAAAAAACCGAAACAAAATCTAATGTAATAAATCTTTTAATGATCCTAAAATCAGTATTTTTAATTATTGACTTATTTTATATGTACTTAATTATTTATATTATTAATATTATTTAGTTTATATCATTGTAATTATTTTAATATTATTTAGTTTGTATAAATGTTAGTGTTAATTTTGTTTCATTTTTAAGTGACAATCAGTTGTATTAGAAAAAAATGTTAATTTACTCGAGAATTTTTCTATCATTTATACAGAGTAAATTTAATGTTTTTATGCTAAAAGAGAAATAAAATGCGCAATATTTTGATAACTATACAGTTGCATTTTTTGTTATTCAACAAAGAGAAATTAAATTCATAAGCTTATACATGTCTCATTTTCATAGATATATGTATTACATTTTGTTAAATGACTGAATTTGTTATCAAAGTGAGTTTTATTTTCTTACATGCTATCAATATTTAATGGTTATTTTATATGACTTTTAAAGAAACAATTTTTATAAATTATTAAAAATTACTGTGACACTTTTCTCTCAGTAGTACTTTTACTTAAGCTATGATTCTGGTCTCATGTCAAATTCTATATTATTCGAAAATCATAAAAAATTTTTTTATTATACCTCAGTTTGATGTCATCAAGATTTATTCTGAGTTATCATCCTGGATCCAAACGTGGTCACCAAAGACAAAGGGGCTGTTGCTTACAAAAAATGATCATAATTGGACATCAATAATCGAATTTTACGCGATGTGACTCCTAATAAGGTTTAGGGTGAGGCCGTATAAATCGTCGTTGTACTTGACATGATACAAAGAGGCAGGCATTTTTTTTTATTGTCGCTGATGCAGTGCTGACAGTGTATCTTCCTTCAACTGACTAATCTTCTTCTTTTCCTATTTTTTTACCAATTGGTAATAGAGTCTTTCGTATGCAAGAGCTATGTTACCGTAGCTATTAGTTTATGTACTCGTGTCACCATTCATTCGGATTATTCTGTTTGTTGTTTGATCTACCTTTCAAAAGATAGAGTACTGTAAAAAAGGCAGTATCTATGTTACCAATGTTGACAGGATTTTCGTTGCCGATATTCACTCGTGAACGATTAAAAAAGTTTCTCAGTTAGAAAAAAAAATAGAAAAAAATATCCGAATAGACTTTGTCAATGAAACATTATGATGCAACTGTAAGAATTGATATTATTCCCTTGCTTTGCTATTTTATAAAAATGGGATTTATTCCGAAGATAATTTTTTATATAATTTATTGCTTTAATAATATATTAATTTATGTATACTAAGGGATTATTATTAAAATTATATTTTAATACTATGCGAAATAAAATAGTGTTGATGAATATGGGTACCAGTACTTTATTGAAATATTCATAAATTAACGAAGTTTTATTTGAAGGAAAAAATTTGCCGCACTCATTTGAATGTTTCATAACCCGACTTGGAAGAATCACGTTTTACCTGTGAACTCGTTTTTAAAATACGATGGTTGTGAGTTAATGATTTCTAAGTACTGGATTTTTCTGATTTTTGTTTTTAATCGTCACATAAATCAGAAAAAAATATTTAAATTTTTCTCTCTAAAACAAAATTTGATTACTGTATAAAGTAATCGAATTTTGTTTTAGAGAGAAAAATTAAAATATTTTTTTCTCTAAAACAAACTTTGATCAAATTCCAAATTTTCATGTAAAATAGTTATCTTTTACTATATATTTTTTTAAACGCTTAAATAATCTTAATCTCTTATACATTTAATCATATGTATACTTAAAGAGTTTTTAAGTATCAAAATAAATATATAATATTTTATTAGCAAAAACTTATATATATAAAAGAATATTACATTAAAAATATTACATTAAAAATATTAATATTCTCGTTCATGTACTGTAACTGTATAATGAATAAAAAGGAAAAGCAGAAAATTGAATTAGATTCCGAATTTTTTGGGGTTTCATTTATGATGGAAATAAGCTACTCTAAAAATATTTACATTTTTATAGGTTTGTTATTGAGTTCCAAAATTATTTTATTTATTTATATGAAAATATTCGGTTGAAGAAGGGCATTTCATCTTGATAAAATTTTACAAGTAGATGATCGAATAGATTTGCATAAACAGGTGTTCTCGACACAAAAGGATGGTTTATAAATTGTCACACACCAAAAGTAGCGCAATTGCTTCAAATAGATTACAGGCAAAAATTTCAAAGTGGGCAGTTGCAATGGGTAGCTAAAAATATAATTGGGAAAAGGAAAATATAGTTAAAACTGATCAAAGTTATTCGAAAAAAGTTTAATAGAGACTAAGTTTTATTATCAGTAAAAGTTTTAATGAAATGAAAGTGCCAATCAGAAATTTATTTTAATGTTGTAAAATAACAAGAAATATTTCACAAAATATTCTAAGAACATATACTATGTTTTCACACATAGAATTAATTAAAAAAAACACAAGTGTGAAAGAAACTCCTTTGTTAAGTGTTTGATTGAAGATATCAAATTTAACTTTTACAATTGAATCAAAATTTTTCTGAGTTCAATTCTCAACTCAAAATTACTAGGATTATATCAGATTCTTAGTCAATATTTTAAAATCCCTTTAAATCACTTAAACACCCTTGAAGATGAACACATTTATAATCGATGTTGTTAACACTAGTAATTATTAAGCCATTATTGCTAGTTTTCGTTTACCATTTTTATTGATTTTACAATAAAATGTAACAATTTCATTAAAAGTTATATCCATATCCATATCTTATCATTTTTAAATACATACAATCATATAGAATACGGAATACATTAAAAGTACAGAATATTTAAAAAAAAAAATATATTTAAGGATTATGCGAGTCGAACCATCATATTTTCAATATTGTTAAAATGTATTTAAAAATTAAAGAAAATGTACATTAATTGTATCACTTATATTTTATTTTCGAAGTATTTTAATATTATAGTCGTCAAATTAAATGTCAATATTTACATTTGTTGCTGTGATAAGAATTTTGATTTATATTAATTATAAACATGTTTCTCATACATATATTTAGCGATATAGTTATTTTTATATTAGTTGCAATGTCCCCTTATTTTCCTTCATATCTAATTTTATTACGTATTTACATAGCTCATAAGGATTAAAATATATATAAATTAAAATACTGTAAGATTAAAAAATATATAAAAATAACACAAGTTTTTCCATCTCTTTTATGACATATTGAGTTTTCGACAATAGTTAAAGAAAAAACAAAATGAAGTATTTAAACTAAATTCTATTTTTATGAATTTTTTTATTGAATATAACGCATGCAAGCGGCAAGGCCTTTGGAAACAATATGAACTGAAACAGCGATCGCTGTTTTTAGCCAATCAGCAGTCATTAAATCAATAAATAATCAAAATGGTTTTCACCATCAAAAGCACCGACCGACTTTTAATTCTTCTGTTAAAGCCAAGGACTTCCCTACTTGCCTTAGTTAGTTGACTTTTAATGCTGCAATTATTTATCTACACGCACGCAGTTCTTAACTAGTAGGGCACACGCCAAAACAATGCAACAGACATCTCAAAAGCTAATGAGGAAAAAAGTCTGCAGAAATTCTGAAGCCGAAAACGAACTTTTAAGTGCGTAGTTTTGGTGTAGAAAAAGTGGCAACATTGGCTTACTTTTTTTTTTTTTTTTTTTGACTCAGAAATTCGATCCTTCCGCGTTTTTAATAGGACATTCTGAAATCATGAATGATGGGTTTTTAATGAAGAAGACGCGTGTAAAGCTATTACCTTTTTCATTCGGAGGGTAAAGGGAAGGGGGAGGGGGGTAAACGGTTGTAGGGAGGGCGTTGATGAGCGGATAAATCTATAATTACTTAAGCAGTAAGTGGTAGTTTAAAGATTCTCATTTTCTTTCATTTCACCTGAATCTTTTTGTTTCCGTCATTTAATTTGCAATATATTTGATTTTACTTATTTCTTGACTATGTTACAGATCATGATTATTTGCTTCGAAATGTATTTCAACGAAATTTGATCTAGTAGAGGCTTGAATGTACCATTTTATTATGTGGATTTATTCATGTTTTTGGAAAGTAACTTATTAAAGTGCTATTTTTCGAGTAAGAAGGCTTTTTTTTTTCATGAGGAATAAGTTCTCTTGTTGTATTTATCTCTTATAATACATTGAAAAGATAAATTATTTCTAGTGTCAATGTGTGACAGCAAACTCAGCTGTATTTTATTAAAATTATAGAAATCAATGATTTGTTAATAATATAAAAATTTTTTTGATTAAGAAACACACTATTTCCTGAGCAGCAATGAAAGTTTTGATGAAAAAGTTCGAAATTATTAATAAAAAATTAAATATTGTTAAATATTATTTAATGGTATATGGGAAATTTAATTATAAGTTCGCTCTTAAGTTGAAATATTTAATTATAAGTTCGCTCTTAAGTTGCAGTTGAGACGTATAAACATTTCAAGCTGTCTATAGAGTGCTAGCTAAACTAAGGTAAATAATTTTAAAGAAATTTTTCTTGTCTACTCATTTTTGGCTGATTTTGGATAAAAGGAATTATCTAATTTTGAATTTGGGTTAAACTTTTACAACCAGATCTGGTTTATGTTCTACCTCTTATCTCCATGTTTGCAATGCGGGACTGCGGATTTTCCTTAAGAGGTCCCAAAAGTAACCTGCTTGAAAAGAATAAAAGCTTCATGCTTCCAAACATAAAATTGTGAATTTATGTAGCAATTTGGATAATTTTGTTTTTTCATTTTATAAAATGAGTTCACTTTTTTATGTCTCTTTTGGACATGAAGGCTAATTTTACCAATATCTACAGCATAAAATTGGTTTTGAACCACAAGAAGCATCCATATTCAAAATGAGAAAAATACTATTGAACCTAAGCGTTAACTATCCTGTAATCAGCTTGTCCAATTTAATCAAAAGAAAGGATTCTTATTTTATGTGCAAAGGAATGGTGGTTCAGTGCTGTAGTTAAGAATGGGATTCTTCAACCTTAAACTCAGGAGCAATGATTCATTATCGTTACCCGGTATAATAAAGGGTGAGGAGTATCCTTATTTAAATTTGAAATTTATTTAAATCAAATGTGGCTCGCTGTTTTCTCGTTGTAAATAACGGGAAAAGTAAATGAATTGTGGTACTTGAAAAGCGCACTCGTATAATTATGATCTAAGCTTTATGAATGCACAACATATCTATGTCTGTGTACTAATTAAAGCAAAACAAGTAAAGTTTGTAAAATAATTTTTATCATGATGTTTTGGTATGATAGAAATCCAAATATTTTTATTGATGGGAAAAACTGATTTTCCTGATTAAAAACATTTAAAGTAGCTGTTTGTTAAAGAACAAGTTGAACCAAGAAACCAATACCAGAAATCAGTTTCAAAATCGAATTTCTTGCTGTACCTGAAAAACATGTGAAAAGAACTTTTCAAATTTTTGTCCAGCTACTTTAACAAAAAGTTTAAATTTTGCCGATTATAGAATTTTTTTATTAGTGCTGTGATGCTGTAAGTGTTCACACACACACGCGCACAAGAATAATAACTATAAATTAATTAAGCAGCAAAATTAATTAAAATTAGTTAAGCAGTGAAACATTTTAATAAATATAAACAAGTGAGATAAACAACTCATTTCCAATTTTTATAACATTTAAGTGCAAATCACTTTAGTTCATTTCGAAGATATTTAAAGCAGTGTTAAGTTCAGTTCGGTTAAAATGTTATTTAAATTTTTAGCAAGGTAGTCGTCAGTTAATATATGGATTGATGGAATTAATGCAAAATGTCATTAAACTGATGGAATTAACGCATGAGATAGTTCATTTCCACGAGAGAACTATTTTGCCAAATTTTCCTCTCAACAGTATTTTGCATATATACGAGGGTCACTCTGAAATTTTTGAGATACAACTAGGTTTTTCAAGTTATACTTATAAATTTTAAGTTATAAATTTTAAGTTATACTTAAAATTTTAGGTGTGTTCAAAGTAGTCTCCTCCAACATCAATGCACTTTCGTAGACGAATTTTCCACAGATTAAATGCCTCAAGCCATTCATTTTTTGGAATAGATGAAAAAAATGCATTTATAGCCACATCAATGTCTTCTTCTGAATGAAAACGACGTCCACGTAAGTTCTTTTTTAGATTAAAGAATAACCAAAAGTCGCACATAGCAAGATTAGGTGAATGCGGTGTATATTCGATCACTTTTAATTTGTTTTTGTTTAAAAAACTCAACTGTTAATCCGGCTGCATGTGAAGATGCATTGTCATTGTGCAGCATTAGTCCCCTAACATTCAGTTCTTGTAGAATTTCTCGAAGACATTTATGGGTATACCAGTTTGCTGTTACTGTCTTCTGTCCTTTCAACTTGATGGCTTTCACCAATCCCGTACTTCTGAAGAAAACGGCATACATAACTATTTTCAGTACGCGTTGTTTTTTCACCATTGTCGGCGTGGGATCCTCTTCAAAGACCCCTTCTTTGTTTTCTTGACGTGTTGGAACGCCAAAAAACAGTATGTACGTTTGATCATCTGTTACAATTTCAGAAATGATGCGGTGGCCATCATCATTTAGCAATTTAAGAGTTTTTTTACTGATTCTGACACGCTCCTCTTTTTGGTGCTCAGTTAGATTATGAGGAGCCCAACTGCAAACTACTTTTTTCATGTGCAATTCTCCATGAATCATTTTGTGTATGGCTGCGGGTCCAATGTTAAGTTCCTTCTGTATCATTTGATAGGTACAGCGATTATCGTCCATTAACATTTTTCGTATGGCAGACACATTATCCGGGATTACTGCCGACGGCGGCCTTCCTGTGTGTTCGTCATCCTGAAGAAAATTGCGACATCTTCTAAATTCTCTAAACCATCTAAATACAGTCCTACGAGCTGGAGATTCATCACCAAATGCTAATTGCAACCGTTGAACTCATTCTTCTTGATTTAATCCTGCTTTAAGATCATAGAAAATCATAGCACGAAAATGTTCTCGCGTCCACTCCATTTTTTCTTCTGTTCAAAATTTATTCTAAGCTAAACAAGTTGAAGTAAGTCAGTAAAAAATCGTCTTCTGTGTTAAAATACTTTGTATTTTAAAATTAAACCATTATTTTTATTTTGTAAATTCTCGTCTGCGCGTATCTCAAAAATTTCAGAGTAACCCTCGTATAATTTTACTCACAGTAGAAATATTTTTGTGTGGTAAAATTGTTCCACATAAATATTAGTTATATATATATATATATATATATATATATATATATATATATATATATATATATATATATATATATATATATATATATATATATATATATATATATATATATATATATATATATATATATATATATATATATATATATATATATATACTAAGGCCACTTAGCCTTAGTGTGACTTAATAGCATGATCTGATTCTTTGCAGTGGATAGCATTCGTTTGGAAGGGTTTAATTTTTATTTTGGAGTGGAAGATTTTTTATTTATTTGACTGTCCGAAATAGCATTTAAATTAAGTCATTTAAAAAATTTTTTACGTTTTTAAGCAAGTTGATATTTTTTAACATGAATTTAACACAATAAAATAAATGTAACTGTATTCCTAATACTAGAAGCAATATATATATATATATATTTAGCCTACAAAATTTCGTTTCCTTATGTAATTATTGTGTTTGTGAATTGAGTGAATCAATTCGGACATTTTAAATTCGTGCTTCAATTATTTTATATAATTATTCCTTTTACATTGGTTTTATTGCGTTATGTTCTTCTGTTTATTTCCATTTATTTCTTTTTTTTATAGAAGTTTTGAATGTTTCATATTTTTTTAAATGTTTAAATAATTATTGTAACCTTTAAATATTTTTTCTTATTACTCTTGAACTATCTGAAACCAGTTCATAGATTTATTAGAAAAATAAATTGCAATATCAATATTCCTATTTTGTAATATATAACACTTGAAATTAAAACTCAAAATTTTAACAAATACAGATTTTTTTTTTACACCCAATGCAGTGTTTTCATATTAACAATTTTTATTAACATTTTTTAGTACTGTAATTTTGAAATTTCAATTTTTTCCCCTAAATTTACATTATTCTACTGAAATTATGAAAATGGCTGTACTGAATTATAAAGGATCCATTCATAAATTTGTGCTGAAAAGGCCATTTATGGGCAAAAATGGAAAATGAAGGTAAGAAATGCCTTAATGGTCCATTTTTATGGAAATTTTCTGCCTGTAGAAGCTTCTGTGCTTGGTTATCACACATTAAAAAAAGAAAATCTTTTCAGAACCAAGAAGAAAACATGACTAATTACAAGCATGGATATTAGGAATTATAAGTGCCAAAATGATGAATTTTGTATTTTTAGAGATAAAAGAAGTTTTGTGTACAAAAAAATTGTATTTTTTTTCTAATCTGTAACATTGTCAAGTCCATCAGCTGTCAAAAATCTTTAAAAATAACCTGTAAAAAAACCATGTCAAATTTTATAATTGTGTAACATTGTCTAGAACTTGAGACATAAAGTAATCGGAACTTGAGACATTATATTTTCTCACCTTTACATCATATTAATCAATTTTTATTCTATCTTCAGTCTATTTATTGAATATATGAGAATTTATTTTAATAGTAATATTAAAATTCAATGAAGAATAGAAATTAAAAATAAATTTTTGAGACAATAGTTTATACTTTTGAAACCATTAAATTTATCAAAAATTCAATTGTATAAACATGATTTATCAGCTTACAAATTAAACATATCTTTAATGTTAGGGCTTTCGGTTCTACAGTTCATGCGTTTAATTCCCGTCCCTGACTTAGATGTTCTTAATGGTTCAGAATAGATTTTAAATTGTAGGTCCTGGTATAGTCAGACATAACGTGCAACAAATGTCTGTTGTGAGACAAATCTATTTGATTGATTTAGGTTCAATTTTTAGATGAGGGCATGGGTGTTAATCGGCTTTCGATCTGGACTAAAAATGTGCCTAAAAGACTCCATTAATTTCCAAAATTCATTCATGTTTTATTAATGATTTTAAATTATTTATAAATTATTTTATATTACAAAAACTCTATTTAAGATTAAATAAACATGATATTACTTTGATTTATTGGCTTTTATACTTAAAAATAATATATGTGCAAGCTTAATACTTTTTATATGAACAAAAACAAAAATATGAGGCTTCGCCAATTTTTCAGTTTATTTTCAATTTTTTCTTATTGTAGTTGATTACTAAAAACCAAATCAAATGAATAAAAATTGGCTTTTAAGAAAACTGAAGCATTTTTGGTAGTTCCGAGCTGCTAACAAAGAAGCAAACATTGGAAGTGGTTTGATATGAATTTAAATCATAGCAGATATTGAATTCATGTCAAAATTTGATCGTTTATGGACAAACGAAATATTTGAAGTTAAGAGTCATTTCAAATATATCTTTTAATAATTAGAAAAGCATTACCTATTTATGTGTAAGCACTATTAAAAAAATTCGTTAACAGTTTGTCATATAATTTTCAAACACATGAATTAATTGAACTTAACAGAAAATTAAATGATGATTTTTCCTTTTACTTTTAATTTGTGTGATTTGCCTGTTTAAAATTTAAATAATTCTAAATTTCCTTTTTTAATTTTTAGAAACTAATAAATATTATAATTTACAACTTAATTTTTATTCATAAAACTAGCATAAGAAAAATTGATCAAAATTATAATGCGGGCACTTTCATTTAATGATTTCAATCCAACTTCAATCGATTATTGCAAACTTAAATCAGAATTACTAACCTGCTTGCTTAACAAAGCTTCGATCTTTTTATGAACATAACACAAAGGTCAATTGTATTACAGAATCATCGGCAATTCTCACACGAAAGTCTTTTTTATTCTTTTTTGATGGTTCTTTATATTGTTTTTGCTCTTTGATTTTTTTTGATTTTCAGCTGAATGTCTAATTATGTGTCTTGAAAAGACCTTAAAACCACCGCTTCATATGTTCAAAAACGCCTAAATACATTTAATAAGCCATTTTGGTTTTTTTTCCCCTTAGCATTTTTTTTCTCTTAAACTAGTATATGAGGGTTTGTTGTAAGTGTATTTATATATTTATTTTGATCATGTGCAATCCAGCCTTGGCGATAATTCCTGTTTATTGTAGTTTCGCCAAGCAATTTTTAATACTATCGACAGACTCGAGTTTAATTTACTGTTTATGAATACACTTTCTCTTAAGTTTTTTAGTAATCTTTATCAAGTATTTATGCAAACATCTTCTCAATAAAAACTAAACCAATAAGTGTCTTCAAATAATTTTTATAATTTAAAAGCTTCTAGAATGTATAAAATATTTTAAAAAAATCCTTTTTTCTGACAATAGAGATAATTTTTGTGATTCAAGTAAATTATTTCTTTTTAGATAAATCTTTATTTGAATTATTATTTTACTAAAAAGTAAAATTTAAATGCGTTTAATAGATATTTATCTTATTTACAAGTCCATTTATGCCCTATTTGTGTAACGCATCATACTTTTATTTACGTGTTTTTAAACGGTAAATATGATGAATTTTCGAAATCATCATCAAAAAGTCTATCATTTTGAAATAAAACTATGATCGCATTTCTAATTGATGTAATGTGAAGGAGAATAATTTTACAGCAAGATAATAAGAATTTTATCAGACAAGTTAGCCCACGCTTTTTGAGTAAGATAATAAAAACGGACCGAAATACATAGCTACTTTCTATTTGAGTCGACAATGACATTTAAAATAAGTTTAATAAATATTTGATTAATAAATTGAAGTCTAATACAAAGTATACTCTATTTACATTAAATTGAGAAGAATGTAATATTTCACTTAGATTGCATATTTTCTTAGATTTTCATTTTGATTTCACTTAGAATAAGCGTATCTTTCTTTGGATAAAATTGATTGTAATTAATGTGTAATATATGTTAAATTTAAATTTAAGGAGAATAAAAGTTCAATGTGAAAATTGTTTCTGCGTGTTTATATTCAATAAATCTGAGCTCAAAACTCAAGGATCGTTTCATCTATTTTGATAAACATTAACGAAAACGTTAGATGTTTTTTCTGAATACCGATTGTTTGAAGTTGACTTAAAAAGATTCAACTCTAGTTAGAATTTAATGCTATAAATTCTAAATACGAATACTCCAAGATAAATGAAGTAAAATTATTCCAATTTGATTAATCATTTTTTTACTTCCCATTTACCATTTACGTCTAACTTTATGTGATGATGATATCTGTATAATTTTTTATTTAAAAATTATAAAGAATACATGTGCATGTGTTTAAAGTCAAAAGGCTTTTTAATACATGCACTTTTTATAAATAAAAAAATATTGAATGATAAAAAAATTGTTTCAAACGTGTTTAATTAAAAATGTTTATCATTTAATGGCTAAATACAATTTAATATACTTTAACTGAAAAATGGATGTACTGGGCGTACTGATTTTTCCGAATCTTAACTTATAAACTAGAAAGAATCTAGAATATTTAACAAGAATCGAGGATTCTATTTCTTCCCAAAATATAAGAAATTCATCATTTGAAATTTGTAATAAATAAAATGAAATAATTTACAACATTTATGCTGTATATATATATATATATATATATATATATATATATATATATATATATATATGCAATAAAATACGAGGAGTTTCAGGCAAATATTAAGGATGACAGGCATGCATTCTTGCTTATGCAAATGGCACAACAAAGAAGGTGATTGAAAGATATTAAAACAGAGTTAGCGAAGTTCATAATATATTTGGCGATAAAAAAACTAAAAAAAGAGATTCCCTTTTAAATTCATTTCGAGTCGGCAACCCTAACAGTAGACAAGGTGCTTCTTATTTTTTTAGCTTCACCTTGTATCTGTCATCTTGGTAAAAGATTTAAAGGCGGTGTAGGCTTCCACACAGTTAATGTAAAAGCAGTAAAAGTGGAGTTTAATATCTCGAGAAGGAGTGTTTCGTTCGAGAGGACTAGAAGATAAAAAAAAAGAAAAAAAGAAAAAAAGAAAGTATATATTTCTGCCACCCCCTATTGAAGACGGGACACGATTTTCACAATATTTGCCGCTACCGAACAACTTTCTCATTCCATTCTTTGCTTTTTTTATTGCTCTTTCTTCCCCCTTTTTAGTATTCTGGAAGGTGCGGGTGCTTCGTTGCTGGTTGCGCACAAAGATAAAAGTTAAGGAAAGATGGTAATTTTTGAGATAGGCATTCGCCATCACTGAACATTTTAGTCAAGATTGAAAGTTAAATTTAAAAAGTAATTTACTTTCATTATACAGATTAATTAGGAGCAACTGATACATAGTATATTAAATTTATAACTTTTATATTCTGTAAAATGATAAATAATTTGATATTTTAAATCTCTTACAAACATATAAATAATATTATTTCTACATGTATCAAAGAGTTTAATATTTTAATTCTAGATTTATGAAGAATTTTAAATCTATGATGAATTTTAAATCAGCTAAATTAAGTTTTTTATGCTTTTAAAATGTCTATTCACAAAGGGATTCTGTTAAAAGCATTATTATTGTAAATTTGCGTGGTGTAATAAAAGTGTGTAGAAAATTTTGTGATAATTTTTTCGCAGTCATTTATATTTATTAAGTATTATAAGAAGCAAATTAAAAATTAGAGTATTTTAAAATTTGCCATTGTTATCAAATTCAATAAAATAAATTCATTCAAATAAAACTTAAGGCAAAGCAAAGTCTTTTTGATAATTTTTATAAATAGTCGCATCAAATTTTTTTTACTCACTTTAATTAAATGATTGAATTTTTACCAAACATTTTAAATAGTTATGTGGGAAATATTTTATACTCATAATTGTTAAAAAAGACTAGTCAAGCTGATTTAATTACTTAATAAGATTATATACACTTTAATTTAGTAAAAAAAGTTAAATTTAATTTAATATGAAAATATGTTATATTTTTGTACCTTATATATTACCTTTTAAACTTTATTTGGATGAGATACTAAATACTGAAAAGTGAAATTAAATTTCCTTTTTAAATACCAATCAATATATTTTTGAAGTTAAATATTTCCATTAAAATATTGGCTTTTTTACCATATGCATTCTCCATTTCAATAAATATATGGTTTAAAATAGTAGCTGAGTATTTATTTCCAAAAACATAAGAAATTTAATATAATTTCCAATAAATATATTTATTGGGCATTACATTAATTTTTTTTTAATTTCGGAAATAAATACTCAGTTACCATTTTAAGCGCATTTGTAATTGATTAAAATGAAAAAAAATCAAAACTAAAATTTAATATTAAATAAAATAACTACTTAAAATTAAATGGGATTTAATTTTTTACATAATTGTCTTTAATAATTTATATAAAATTAATTTATTTTATTAATTTTTACAGTGTTTCTGTGTCTATTTCAATATATTTAGGAATTTAAAAGTTTATTATTATTAATTTAAAAGTTTAGTTTTAGAATGTATTTATTGTATCTCTAACACATTTTTCTGATTGTAATTAAATTGTCTTCTTTGCTCATAAGCATTGTTTGAATAATATTTATTAAACTATTTATGTTCGAAATTTTGATGATATATCTTTAATTTCGAAATAATATCTAACGTGAAAAAAAGATATAGGTCTTCATTTTCAAGCTCTTTTATGTAAGTCTTATTTGATTAAAATGTTTGCGATATTTAAGTATCTTATGTTTTAAGCAGTTTAATTTACTTATGCTTTAAGCAGTTAGTTACATTTGAGTATAAATGAACTTTAATTTTTTGTTATTTTTGAAGTGAATTATAATTTAGCAATAATTTTTTATTAATGATTTATATCTAAAAGTCATGTTTCATTGGGTAAAACTTAATTCTAAGCAATTTGAGAGAATCTTAAAGAGGTGAACGTATGTCGGCGGACTCACAAATTCTTTTATGAGAAATACATAATTTACCTTATCGCAAAGCTTCTTTCCACAAAATTTCCTAAATATCTTTTAATAATTAGTTAATTTTAACATTATACTTTAGTTAGTTTTAAAAAAAAGTGATATTAATATCAATTAAATTAATATCACCTTTTTTTGTTGCTGTTAAGAAATGAAAAAGTTTTTAGTGAATTATACTGTGGCATCTTAAATGTCTTTTATAATATATATATATATATATATATATATATATATATATATATATATAAATTGTGTGAAAAGTTGTTTTTAATTATGGGAAAAGAAAGAAAATTTGCGATATGTTAATCGTTAGTTTATATTGAATAATAAAATACAAGTTTTGTAACATAAATTTAAATTATATGTATTCATTTCATACTTCATGTTACACTCAATTATTCATAAGTCAGAATATATTTTGTCTATTTTCTATTTTTTTTTTAACATTTCCTTTACTTTAAATTGTATTATTTCCCTTTTAATTCTCGATAAAAAAATTTCATTAAAATAAGTTTTAAAAAAATAGCAATAATGTTTACATAATTGATTAATTCTTTCTTTGATTACTTATCACAAATTGTCTGTTTAATCCTTTTTTTATAATCAGATATCTTTGTATTTTCTTAAAGTTAAACATTGTTTTTCTGACACAAATGAAATATATGGAAAATATTTTTATTCTTTTTATTAAAACCTCTTTTAAATTTCTATAACTAACACAAATTAAAGCTTAAAAGTTTTATTTTAAATACTTTTTACAGTCCTCCTGCATGAAAACTTATGTTTTTTTAAGAATTAATATAGTTAATTATTATATTTTTAACTAATTGAACTAATAGTAAATGTACTTACTATACTAAAGTGTCAAAATTTTGATTAAATAAACGATGTAAAAATGACTTAATTGCAAATTCTTCCCTTATAGTAAGAAGAAAATAGAGTTGAACGTTTCTTTTATGATAGGTTATTACTGCTTTTTATAGTATGTATGGGTGTTATTTAAAATATGGTTTCGATTAAAATGTCTGTTTCTGTTATTACAATTGAAATTATGCATTTCATTGTTTGGATATAAGCAAGCCATTTTTAATCTTTTTTTAATAAACAAAAAGCAATCAACAACCCTTAATTTAAAAATTAAACATATCTACTGTTAATTAGTAAATTTTAAGGCAAAATTTGTAAATATTTTTTTTTATGTTTTGTTAAGGAAATCCACTATTAATTTTAATAATTTTTCTAAATTCAATTTTTTAATTTTGCTTAAATAACATGATTTTAGCTATCTTTTAAGTTTATATCCGTAGGGGCTTTTTAATGTGTGAATACTTTGATTTTATATCAAGAGTAATCAGTTTATTTAGATATCAAAAAAGGGGCAGCACAAAATTATAAATGAATTTAAAAAATTCACATTTTAGGCGAAAAGAATTATCTGGATGGTGCCAGTGTGATTCTCGATGGTAAAAAAAATCGAGCAATTACTGATTTACTACCAGCAAGACATAGTGCATGTCGGCTACTACTTAAAGTCAACTGATTTAAGACATCAAAGATTAAACTTCTGAGTCTTCATAACTAATAATTCAGTGGATTGCGTAAAAAAAAAATCCACTTCTAACATGCCATATACTTAATCTCGTGAGAAACCGTTTTTCTCTTGAAAATAAATTCACAGGTAATTTCTCGGTCGAAAAAAACAGAAAAAAAAGTTGACGGACCATAATATCTGTCAAGATGACACAGGGAGTTAGTCGCCACCATTCGTCTCATGGTCCACTCTGTATTCTGAGCATTCTTTGTCAACAAAAGCTACCAAAGCGATTTGAGGATAAACCCAGGCGGTGTTTTCAAAAAGATTTGCTCGTTCCAGCATTTAGGCATTGAGAACTGACAAGTGCGAAAACTTAGCAACTGAATTTTGAGATATTTATGTCCTTTAAAAGACCGGTTTTACGTGTGTGTGTGTGCGCGCCGTGGTTTTTATGCATTTATTTCTATCTTCACCCCAACCCCCTTTATATATATATTACTGCAATGGCTCAGGTAAGTCGTCTGTTTCGTGAAGGGAAGGGGCCGGGATGCTCACAGGTGCGTGAGAGGGGGGAAGGAGAGTGCGCTGTTACTGACAGATAACAAAAATCGCACTGGGTTACGAGTATGTTTTTGCCTTCTTCTCGATTTTTTTTTCATTCCTCGCTATCGAGGGCGTGTTTTATTGGCTTTGTCGGCTACTAACTTTTTCCTAATCTCCTTTATGCGTTGTGTAAGTTCAGGTTATGAGGGAAAGTGGAGTGAGGGGTTCTCGATATGCATAATCGAGGTTACTTTCGGTACCCCCCATGTGGTCAAGCTTTTCTTAAAAATTTGTTCTCAGAACAGCATTTAGAGCGTATTAAAAATGCATGTTTTGATTTTGAATGAGGCTGAGGGTCTTTCATTCAAATTCTTTTCTGGAGTGGGTGAGACTTTAGGGGTTTTATTATGCACATCTCGTGTACAGTGTCTGAGTTTATTTTTGAGGATGGTTCCCTCCCGCTGCTCTTTGAACTCTTTGAAAATTCATTGATGATTTTTCACAATTGAAGTTTAAACACTTTCATACAAGGTTGTTTTTCCTACACAAAGTGTACAGCCACTTTAAAAAAAATTCCCTCTTCGGAATATGCAACATTTACTTAAAGAAATTGCTCGATATGAGGCTATAAAAGTAACTTTTATAAACTGATATATTTATAAGAATAGATATTTATGTATTTATAAACGACGGAAAAAAATAATGTTAGGAAATGTTATGAATAAGTATATTATTATAGTATTTCGTTTTGAATCAATATTAAATATTATAATTACACTAAATAATGTGAAATAAATGTGTTAATATGTACATTTTCTAAGATAAAACGCTAGCAAGAATGTTTCCTTTAAATGAATAAAAATATTTTCACTAACAAACTAATTAATTTAGAAAAGCGTAAGTATTAAGTAATAAATTAAATGTTAATTAGTAAAAAATTTCGTTATCTTAGATTTTTCTAAGATACCACTTAGTAAACTTCTATATAAAACATAGAAGCTGTTCTTCCTCTCAATAATTTTTAAATATATATCATTTTTTATTCTGAGAAAACGAAAATTACTAAATTGATATTTATTTTGCTGTTCCTTATTCATTGAAATAAATATGATGGTTACTAAATAAGTGATTAACAGTTATCTCTTTAAATTTGTTATTTATCATGGAATACATATTTAAATGAAATTATGGAGCTTTCCTATAAAATATTTTAATACAGCGTAACAAGCCAATTATTTCACAATTACCTTTTCTTCTTTCGTCTATGGGTTAAATTAAAATGCAAAGTTGATAGTTTTCTTATCTCAGTTTAAATCTGCGACAAGCTGCAGAATTTATTTTTTTTTAAATTTTGCTTTTTGAACTATTATAAATAATTAACTGAATGTAGTGAAATATAACAAAAGAACTTTTTAAACTTAAAATAATCTACTAAATGCAGTAAATTTTAATTATTTGATCACATTTCTGCTCACTTGAAATCAGTTTTATAATGCTGAAAAAAAATTAACTTGACTAAATTTTCAAAATAATTTATGCATCACTGTATAGCAGTTAGAGTAGTGTTTCTTACATTCATTACAAGCGATAATTCTAAAACCTGATATAAAATAACATTTATCCTAACAAAACTTTGAAAACAATAATGAAAAATTGAGAATTATATTAGCATATTATATAGATTTCTTGAATTTTTGCTTAAATACCTTAATAATGAGTAATTTCACTGAAATGCATATCATTAAATATGCATAACACTTTACTAAAACTACATAACTTGATAAAACATGCTTTATTTTATTTTTATTTGAATTATATCGATTATTATATAAGTGAGTTTATGAATAGAATTCTAAATGGTACTTATCCTGATTTGATTATTTGAGTAAATTTCTTTTGTTTCCTCATGTTTTATCAAAAGATGAATTTTACCTGTCAAAAATTATTTAGAAAATTTAAGTAAAGTATTAAATTATTTGATTCACATATTATGCCCTTTCTAAATTATCATTTGAAAGGTAAATTATGCGAATACTTACATAAGATTTAAAAATATTATCACTTATTTATAAACTGCCATCAAGTTAATCGTGAAACTTTTTTAGTATTTGAAATATAAATATTTGGCTTATAAATTCTGTATTGCTAAAATTTATTAGTTTATCATTAGTTTAATTTTTTATTATTTGCATATTTTATATCTAAAATTTAAAGAAAATTAAAAATTAATTTCAAATTCCACTTGATTATTCTTCTTTCTTGTGACCTTAAATGGGTGACCTTTTTTAATACTTAAAAAAAACTAATAAAGTTTTATGTTTTTATTTTTTTAAATTAAAAAATAATAATAACATTTTTAAATAGGAAGAAACCTAATATATATTTCATGTAATAGTTTTTTATTCAAGAAATCCTATTTAAATTTAAGGTACATTTATTAGTTTAAAAATACTATTTAAATTTATAATTATTTTTTTATACCATTTTCATTTACATGTAGTATTTTATTTATTAAGTATTTGTAATAAGTTTAATATTTTTTCATTGGTTGAATTTTAATTAATTTTATAAAATAAGTAATTTTTTATGCTGTTGTTGTTGTCGTGTGCTAGCTAGGCTGTCATTATGGGATGCTCTGCTCCACTTTTCCAACTGAACCATATTTTTGTGTGGAGTCCAACTTCTTCAGTACACACATGCCACAGGTACTCGTTTATAGGGTAGGCAACCATTCACAACCGATTCATACAAGGAAAGGACAAAGACAGGATAGATAGAGAAAGTACATTCCGAACCGGGATTCGAATCTAGGACTTCCCTATCCGCAGTCAGGTACCCTGACTACTAGACAAGTTGGGCAGTAGTAATTTTTCATTGATGCTTCTTTTAGAATTATCGGAATAAAATCTTTAAGAAATTAAGTAATCAGAATTTGTTCTGTAGTTTAAATATTGCTGGGTAATGTAAAATTAATTGACTTAAGTTCATAGAGATAAAAATAGAAGTATTAAGTATGTATAAAATGTTATGGATATAATCTAAACATATTTATAAAAAAAACTCATCTTGATATTTAATCAATTCATTTGGCTTAATTGACCATGTTCTGAGGTTGTCACTAAGCAATTTACACTTCGACATTCAATTCAATAGTTTGTAGGCTCGATTCCATACTTGAGTGTGGAAATTTGAAGTGATGCATATTTAAAAATGGATTTGGGTTAGTCATCGAGTGAAGAAAGGAACAGTAACGCTTTATTAAAATCGGTGAACTCGTTGTCTAAGTAATTGAAATCATTGAAATTTATTTTTAAATACTTATAAGAAAATTTTGAAGTTTTTCCATAATGTTAAAACAAATATATATTTGCTGAATAATGACGAGAACCATTAATCTTTGAAAACACAAAATTTTCTTTTTCATTAGACAAACAATATAAACAAAAAATTATATTTAAATTATGTGTTTAGAGTAAAACAATTGATAAATGAACTTTGAGAAGCAAAAAAATTGGTATCGATATTATAGCTAATGAAAAACATAAATGACACAGCACAATCTCGTAAAATCCTAATCTCGTATTACTTTTATTAATTAATTATTATCCATTGATTGCTCGTATTACTTACATTATTGATTATCCTAGTTAGCAAGAATAGATAATATCATTTCATATTGGTTTAAATAATATCATTTCAAAAGTAACTTTCCCTTTAAGCTGCTGTTATCTTCATTGCATTTTGTAATTGGCTTAACCAGTGATGATTTTTCTGTTTTGTACTTATTTAACCAAGTTGGAGTGATTCTATCTCATTGGTTCTTGAAACTATCAAAGGTATTTTACTGGTTATTAGGAGTTGAAAAAGAAATTATTACCTGAAATTAATGTTTTAGTGCCCTTAAAATAAAAACATGTGAAGACGATTGTCGAAGCATGTGAATAAAAACATAAACATGTGAAGACTTGATTTAATACCTTTAATAACTAGATTATCCGTTTATTTTTAGCTCAAAACGCATATCATATTATAAACAGTAATGCATCTGCCTGTAATTAAGAAACATTTAGTTAATTGATACTGATTTCTCTGAATCATTAAAGCGAATGTTAGTTATAACAAAGAAAAAATTATTCGTATTAGCTGTATGTGTGAAACAATGTTAATTTGGGCTTAAGTTTCAATGAAATATTATAAGCCTATATTTATAAAATTTGTCAGCTTAATTCTAATATTAATTTGATGTGTATCCCAATAAAATTCAGTTTTATAACTCAATTTCTTCCCTCAATATGACATGTAACATGTGCAACTATTTAAGGTTAGGCTCAGGAGTATATAAATTATGTAGTTATATTCTCTATATAGAGTCTATATTTATATTCTGACTATATTCTCGCATCAAAATAAAGGAAATTTCTCTGTTGTTAGTCTAATTCTAGAAGTTTCTTAGAGAGTGAAAAATTCATATAATATGATTTTACAAATAACGATTTAAAATTAAAGCAAAAGGACACTCATTTAGTGTTTAATATAAAACGTAAGTTGTCACCAGTAGCTAATAAAATAAAAGAAATATTCAAAATTATTTTCTTTCTGACTTTAATTTAGCATTTCATCTTTTTTTTTTGTCGCTGTAACAAATAAATTGAATGATTAAGATGGTTGAAATCTCTTTAAAGAATCGCTAGCAAAAAATTTAAGCAATATAAGATCTTCAGCTTTTACTATCAAAGTGTAAAAGAAGAATAGGACCACAGTTTAAAAATATTTCATAAATTAATTACCAAAGATTCAAAGAATTAGTGAAATAAGGAATTAATCTTATTTTAAAGAACAATAATTGTAGGAAAGAGTTGCGACTATATTTAAGTCATTTTCTTTCAATAATAGAATATTTGGAAAATTTAAGTTACCTTAAAATATTCAGATTATTTTTACTGTACATGCTAATATAATGTAAACATATATGCAGTATATAGGATATTACGTGCTAATATTATAATAAATAATTATAAATCTAACGATGAAGTTCTGCTTCTTTGCCTTTAAACACAAGTGATTACTCTTAACGAGTTTAAATTAATAGTAAATCAATAAGTATATTCAAGATATATTAAATAAGAAATATAAAGAGTAGAGATATATTTTTATTAGTGAGACTATTTTTTATTGAGATTTGACTAAGACTTTCCTCATAAAAATACATAAAATATTTAGTGATATTTTTAATAAAGAATTGATACATTTAGGTGAAAAAAATGTGTAGGAATATGAATTTTAGAATGCGAAAATAGGTTTAATTTCTCGAAATTTAAGGATTTGTGAAAAATAAAAAAATCCGAAAATGAACTAAGTTTTCATGTTTAGAATTTATCCCCGTGAAGGGTTTTTAATGACACATACATGGTTATTATATTTAATTTATTTCCTACCATAAATTTACATTCTCCCCATATGCATGTATATACATATTTTGTTCAAATTTTCAATTAATAAAATTATTCATCCACTCAAGTTCAAATACTTTTTAAACTTGTAGTGGATGACACTTAATGTTAATAAAGTATTTCAAATATTGATTCAATTATTGATTTTAGTTTTATATAATAGAAAAAGTAAAATTCTCCCATATAAAACTAAAATTTTTTATATAAATATAAACTCTTTGTTGACCTAAGAAAGAGAACTGACTTTAAAAATTTTCTTTTATTACTTTTCTTATATACTTAAATACATTCCAATTATATATAAACTTATATATACTTTGCATTTTACAAATTACAACTGTAGCAAACTATCCTACATTTTGTAATAGAATATTTTTCTGAAAAAAAATTAATTGTTAAGCTTCTAAATGTTTTTATTACCAAATCAGATTATGATATCAATGATTAGGAAAATCCATGGAAGATGTAAAAACGAGAAATTTTGTGTGTGTGATGAAGTATAATGATATATACTCTTCTCAACTCTTAAATTGAAAATATGGTCATTGTAACTTAAAATAGTTTATGTCAGGAATAAATGTGTTGTATGGGAAAATCCAAACTATGATTGCTCAGGAATTAGATGCTAAATTTACCAAAGTTTGTAAGGAACTTCAACAGCTTTGTAAAGCTAAAAGAAAAATCAATTTCACTCATTTTTAGCTTCTAATTAAAAGCTAACAGTTAAAAAAAGGAGTATCCAACAAGCGACAATTAAAGTTATATTCCCACACAGAGAACAAAGTACCAAGTGTGTCATTTTAGCTTAGTTAAGAAAAACTGCTTGGCGTGAAGATTTTCCTAAGCTACTTCTCTTGGAATACAAGAAGTGTCGCAAATGTGTTAGAAGTCAGTTTTAGCCGCTCATGGTGCCAAAAAACTATTACCGCTCATGCTGTGGCATCACTATTTGTCTTTGTTAAAGATACAGAAAGAAAACCGCTGAACAAGAAAAAAGTGCAATGTTATAGCATCGCTTAACTGCTGATGTCGCGGCGGGACTCTGCTTAAAATTCACTTGCCACCAACAGGCCAATCGGATGTATAACTCCACTCAAATCACCATTTGTATTCAGCAGGCATCTTTTGGAAGGAATTACATTACAAGCAGTTAAAAATAAAATGAAAACAAAGAAAAGCCAGTGCATAGACACAGACCGACTTTGAAGTTGTATTCGGGCATGACAGCTGCTCTTAAAGTATTCTTGTTCAGGTAAAAGAGAATATCTGCTTGAAATAGACTTCTTGGTTTAGAAACCGTTCTTTATGAAACTTTAACAAAGATAGTAGCGAGTATGTTAATTTATCACCAAAGTTGTAAGTTTCGTAAGGTTGCATATAAGTAATACAGATTCTTCGAAAGATAATGTTTCTATTTGTATCATATCTGTACGTGATAACAGATGTGATTTTAATTTCAACTCTGAAACTGCTTTAAAAATAAGCTTTTTGTAACTTGTAGCATTAAATAAATTATACGAAATATTTCTTGTCAAAAGATACGTAAACTTTCATTAATTTTGATTGTTATTCTTAAATTCCTTAAATTTTATTTTATGTTCTGTCACAAAAAAGAGTTTCTTTTAATTTTGATGGAATTTGGTAATTGTATTTTAGGATAAACTTCCAAGAAAATTATCACATAAAGCATATTATTTAATAAATCATTCAAGAAATGGTAAAAGATTCATTATAGACTTTAAAACTGTCAGTACATAATCTAAAAGTATATTATTGCTCAAATTCTAGACATTACCATAATAATAATTTAATACTATTAGAAAAATAATATTTGCTATTCTGGAAAAATTGAAGAAAATTGATTTATCAAACTGTCCAAACATAAGAAAAAATTAAACCAATGAATTAGTAACAATCCGAATTAATCTTAATAGTTTAATGTTAAATATTCTAAGAATTTCTATTTTTAATTAAACCTGTGGGAATTAAGGTCATTAATACAGTATTTAATCTACTATTTTTGCTACATGTTTGCCAATCAATTTTGATCTCCTTTCCCAATTATAATTGCTTCTTATTCTTTCTTCTGTTATTACCTATGTGGTAAAATGAAAGTAATCCCATAATTATTTAAAATCTCACAACATTTAAACATTTAAAATAATTTAACATTGCTGAATTCATCGTCATATCATCGCATAATTGATAATATGGGATGAAATCGAAAAATTTCTGCTTTTCCCAGTTTTATTTTCTGAATCATACGCTCTTTTGATATTTAATATATGATTTGTTCATTTGATATAATTATTATGAACTATCAAATTCATGTTATTTTTTAGTATTTTTGTAAGCAAAAATGCTTTGATACTTAAATTTTTATAAAAATTTTAAAATAGTTGAATCTTTATTATAAAGTACTCGGAATTCGTACGCATTTTGTAATAACCAAATTATAATATTCACAAGCATTGCTTTGTGGCAATATTATTTTATTAAAAACAGGTATTAGAACAAGTAATTAAATATGTATTAGATTAATTGAAGATTTAATGAAATTTTAGCTTCGTTTTTATAGTATACATGCATTTATTATAATATTATTGAAAGCCAAATGCACAGAACAGATTATTTAAGATGTAACTGTTTTCATGAAACAAATAGCAAATAATTTTAAAACAGAAACGTTTACATTTATGAGATAAAACAACGTTAAGAATAGAAGTATATCAAACTTTAGTTTAAAATTAGGCATTTTCGAAATAATGTAACGTAATGCAAATAATAAAATAAATTATTACTTAATAAAGTAAACTATAAATAAATAATGTTCATTTCAAGAATCATGCATGATTCTAGTACGCATTTTTTCCGTCAGTTTATTCATTTGTAATTAACCAGAGAAGTTTCAGTAAAACATTTTTGATTAATTGCGATATTTACAAAAGGAAGTATAAATTAAAAATTACTCAGCTATAAAATTATAAAAGGAAATATTATTCAAAATCTATTAAAAATAAAAGAAACATTTATTCTTATTGGAAACGTCCCATCCATCTGATTATTCACAAGGCCAAAAGCTTTTTTTTCTTCCACTAAGTTATTAAATAGCAATCAATAATTCCTAAAATAATTATTAATATTTCCTTTTCAACTTTTTAGATTTTTATTTTCCCAATAAAAATTATGTGACATATGTAAATTTATAATATTAATTATATTGGGTAAATAAGCAAAATGAATTCCATTTGTGGTAAGCTAAATGAAATTCAATATCTTATGCTAATATTACAATTTAGAATTTGAAATAAAGTAAATTTATTTCTGTACACCCTGCAAACAATTTGAAGATGCGTTAACGTAAATCTCAAATTGTGAATTTGCTTAGAAAACAAAACATGGCTCTGAGCAACATTTTAGCCAACCAATTAAATTTGCTTTTTATTAGCAAATCTTTTGTTCCCACGGAAGTAGTAGAAAATCATTAGTTAGGAAAGAAATGTCTTATAATTGAAAGGAAGTGACATTGTGTCGGTCCGTTAGCACGTCCCAAAGTCACTGAAAGGTCAGTTCTTATTCCTTCAAGGGGAATATTTTAAGATTTTTTTACAGAGATGTTATCGAATGTGTGTTTGTATCTTTCGCTACTACATTAAGTTTTCGTCAGATGCGATAACTGTGGACTGCGTCGTGTAGATGGAGGTCAGGAAAATATATTTCCTCTTAAGACAAATTTCGGTAAGTAAACACGGAAACGAAGTGTTATGTGTGTGTGAGCTGAGCTCTATTTATAAAAAAATTCACCCTCATCTATCATGGCTTTCCGCTGTGTGGTAAAAAATAATTTAATAGTTGGTTATGTAACGTTATTATATAAAATATCTTAATTAATATGTTGAAATTATAAGCGTACCCTTTTTTCATTGCTTACTCTATGAGCAAACGCTGCCTTCATTGATAAAATATAGTGTATCGCCAAAATATTTTGATTGATAACTACATACTTATGTAACTTTTTTGTGTGCTTAAAACTATTCTGAAATGCAATCTTTTTTCCATATTAGAAGATAAAGTACAAACTAATTCAAACTGCCTTGCCTCTTTGGAAATTGTATAAATTTTGAATCAAATTAGAAAAAAATCATAATACCTTTTAAGTTTTCTTTTCTGATGTATTCTGTTGAAATAAAATTTTGGGAATTTAGTGTTGCTAAAACACCTAATGGCAAAAGTTGATATAAGAGTTTCGTATCTTCGGAATAGTTACTGAAATATTTTAAAAGATGATTTCTGCAGGTATTTTATTTATACATGTAATTATATCTACTTAAAATTTAATGCATTTTAATAAATATGATAAATTTTAAATTCTATATATGATTATAAGTTTGAACTTATGTATTGGTAATTGTTTTGACTGTTTTAGTTATAATTTTTTTACAAAAATATGAGTAATTGTGGAATAGAGCAATTTATTTTCAAAACACAAAGTATATTGATCTTTACATACCCATTACATCCGGTTAAATTATGTACTTTTTTACTTTCATTGCATTTATTAAACACTTTCTCAAGGTAGAAAATTCTTATGAACTCTTTTCCAATAATCTTTATTATTAATTGAAAATAGTGTTTAATGGATATAAAGAAAAATAATTTAAATTATTGAATAATTTTTTGCTCCAAATTAATTTAATTTTTAAAAACTTGATTTAAATTTTTTTTCAATGTCTTATTTAATATTTTAACAAACAAATTCTTAATTTTCTTATGTAGGTCAACCAGAAAAATGTCAGCCCCAGAACTTGCACCATATGCGGACACTTTGAAGCACTTTCACACCGCATAACTCTGAGGTTCTTCTGTGCAGATTATGCAGTTTTGCCAGGGAGTGTCTTCGTTTTGAGAAGCTCGCCAGTGACATTTCTGAACCAAAACGAGAATGCTGGTGATGTGTGGGAATAACCCTAGTGACGTGTGCATCTCCGAAGAAGAAAGGAGTTGTGCTATGGGAGCGGATGGGAAATCCTCTGGATCCTCTACCCCCGTGAGATGCGCAGGTTGCGGGGGTGGCATATCCGATAGGTACTACCTGTTGGCTGTGGACAGACAGTGGCACGCTTCTTGTTTGACTTGCTGTCAATGCAAAGTGCAACTGGATTCAGAGTTGACTTGCTTTTCAAGAGATGGTCACATTTATTGCAAGGAAGATTATTACAGGTAAAAGCAATTAATTCTGACCAACATTAAATTTTTTTTTTTGTAATCTAAAGAATATTAATTTTGGATCACAGGCATAAAATTCAAATTTAACTAACTTTATATTATTAGTTGTAAAGCTTTTAACTCATTATGGTACAAATGTATTTTTTTCTAAATTAACTTCACATTAGTTTTCGATTTCAGTAATTTGCGCCTGTGTGTCATTTCAAAGTATTTCACTAACTTACAGAAATTAAATGCATAATAATTATGATTTATTTTTAATTCTCAGTGACAATTAAAAATAAATAAAGCGATAACACTTATCTTTATTTTGTGAGTTAATTTTGATCATCAAATAACAACTTTAAAAAGATATTTTAATGAAATGTATGCACCCAAAAATAAATTTGATTAAACAAGACCGAAAATTATATTACACACTGATGATTGTAGAAAAGTTAAGCAAATAAAAAATATTATTCTTTAGGTATAAAAAACTCTTTAATTCATATAGATGAAGTAAACATTGATTAATACTGAAATTATAACAAAAAACAAGATTTGTAAGAATTGAAAGAGAATGCATATTTGTGTCAGCTATGGTAATATAAGTAAATGATTAAAATTTCTTATTGAGAAACAATTTATTGCTATGAAATTTTCGAATGAAATAATGATTGCAGAATATTCTTTCGTCCCTAATGTTAAAATCAGGATGCTTTAATGTTAGATTATAGTGTTTATTGAAAACCTGAGAAAATTTTGATCATAAATAATCTAAATAGTTCAACTAAATATAAAGAATAATTCGTTTACTGTTCAATGAAATCTGTGTTATCATAAGCATAGTAAATATTCTTTGGATGAATTAGTCTGATTTCTTAGTTAATATATGTGCGGATATGAAATATCACACAGTGTACTAATATTTTAGGAAATAAGACAGCATATTGCTCCTTATTGAAAGCAAGAATCAAGTCCTGATTATAAGATTCTGAGATAAGTGCGTCACGATTGTCAAAGTTTAATTTCAATTGTTATTCCTTTCTATGGGCAGTTGCGTTAAAATCTCACTTTTTATTTCTATAATTTAATCAATTGCTCTATTGGTTGAGACTTTAATTTAAAGGTTAATTTGATTTGATTTTAATCATTCTTAGCCGTGAGTGGGATTGGAGGGGAAAATTCAGTTCGGCTTTCTGGTCTGCATATCTTGTTACCATTCGCTTTTCTTCTCATCACACATTTCTCAAGAAATGTTTTCCAGCGATGCAATACTCAACAGCACTTAAAACATGCTTCATAAAAATGTTACAACAAATTTAAAGTCTTGTCATGGTCAGCACAATATCTAAATTAGCCTAAATCAATGCCTTAAGGGACTAACTTGAATACTAAGTTGCCCATCTTACATACTGCGTTTTTTTAAAAGATAATTTATTCTGTGTTTGTGATTCAAAACTTCCCCAGGATTTCAGCAAACACTTTATGCTTTTATAATACAACTGCTACATTACAGAATTGCATTAGAGGAGTCAGAGTTTTCTAAAACCTCCGTTGCATTTATGAATTTCTTAACAATCATTTATAGGAATTTTTTTAGACATTTACTCAATATAATGATATCAATATGAAAGAATTGAAAATTCAAATAATATTTATATGATTCAAAAATTTCAGCATAAAAGCAGCTCAGATGCTAATATAAAAAGTTTAGATCATATAATCTAAAGAAAGACAGCATCTAAAAGTTTGTTTCAGATACAGTTAGTATCCAAAAAGTGAACACACACACACACATATATATATATATATAATATATATATATATATATATATATATATATATATATATATATATATATATATATATATATATATATATATATATATATATATATATATATATATATATATATATGCATAATATAAAACATAATATAAAGCTAACTACGCAACACTTAGACTTTCGGATTGATTATTAGAGTATTTTATTGCACTTTTGCTTTTGCAACACAGATAGGATTTTTAAATGCCATTGTTGTAATATATCTCATCTATTTCATTAACATATTTCCCTTTACTCAACATTTAATCTCCTTAAAAAATACAAGATATTATACATTGTAAGTCTAGCTTTGTTGTCTCCGAGATTATAAATATAAATAACTGAATTGTCTTATTGAGATTATAAAAATAATTACATTTAGAGGCACAAAATCAAAAGGAAGTCATAGATGATCTCATTTTCATTCCACTGTTCTCAGAAGGAAATATAATATCTGTATATTGATAATAAGGATTATCAAACAGACTAACTGAAAAAACTAACTAAATTTCTTGATTAATCATTGATACACAAGTTGTTCAACTTAATTTCAGTGATTTATAGTTTATTTCTATAATTCTTAAATTAAGATATGTTTACGCAGAAAAGGATGCAAATACATGTTAAGGATTTAAATACTGTCCACTCTTAATCTGTTTGCCAACAAAATTGTTTTATTTATTCTTGATACGGATTACTAGCAAAAATTTATTTCAAAATAAAGATAAAGATTAAAGAGAGAATTAAGTTTCTACTTAAAATATGATGAAATATAATATTTACTTTTAAATCTGACAGTATAAAAATAACTATTTGATAATCTACTTGTATTTAATATTTTTTTTAAGTATTGAGTATCATTTCCTTTCTTCATTTTAATATCAAAGCAGAATAAATATAAATTCTTCTGCTACTGAGCAAATTAGATGAGGGATTAAAAAACATCGAAATAACATTTATCAGCCTTACTATATTGATTATACCTTTACATACAGGGTTGCTATAATTCTTCTACGTACTGACAATAATCGGTGTTGGTATTTATTGCATTCCAATACTAGGATGGCACTGGAAATTAAAATCGTATTTACGACTGCTTGACCCCCACACACTCAGGTCTTTCAGCATTCTGTTTAAGCACCTTGCACTCCATAAACTTTCATTTGCATAAAATGAGTAAAAAAAAATTAGTCACCACAGTTCACAGAAGCATGTTCTGCTCGTGATTAAGCGAACACATCGCTATTTCTCACCAAGCGGGTATCCCGATAAAAGTACACAAATAATGATCATTATTGGGAGAACTGTCATCTGATCGCCTGTTGTTCCGTCAGCTCCACTCCTCAGGCGAAATTCATTCTCGGATTCCAAACTGGCCTCTTAGCCTCTTGTCAACGATAAATAAGACATAAATTCATAAATAATAACGCGACACCGGCTCAAAAGCCTGCGTAACAGAGCTGCTACACAGCTTGTTCTTTATGATGTATCCTTCCTGGTCCACCACCGTCCGTCCACGTATGCCGTACGATAAAGATCAGAGTTTGATGAATGCTCCCCACGGGAAAAAAACTGCTACTAAATGGTAACTTTTTTATTTAAGCTTGTTTTATTACTCTTTTCTTTTTTTGTATATATAAAACTCCCCTCTTATGAAGACTTGTCAGGAGACAAAAAATTAATTTCGCCGTTATTAATCGTTGCTTTTTGACCCTCGTTTTCCGGAAATGAAATATGTGACTCCTTGGTCTGGCAAGCCACTCTCAGATTTTGGTTTATAGTGCTCGCTGAGTGATTTGTTTGAAAGTGCTGTAGAGTAAATAGAAATTCATTAGATATTAAAAAATATTTTTTTTTTATTATCATGCAATGTTATTGAATTTCGCTCTTCATTAGCGTGATTTGTGGGGTGTATCAGAATAAAATACCCAGATCTTTTGATGCTATTAGTTGCTAATATTTTGCACGTGATTTTAAGCCTGAGAAAATCTGCAGGGATTTTCATAGAATGTTGTCGGCCGCTTAATTGCCAAAGCTTTTGTGATTTCCAACACATAGCAGCATTTACAAAAAGTGTATTATAAAGTAACTAAAACTAATTTAAAACTATTTTCTCATCAACTGTTTTTAAACCTTACTATGTTATAAAAACTGCATACATTGTATTAAATTATTACATGGCATGTGGCATAAATTATTTCATGTGAATTTAAACCATGTGAACCCATAAAAAAGATAACTTTTCCATTTATGTTACGTGCGTTACAGATTTTATAAGAGAGAGAAAAAGGGAAAAATTTCATTTATTTGTTGTTGTAACACGTGCAATAGTGAAAATGAACTTAACAAAATTGTAAATGCATAGAATATTTAAACTGAAACAATATTACCTGTACTCCACTATATGACAAAAATATAATAAAATTATCTAATTTAATGAATAATATTAAAAAATGTGATCAGCCTGATTATTTCGACAGCACGATATTCAGAAATGAGCACATTCATTAATTTGATAACATGTAGAAGCTTATTTTTTTAAAGCAATAATCTATTCTATTTATTAATTTTAATTTTAGTTTCCCATGGTCTTTTTTACAGATTTACTCAGTAGCATTTATAACATAAAATTGAATGGATTTGATCTCATTAGTACTTTAAAATCTTTCATGGAAAATCGAGAAAAGGTTTACAGAATTTTAATTTTAAGATAGATGTACTAGTTTCTTTCAAAAATTCGATTCTTTTTAGGATTATGGTTGATTGTTTTATATGATTGCAATATATATATATATATATATATTTTATCATTTTTTGGGTTGATCAAAAATTATTATTTTTTATATTTATCTAGAAAAATATTCATATTAGTTATAATATCTGGCTTCTTCAAATTTTTATTTTAGGTAGTATTTGATGGTATTCAGCACTAATTCAAAAGATTGCTTATTGGCTGGTTTTTAAATTGCTTATATTTTAATTTTTCAAGAATGTGTTGTTACATGACATCAAGAAAGAAATATTTTTGAAATCATTTTTAAAAAACGAAATCGATCTTACATTTAACACATTTTTTAAGTTAGATTTCAAGAATTTTATTTTCTCTTTAATCAATATCAATTTGTTTTCGAATAAATATGTATATATATATACATACATACATATTATATATATATGTATACATATTATATATATATATATACATATTATATATATATATATATATATATATATATATATATATATATATATATATATATATAGATATATATATATATATATATACATACAGAACTGTTAAAACTTTATTTCACACCATTTAAATAGTTTCTATCACTGAAATCTCAATATTTAATTAAGAAATTTAATTGCCTTTTAAAAAAAACATCACCTTATTTATTACTTATCTTTTTTAATAAATTTTAATATTAATGTTTATTAACAATAAATGAAAATTTATAATAATAAAAATTAAATTAATAAAACATTTGTAAATAATTAATTTTAATTATTGAAATTTTTTTTCTTTCATGAATATAAAAATAAATCAATATTATTTACTATTTCGAAATAAATTTTATCTCGAATTGATAATATATATATATATATATATATATATATATATATATATATTATTGAATATATATAATATATATATATATATATATATATATATATATATATATATATTCTTGCATATATATTCCTATATATTACACACACACACATACATATATATATGTACATACATCAAATTTCCCTTCTGCTTATATTCAACATATTCAAAGCGATGAATTTAAGGTTACGCTGAGAATATTATGCCTAAAGATTGCGATAAAATATTAAAGTTATATGTTATAAAAACAAGTGAAATTACCTGTTAAGCGCGTGTATATTTTTCTATTTATATTATATCTATTTTAAAATTCAATTTTCATATTTCAATGAATTTTCACGTAGTAAAAGGAAATCTAACTATAATTTTTTAATAGAAATTTCAAAATCAAACAATTTATTTCATAAAGTTTCGGATTGCTCATAATTTTATAAAAATAGTTTTTAAAAACTACGAACATTCATAGCAATTCTAATTTTTTCTAATATAATTTGACTAATTTTCTGAAAGTTATTTGGCACAGTTTGTTCTTTTCTGGACCTTGAGCCGCAAAACTCAACCAACCAACTAACCTAAAAGTTATTTGAGATCAATAAACAAGTTTCACTTAAGTTTCCAGCTATTACATATAATGTAAATATACTTGAGTAATTAAAGTCTCTCCATAAATGTTACTGAATATATTCAGTAATTAATATAGCTGAATATGGTAAGCAATAATAGTTATATACATTCGAGAAACTTACAGTTCATAATTTGCTTTTTCAGATTGTTTTCCATCAAGCGATGCACTCGTTGTCATCTCTCCATCTCACCTAGAGAGATGGTTATGCGTGCTAGGGAACACGTCTATCACTTGCACTGCTTCACTTGTGCGACCTGCAACAAACCTCTCACTAAGGGTGAGTACTTTGGACTGAAGGAGGACATCATTTACTGCAAAAGTCACTACGAGATGCTACTGCAGTATGAGAGGCCCTACCTATGTCCACAGCAGTCGCTGAAGGAGGAGGACAACGTGCCCAATTGTGACAAGAAGGACTCCATTGGTGACGCTGGGAAATGCTTCCACAGCAGCCGCTGCCAGGACTTCGGACAGATCGCGAACATGCAGCTGCCTTGTGGCATGGAACTCTTACCTGCTTTCCACCACCAGCAGAGGACTGCCAACGGTGGTGAGGATCTTCCCATCAGGACTGTGACTGCAATCGTCAAAAATCCTGGTCAGAAAGGAAGGCCTAGGAAGCAAAAGAACTTTTTATCGTCTTCGCTGTTGCTGACACATCGGGGTAAGTCATGGGTTTCTCTCTGAATTGAAATAAACGTAATGCTGCATGTCTTATACTACAGTGCATTTCATATAGTTGTAAAATAATTTCATAAAAAAACTATGAGAATTATTTATTTAAATTCACCAAAAAATGTGTTGTGGCTTATCCCTCCTGGTTGACAGCAACATCAAACAAGGTCCATTAGCCCGAACCCCTTCTTCAAGCCATGGAGCACAGCTTCAGAGTTCAAGAATAATTGGCATTTATTAAAAACAATGCAAATCAAAATATTGGCAGGAGCAGCTTAAGTCGAATTGCATTTTGGATGTAGGGGATAAATTTTGTGCTCCGTCACATGACGTTATACACGAGTGTGTCCATTTCGAAATCACACAAGAATTGTTTGATCGCACCTGTTACCAGCCTCAATGAAAACACGGTGATTTTCCGCATACCATTCGTGTAATGGGGCTCTACTCCAAGAAGAACAGACATCTTACCCAACTTGGGTGGCAATCTCTAAAAAAGTAAGGCAGCCACCATGAGCAATATCCTTGCAGTTGCATTCTCTAGCCAGACCATCAGCAATTTCACAAGTGATAAAATTAGTTATCAACAAGTGATGTAACCCACTGAAAGGTGATCCTAATTATGGATCAATTAATGGCAAAAGGCGGGTGATGTTCTTAGCCATGCCAAAAATATATTGGTTAGAGACAAAGCAACATCTTAAAATTACTGTCATGTAGTTATTATTAGTATAAAGTCAAAATCATAGCATTTAAAGTTACTTCCCTATAAGTACATTTAACTAGCTTCTCTAAAGAAAACTATTAAAGGAAAATGTCACACAAGGTTTTTTTTATAAATTTTTTATTCGAACTTGCTAAAAAGGAGAAAAGTTTGGAATTCACATAGTTAAATAACTACGTACTTCTATATAACTTCTGTTACATGGAACGAACTTTTACTTTAGAAAATAATTTTTTTTCTAAATAAATGTAGACCGCTTAGAAAATTATTCGAAAATAAAAGAAATTTAATAATTGAAAAAAAAGTATATGTGGGGAAAAGGCTAGTTCTCAATTTAAATTTGAGATAATAGGAAAACATATTATCTGATTACTACATTTGTCTGCCGGCCAACTTGTCTAGTGGTCAGCATGCCCGACTAAGGATAGGGAGGTCCTGGGTTCGAATCCCTGTTCAGGCATGGATGTATTTCTCTCTCTATTCTGTCTTTGTCCTTTCTTTGTGTGTGAATGAGGTGTGAATGGTTGCCTACCCTATAAACGGGTCCCTATGGCATGTGTGTGTGTAATAAAGAAGTCGGACTCCACACCAAATATGGTTCAGTTGGAAAAGCGGAGCAGCGCACCAAAATTGGCAGCCTAGCTAGCACACGAGAACAACAACAACTACATTTGTCTGAGATGACGTGTAAGAAAAACGATGAGCTACTAAAAAGACTCGCAGGAATGTAAAATCTAAGAGTCAATCGTTACTGTTGGACGAATAAAGACAGGTGTATTTTTGCTTGCACATCTGTCGGATGTGTGCTTTGGAGTTTTCGGATTTTGTTCCTTGTGGCACTTGAATATGGTTGATCGGAGATAACACTCAGCCTTACAACAGTTAGGCTATGTATTATGTTATTTCAAATTAGTTAAGAAATTTTTCAAAGCTAAGTACCCTAAGCACCGTTAGGATATGCAAGATACCAAATACTTGTCTTTTATTCATTCGCATTATAATGATCTTTTTATATTCTTTGTATAAGTCCTTTTTATATTCTCGCTTAAACATGTACTGAGCAAACGTTACAATATAACGGAATGAAGGATATAATCCTCAAAACAAAAACCTTTATTTCAAAAATTTAGTTTAAAATGGCTCGGAATCATTATAAATCGTTTCTATTTTACTATTAAGTCTACTTTAAAATGAAGAACTTGATTGAATTAGATCAGTTGAGAAGATAGCAGCAGTGAAATATGAAATCAATCGATCAATATGAGTTTCAACAGTTGCTTCAGAATTAAAAAATATGTAAGTTTTTTCATGAAAATTATAAAATTAAATATTTTATGGATTACAATTAAAATTTCTAAAATTATCTTTTAAAACAAATTTGTATCTTCTTACCCGAGATATGCATTATAAACTGATGATAATGTTCTGGGGAGAACTGTAAAAATGCCCTTCATACTTTCAAGCAGCAACCATTTATCTAGACTAGTTTGATTGGTGATTTAGTTTGATTGAGTAAAACAATCTATCACCTGTTTTTATCCTCTAAAGCTAATTTAGTATTCTAGTACTTATCGAAATCCATTGTATTTAAACATAATAGATTCCGAGAACAACTTACAAAAATCTACACCCGAGGTGTAAATTAAATCTATGAATTGCTGAACTGAAAACCATTATTACTAGACATGAGCCTGAGAATGACAGATAAAATTATATTTTATAAAATTCAACATATGTGCATAAGAAATTATGTCGAAAAGAATTTTCAGTGCACAAATCCTTAAAATATGAGCCCTTACTGCAGAAAGTGGAGATTCAACTATTTCATGGAATCTCTCTTTTCCAGATTTAATCATAACTAGTCAGCTAATTTTTCATTATAAACAGATTCAGCCATTCTGTTTGCATCATCAAACTAAAAAAAGCACATTTTTAAACAGTCTTCATTTACACTTTATTCAGTTATAATAGCATAAAAATATATCTACAATAATTCGTGACTTTTCATTCTTTAACAATGGAGTTTTAATCTCAAAATTTACAATAGATTTTCATAAATGTTCTTTATTTCATGAGAAAAAATTAATTTGAAGGAACTATTCTACAAATATATGTGAAGTGCTTATCATGTATTTTTGTAACTTGGAAATGGAAGAATTGGGATATCATTTAGAGAAAAAAAAATGAAGTCTGTTTTGAAAATATTAACAAAAATTCTAATAAAAGATGCAAAATATTTTAAGATAACATATTCGCATAGAAATATTTTCCAATATACATCACACTAAACAAGATTAACGAACTGATAGCAATAAGAGAACATCGCTTGAAGTTATAACAAAACTAGCAGCAAAAGATATCTACCTAAACGAATAGTAATTTTTATTAATAAAAAATTGCAAAAAAATGAAATGTTGATTTACGGTTTTGCTTATGTAGCGCAATACATGAAGGTTAATTTGATTGGAACCTAAGGCTTAAAGTGAACATCCAAACCTACATATTGTTACACTGAAAGTAAAAGTTCAAACCATTCATCTATCAATGAAGATTTGTGAAAAATTATACATCCAGTTAGAGTCCTATAATCAGATTGTTAACCCTTGTCTTTTTCAATAATGGTTTCTTACTGCTTTACCATTTGACCATTGTAAGATTGTCCGGGAAATAATTTTGGAAGATAACTCTATAGGGCTTTGATAAGATTCATCTTATATTAAGAACTAATGATGATGGATTTAGTTATAGCTTATATCCTTATTATGGTAATTTGCAAAATTTACCACATTTATAATTAGATATATAGTTTTATTCAACTACATAAGTTACTTAAGTTGTAGCGATACTTTAATTCGAAATGAGGTCTTATTTAACACTGTCCAATCAAATTAGCTGTTGTTTATAGGCTCTGAAGACAAAATTCTTTTTGTGATTGATTTAATTAATATAATTGATTTGATTAATATTTCTCCAATTGATTTTCTTAAGAAGGGAATAATTGACTTGATATTCACATCCAAGAATTTTCATATTCTTGGACAATTTTTATAAACAAACTACAATTTGTATATTTATCTGTTCTTTAAATTTTATTATCTATTTATGTTCTAGAAAAATTCTAACAAAATTTAAAAAAAATAAAAGGTGGTATCTTAATAGATTCAATAAAATAATAAAGCGATTTTAATTTTCATAATATTTTTAAATTTTTATTTACTTTAAGTATATGATCCATAATTCTTGTGGTGAATAATTTGGCCAAAGATTTGCGTAGCGCAGAAGATTATATATGTGTTTTCCTGATCTTAGGTTACAGTCAGTAACAATTGGTTTGCCATTTAACTGTCATCGAATGTTATGTAGGATGTATATTCAGTAACTTTTTCAAGTGGTTATTTTTTTTTTTAAATTTATTCTAGATGAGAAATTCATTGCACCCCGTTTTAAAGCACGTTTTATAAAAACGGAAAAATTTATTAGTATCGTTAACCAATAAAAGCAATTTTGCAAAAACTATAGATCACCTTCAACAGTTTCCCTTCAAATCTTCTTAATCCTATGCTTAAAAATTTTAAAATCATATCGTGAGTTTATTTTCATGTTACCATCTTTTTTTTTTAAATGTGGATCATAAGGATGAATCATCAAAGCAAAGGTTGTAGATCCTTGGAAAAAAAAGGCTTGCTCCTGATTGATCCGGGAGCACAAATTAGTCTCAGATACATGGGAGATCCAAGGAAATTCAGAAGATGGAATAGCGCCAAATCCGGAAGACCCTCTTCAGAATTAGTTGCCATATTTTCTGAGAGAATAGAATCCGATTACTGCCCTTTTCTGTTTGCTCTCCAGGAATTAAATTTTATCTCAGCTCCTAAATCTCCCAAATCCTGGAACGCTGTTTCTACTCGCCGTAATTGGGCCGCCTTGTTTTCTGTGTGCTTTTTCCTCTTCTTTTGAATCCGGATGAAGAAGCCTTTTTGTCTCTCTCCATGGTGCAATGTTCCCTTTTCCCTTTTTATTGCTTTTTGATATTTCTTCCCTTTTTCACTTATCCTACCTTCTTGGATATTATATTCTTTTAGCGATGCTTGTCCTCTATTAGAGAGGGGAGGATGAAAGTGATATGTTTGTCTCACTCGCCGAAGGCACTCTTTTTGTGGAGACAAAGGATTAAAGGTGACACTACAATGTGCGTTGAAAAATGGCGTGAGTTTTTCCGCATGAAAGCCTTCTCGAATTCTTATTATATTTTGTATGCATCATCACGCTTTACGTTGCATCAATTTTAAACAAATTTTAAAATAATAACGTGTTTTATAAAGTTAAAAATAAGTAACATTACTAAGATAAAAATCTTATACATATTACTCTCTTCTTTTTGAAAGAATTAACTGTATTGTTGAAGTCACAAATTTCAAAATATTATTTAAACTTAATAAAATATTTTATAGTTTGATATTAAACAAATAATTGGCAGCTGCAGATATTCCATAGGAATTTTATATGGAATAGTTTTATATATTGTTAATGAAAATATATATTCTAAATAAACTGATAGACTATTTTCGATTTTATATTACAAAAAGAAGTCGTTCTTCTATTGTTGAAAACGTTAGAAAATTGCAGACTAATGCATAAAAATAACTATAAAGAGTATAAAAATTACGTTAAAACTTCTAAATTTATATCTTTTTCTAGTTAAAATTTTTACCTCGAACAGAACTTTTAATGATAAATCTATCAAAATGAAGGGATGATAAATTTAATAAACTTTGATTGCAAAATTTAATGAACTTCAATTCAAAGCTTCTTTCAGTAAATTATTGTCATTAATTTTCCATTCATGCATCAATTTCTAAACATCAAAATTATCACACACTTATTATAATAAACGAATACATAAAATGGTTTAGTGTCATTACTTTTGTTTTTATTGATAACTTTATTTTTTAGGATAGTTTAGTTATTCTCTATAATCATGGTTATATATAAAATAGCTAATTAGCTTAGATCTATACTAATAAGTTGATTTTAAAATTATTTTTATTATATTTTTATAATTGCATGATATTTTATAAATGGAAAATTAAATAAAAATCCTGTGGAAAGAATTTATATTTCAAATTAAATAAATGTTCACAGAGTTTATATTATGAAGCTATGAATGTATTGTGAAAATTTTGATCCATAAAAATACAAATAAATAATCTGTACTTCTTGAAACCCAAGGCATAGTCAAATAAGTGAATTGAACTAAATTTGGCTTGCAATATCAAATCATTTTTCAAAATGCATTTATGTTTGAGATCTAAGAACGGAGAAAAGTAATAAAAGGAAAATATATTACAGGAAACGAGAGATTTAAGGAAAGATTTCTTTCAGATATTTACATTGTCTTACCCACCAATTTTTGTTACACAATTTATGATCAAAATAAATAAAAAACACTTGTATCCGAATGATCGTAATTAAATTTAACCCATTTCTGAATCCGTATTATTAGCATAATTTGTATTATTAATATTTAAACAAAATTTAAAACTGATCATTATTTGTAATAAATTTTCCAAAACTGGATGTAAAAAAGTTAGATTTAAATTCTGTCGGAATTTTGAACTAACTGAAGTTTAAACTATACATTTAATGTTTTTCAAAATATTAAATCTTAAGAATGCCAATTTTTGTGAATCTCAAATATACAAATAGAATTAAAAAAATATTTCAAACATTTTATGTGAGCCAAGTTGAGCTTTTTTCGGAAAATAAATGAAAAATTCTAATTTATATAAAGTTTAAAAACTCTTTCAAATAAATCACAAATATTGAAATATATAGTTTTTAAAAATAATTCATACATTTTGAATGATATGTAAATTAAAAGCAAAATTATTAAAAATAATTTTATGATTTTTAATACATTTAACATTTTAACTGAAGCAAAACATCAACATTGAATATTTTAACTGTAGCAAAGAAAGTATGTCGTAAATAATTTCAAATATTATGTCAAAATATTTTTTATTTACCGCCTTGAAGATTATTGAAATTTTTTAATAGAAAGTTTCCTTAATTTATTAGAAATTTTCGTAGATTTTATCCAGCCTTTACAAAAAATATTAAAAAAAACATTTTGAGTAATAATTATAAGAATGATAAAAGTTTTTAATTATATTATAGACTTAGTAATAAATTATAAATCTAGTCACATAAACAGTTTAAATTGAAAATAGAAAATTTTAAAAATGTTTTGATGTAAAAAGACACTATATTTATATAACAAAGGAGAAGTATAAAGCAAAAAATGATCAATAATTTAACTATACGAATCATAAATATTCCTCTAATAAAAAAATTAAAGATTTTATTTTTTTTAATCATAAATGATTCTACACATAATCAGAGAAATTAATGAAATTTTACTTTTGCAATTGATGTTCGTGTTTAAGCAATGAAATTCGTGTTTAAGTAATTGAGTCATAAATATACGATTCACCTGAAATCTATTCATCGTAAATATATTTCATCTATAACTATATTTACACATGTTTGCTCTGGCTTCTGATAAATCTTAAATTCAGCTGGCAAACCATTTTTTTCAGTAATTTAAGTTAATTGAGTTTTTTTCTAAATTCATTATATATAATATATTTTTCTTCAAAATTTTAAGAAAAGGTCAATGAGCTGGATTTTCTTTGATTTTTTAAATAAAATTACTTCAATTATTAGGAAAAAATTATAGACTATTGTTAAATAATCTACTAGAAATTTTTTAAATAAAATTAATATTATAAAAATCTATATAATTATTTTATCTTTGATATCTTGCCAATTTCATATATAATAAGACATTCAGAAATATTTTTCTAAAGTTACAACAGGAAAGAAAAATTTATTTTAAACTTTAGCACAAGCTCACTATGTTAACATAGATAATTTAGATAGTCACGTGACAATAGACAATTATAGATTTTTCTGTCTAGAAGATGTAGAAGTATCTTTAATCTAAATATATGTATTAACAATCATAACAAAATAAAATTCAGAAGTCCTTAAAATTATATAACTATCGTATTATATTTACCTGACCATTGTATTTGTGAACTATTTTTCAATATTTAATACAATTTAAAGCGTAATTAGTTAATGCTATAATAAATTTATCACTTTTCCTATCGATAAAATTATTAAGTGCAAAATCTAGAACGCGTTTCAATTAATTAAACTGATTCTTATTAATACATAACCCATATGTGATAATATATATTTAATTGAATGAATTTCATTTACTTATGTGCAAAATATGGTTAAAGTAGTTGACTTAGAAGAAAGCAGTAAGTAATATTTTGTTGATACCAGTAAAAGAATTGTTAAAATGATGCTTAAATGTCTATAAAATTTTTAATACATTTATTTGACGGGAACTAAAAATGTCAGTCATTGAATAAAATATCAACGTACTTTGAAAAATAAAATATCTCTACATTTAATGCGAAGTATATTAATTACATGTATATGGTAGAGCTCATAAATATATTGAGTATTAATCTAAAAATATTAGTGAATAATTGCATATTTATAAATAAACATTAACTTTTATTTAGTGCATTAGAGATTTATAATAAAATTTAGAATTACATTATATTTGTAATTATTGTTATATTTCTCTAACCAATGTTCGTTTTTTATTTTTTATATTTCAATTCATTTCCTTGCATTGATTTTAGTAAATTTTTAAAATTTTAAACAACATTACACATCAATAGGGAGTGGATCATGAAGAAATATCAAAACCATAGTTTTAATGAAAATCTTTTAATTTTTATATTTTTCGTCGTTTGTCTATGATGTATAAATTATGTATTTATTACTTATTCTTATATATCATTTTATTGACATAAATGAATAAATGATATATATAATTTTTTAATTAATTATAATTTATTACACAATTCAAAAACGTTAAAAAAACTCAAAACCCAGTTTTTCAGAAATGTTAATATATCATGAGAAATGTTTATAGATTAATTTACATTTAGCCAAAATTTTTAAAGTTTAATTTTTTCCAATTTTTCGTTTCGAAAAATAATTAATTTTTTCCTTAAAATACAATTTTAATTAATAAGTATTATTTTAGCTTAAATGAATAAGGAAAAATTGTATATTTTACAATCTCTCAATATTTTACAAAGAAGCTTAAAATTTAAGGCTTCAGAAAACAAACTGAAATTACCCAGATATATAAATGTTTCTTTTGCTCTTATAATGTATCAAATTATATATAACAGACGCATATATATATAACCGAATATATAATAATATAAATTAAGGAACAAATATATAAATAACATATTACAGTAATAAATAAAAATATACATAAATAAAATATTTATAAGGATATCAGAAAATTAAAAATTTATTTCTTAAGGAAATATTTATTGCTTTAACAATTTTATCAATTATTAAAATTTATCATATTTAGTGGCAGCAAGATTTTTTGGTAGAAAATTATATTATATATTCTAAATATATGGTGATATAATTCAGAATGGCATACACGTAATTCAAAAAGGCTGTATTTAATGAAGTGTGGTTTGAATTCTTGAAAATGTGAAAAATGTGAGAAAATAATTTCTACAATAAATAAATAAATAATAATAAAAATAAAAATTGAAGGAATATTTTTCATATATAATTTTTGAAAAACGTGTTTTCTCTTTTAAATAATTTTCAGGTAAAAGTTTAAGAATATTTTTTCGCATAACTCACTAGTTTTTTTTTCAGTATACCAATAAAACAAATAGGTATCTGGAAGAGAAACAACTTTCTGAATTATAATGAAACATGAGGATATAGAAAAAGAAAAAACACCACTCTTTAGGTCATATGTTATTATGACAAACAATGAATATAAATCTTGTAAGCTTTTTAATTTTATTTCAAATTCAACAAATAATTTATCATTTAATAAGAATAATGAATAATTTATCAATAGTAAAATAAATGCATTTCTTTTTTCATTTATATAAGACTAATCCTTTATTTGAAACAATTTATATTTCGTTGGAGATTATATATATATATATATATGTTTTTTAAAACATTTAATTGATTTTGCATTATTTTAAATTCAATTTGATACACACACACATATATATATATATATATGTATATATATATGTGTGTGTGTATCAAATTGAACTTAAAATAATGCAAAATCAATTAAATGTTTTAAAAAAAGAATACATAAAATAAGAAAAATGCAATTGACAGAAGTATTAAAGTTACTTATATACAAATTAAAAGAAAAACTATTCAATACTCTATATGCATTTTAGAACATTTAATCATTTAATTTGTAAATAAAATACGAAATAAAAATTTTGTAAAAAAAAATTGCTCTCTCTTTCTAAACTGCCGAAATCAAGGAAAAAATTATTTATAAAGCATAAAGCCAAAATAAAATAAAGCATTATTAGCATAGTATAAATAAGTAATTACGCTTTGCATCAAAAGTTTTTATTTATTTCCTCATTTGAGACTTTTTCTTGGATATTCAAATAGAAAAACTAACTTGAAAAAGTGAAAACAGTGCTTAAATCGCTGCATATGAAAGAATTATTTTAAAAACCATATTTTTTTATTTTACGATTGCTAGAAAATGATCTAACATAATATAAAATTGCAAAATAAAAATGAAATATATTCTCTTCTATAAAATATATTATTTACATCAATTTTATACATTAATCCCTACACATCTATATTTTATATGCATATCATATCTACATTTAAACAAATCAATATATCATTGTATCAATTTAATTTCTAGTGACTTCAATAATATTTTTAGTATGGTAGATCTTTCCAAGATAATATTTATAAATTGCTGCAATGGACATGAAAAATAATTGTTTGTGAAATAAAATTATTCAATCTGATTGATTTGTTCATCGTAATTTGATAATCTTATTTTGCAATAAATAGTGTATAAATTTTAATTACGACCGAAATTATAAATAAAGAAAAAAATGAATTGTTTTCATTTTTTTATTTTATTGTAACAAGATTTTCACGGAGATATTAATTTATTAATGCAAAGCAAAACTAAAATGTAATTTAACGGACAAACATATTTTAACTGGCACAGTTTTCATAACAAATCACAAATTTCCTCAGAAAAAGCAATCTTTCTGCTTTCAAAATATTTTGGACTTATACCACTCTTTCATTGACCAATCTGCTTCGAAAACCTTAAAAATCTCTTTTGTCATTTCCCACCCTCACTCATCCATTCCTATTTTGCTGCACCGAAATCCACCTCTTAAAGATCAATCACTACGAGAGACAAAGGACGCTTTTTCATTGGCGGAGAAGGCAAGCTTACCTTTCTGCGTTTATTTTTATCTCCTCTTTTGTTTATTTTTCATCCTTTCTTCCTGCAAAGGATGTTGCAGATGATGGGGAGGGAGGATGAAGATGAAAAAGTGAAAAGGAGATGGTGAGAGGATGAGGGAAGAACGTATCATTGTGGAGGCGTTCTTTTCCTGTTTTTCTTTCCTTTTTTTATCCGGGGGAGGAGCTTAGAATCAGTACCGATCAATTCCGAAAAAAAATTCTTCTCTCTTTCTCTTACTCTTACAATTCTGTATTCTTTTCTTTTTAGGATTGTATAATTTTAGTTTTTTTTTAAATCAAAAATATAATTTAACTCTGACTGTGGTTTCATAAATTAAATAATTATTTTTATTATGTTGACTTTTGAGATCAGAAATCAGTTATTAAGTTTTAGTTTTTAAAAATAAGTTTAAAGATAAAGTTAATCACGTTTTATATAGTAATATTGAAAAATGACTGTTTTTTTAATCATTTTTTATATAATTAGATAAGCTATGCTAAAGAATGAGAATCCTTGTTCTGAAATATATTGTAGTTGATACTATAGGTTCATAATATAGGTTTATAAAGTACATTATTTCTTATATTATATTTTAATTAATTATTAAGTTGTTTATATAAAAAGCAACTTTGAATTTGTATCCTTAGTTATTTTTAAATTTCAAAAAATGTGTTTTACTTAGTTTTATTTCATTTTGAGGAAACACCATATAGAATGTTTTAGTAAAATACTTGTTTGCATTAAAAACATGTCGTCAAATTTTGTAAATTTTGACACTTTTTTCTCGACGGGAAAATACGTAAGTACCAATACGAGAAATTCACTTAAGATTAATTAGAAGATCTTTTATTAAAAAAATGTGCTTAAAAATTAGATTTTAGGAATTAATAAATGTAAATTTGTTATAGTTTAAAAAAGAGCACAATGGCATTTTGGGAGTATTCAAATATGTTTCTATTTCTCTTAGTTAAATGTAACAAATCTTAATAACCCCTACATTAAATCTTAATGAAACCTACTAAATAAAACCTACTAAGTTAGACAGAATATATATATATATATAATGGAAATACTAACACGAATAAAATAATTTCCTACTTTTCTAGGAACTATATTATATAAATCAAAAATATTAATAGAATTATGCCTATAAATCAAATAGTCTATTGCATTGTTCCTTCCATAACAATAATAATTAAAACTAATTATTATTGTTATGGAAGGTAATTTGATATAAATTTTTACAGTAGATGTGTTAAATTTTCATTTATTGTGTCTGATTTTTCCCTGCTTTTTCAATGCTAATTTGTAAAGAATTTAATTCACAAAATTAGCATTAGATTGCAATAATCATTCATTCACTTAATGAGTTTTTTAACGAGATTATTGCTGAAAGAAAAAGTTTGACAAATTTAACAATTCAATAAAACAGTTGTTTAATTTTTTTACCACAATCAGAGTAGTTATTGACATTTATATATAAAATGTATAATATTAAAACATTTATTTATTTAGCAGGGGTCATGTACTTTATGGGAATTTTCATATCATCTTTGGAATTTTAAAAATTCTATTGAAAGAGTATAATTTTTATGTATTTAATTAAAATACGATAGATTTAAAAATATATTTTTAAGCTATTCATTAAGTGCATTTTAAGATATTACTGGGGTTTTATTACTACGTAAATTTTACGAAATTTTGCACTGTTGATTTTTTTATGAACCAAGCCGTTATAATAATCAAAATTGTCTATTTGTTACTTTTATTAGTTTTTACTGACGATATACTTGTAGTTTTTTTTCTATAAAATAAGCTTTCTTCGCGCAGCATGAAATTAAAATTTTTTATTAGTTATTGCTTAAACAGTTTATTAAAATATAAATCTTTTACTCATCTTTCTAACTTTGCAATAATTAAGCCACTTTACTTTTAAAACATTACATCTTGATCTCTTACACTAGTATTTTTCATAAATGCTTCGCAATTTGAACAGATTTGCAAACAAAATATAATCTCAAAACATACAAATTCAAAATAACAAATCTCTTCTATTGAATAACATGCTATTACATCTATCAAATTCCTCGAGTTTGTATCAGATCACAAAATACATGAATGATAAAATACAGAGATATCATCGAAACGTTCTTCGATGAAACTCCCTTTTCAGAATTTAAAATTAGGCTTAGCATTAAAACGGAACTAATGCCTGGCATTGCAAACTTTCGCTAGAGGTCATCAGAAAATTGCTTCGGACAGCAAGTTTGATTACAGCGTTGTAGGCGGTGACAACTTTACTTCTCTCTCTCTACTTTTCTAATCTGATTAAGCAACTGAACGAAGTGAAAAGTTGGCTTTATCCGAGGCGACGTAAACTACCAACATCCCTTTCAGTAACTACAGAAGCTGCACAGTAAACATGATTAAAATGAAACAAATTTATTCTGCTCTTATGAATTTAAATCGAATGAGTTTAATAGAAGGGAGAATATAAGCTTGATCGTGTTTATTCAAAAGTTAAAACCTATAATCTCAAATAAGGTAGGCTGAATTTTTAACAATGGGTTTTAGCAATCTATTGCATAAGGGATTGAGCGCTTGACATCTGTAATCTATTTGCAACAGTATTTAATGTAGTATTAAAATAATATTATTTGTAAATGTGTTTATTTTTGTGCATGGTAAAAATTCATGTTCCTGAATAACCTAAAGAAGATTTGGAAAATAGTACACTTGTGTTTACTGTAAAATTATTACTCTCTTCATTATAAAACTATATTTGAAGAATAGGAATGCTTTTAATACATTTTTATTATTTCAAAATCTTTTACTTCACCTAAAACTAATATATACAAATTTATTAAGTATATTTAATATTAAAAATTTTTACTATGATTTAAGCTCAAAGAGCATTTTTTTAAATTTTGTTTTAACATTAAATATTTGGAAATCAACCTTAGCATTTTGAACATTCATGTTGTATTTTAACTAATATAATGCTAAACTATAATCAAAATAAACAGATGAAAGATTATTTATATTTTGCAGCATTTAAAGATGTATTTTACACGGCAATTTTTTAATTTCCTGTAAGACATTGTAAATATGACTTCTTTTTAATATTATACTATTTTCAAAGATACAATTTTATGCTAGAAAATTATTTTGGTTTAAGAATTAACACAGTCACATTATTGACATACTTTCCAACGAAGAAAAAAGAGGATTCGAGAAGTGAAAAAATATTAATATTATCCTTTATTGTATTTTAATTGCTATTAAAATATTTATGTGTGGCGTTATCAATTAAACAAAAACTTTTTGTTGTATTATTATTAAATTATTTTTGATAATTATCATCACAAATATGTTTAGGAATAATAAGTATGTATCAAATACTTATAAAATAATCATTGATATTGGAATTCAAGGAATAAGTTAAATGTTCTAAGCGAGTATTTCTTTAAATTTAAGATTACTAATGATTTTATACATTTTTAATTTTACTGGTATTTCCATTCTTTAACACTTGTTTCGCGTTACTTAAGCCTTACTATTAAAATTCAATTCTCTTATATTTTTACTTAAAATAAATATTTTTAAATTGTAGGACCGGGTGTTGAAGATCACTGTTCTTTGTCTAGTGATCACCAGTCCCCGCTTCAGCACAATTCGAATAGTTTGGCGGCAGTGGGAAGTGACAGCAGCACTTCAAGTGAACATCTCACACGTCCTAAGCGCATGCGCACATCCTTCAAGCACCATCAACTGAGGGCGATGAAATCCTATTTTTCGATTAATCATAATCCTGATGCCAAAGATCTTAAGCAACTCTCCCAAAAGACAGGATTGTCGAAAAGGGTATTACAGGTAACTAGAATAATCACTGCAATTGTTTATTTTTAAATGCATTTTAAGTAGAAGATTCCATTTTTTAGGATTCATACGATATAACCTCATATCAAGAAATACAAATCATAGACATATAATTTTATTAAAAAAAATTTAATGAAACTTTTATTAGAAAAAATCTATTAGTTAATTAAAATTTTAATTGAATTTTACTGTATAAACTAAACTTCATGGCAAGACAACCCATGTGGGTCAAGGCCTACTGTGCCCATAACTGTTTTCATGACCAAAGCCTCTGGGGTGTGAAGCATATGCCCCAGTTAGGTGGTCAGCCTAATATGAGACCCCCAGTGTTTAGTTTCCAAGCATGCTATAACAACAAAGCATTAGAAAAAATCTATTAGTTAATTAAAATTTTAATTGAATTTTACTGTATAAACTAAATTTCATGGCAAGACAACCCATGTGGGTCAAGGCCTACTGTGCCCATAACTGTTTTCATGACCAAAGCCTCTGGGGTGTGGAGCATATGCCCCAGTTAGGTTGTCAGCCTAATATGTGTTTAGTTTCCAATCATGCTTGGTACTCAGTTTATCGGCCTTCTGAAGTATGAAAGGCTGAATCGAATTTAACTGTATAATTAATTTATTTGCGATACAGATATTTTGAATATATAAAGCTAAAAAAATATAATAACTATGATTATTTGTACGCTATTTTTTTGAATCATTTGCAATATATTTCTAAACAAAATTATTTATGTAAATAAAACTTTTCATATGAATTTTTTTTTCATCAGTACGAAAGCATAATTTCAAGAAGCTGATAGATATTTGTACTTTCAGGTTTGGTTCCAAAACGCCAGAGCAAAGTGGAGGCGCAACTTGCTCCGGCAACAAAGCCAAGGTCCGGAAATCGCACAAGACTGCAAGCCTCTATCTGAGCTGGCGTCTCAGCCCCAATTCTGCGATCCATTTCGACTCGGTTCCGCCATCATGGACGTTCAACCGACGCCCATCACTCAAGAGGAACAGAACATACAGACGTTCACCAATTTGTTGTAGAGTGCTCTTCGGGCAGAGGATGAACTAAAATATATAAATTTTGGAAAATGTTCACTCAAACAGGCGTATCACCAAAAATGTTGATGATACAGGAAAAAATTTTAAGTTGCCACATTATGATGAACTATTAGTGTTATTTCTAAGTTTAGAAAAGATTTTTTATTTAAGTATTTGAATTTGTCTCTATACTGTGTGGAATGATTAAAAATAGTTTTAAATTATTTAAAAAAAAAAAAAAACGTTAGATTGCCGGCATGTAAAATTGATTTTGTTTGCAAAAATATGTACTTCTCGGAAAAATTATCAATATTTCACAATTACTGTAAATTAAATCTTTTAATATTTCTATGAAGATAGTTTTTATAAAATATAAAACTTTCTTATTTGACAAATTATTATTAACAAATTATTAAAATAAGCTCTTTCCTAAGAAAAAAAGGAAGCTTGATTTTTTAAAAAAATATAAAACAACGTTCTTAAATACAGTAATTAAATTTTTTACGAATTATGAGAAAAATTGTGTATTTTTTCAGTACAGAAAATAGCCGAAATAATTATACATATAAGCAAAAAGAAATAATACTCTAATTATTTTCAAATAATAACAGAAATATTGAGTCAAATAGTGCTAAATATGAAATTGAATCTGAACTTCTTGACTGGAAAAATATTGTTAGTTTCAAAGAAAATATGGCCAGTGTGTTTGAAAATCCCAGTAGTTATCCATTTTCATATCCTTCTACCGTAAAAAATATGAGGGCTTTCCTACATACATGTATTTTCGTTTTTATCTCGTTTTTCGTCCCCTTTTACGTTCGACAATCTGCTTGTTTTGCAAGCAGTGCTATGATTTGTAAATAAGGTTGCTGTCTGGTTTGAAGAACCGAAGTTTTATACACTTGCCAATGATTGACAAAGTGCCCTTCAGAGGGCACTGCATTCACGTCTTTGTCTCTATTTGTTTCAATTCTGTGATGTATTTTTACAAGTCTATATTTTGTTAAAAGGTTTATATTTTTCCTTTGTTGTACAATGAGCTGTATTGAAACTTGAGTTATGTTCTCCCCATAACACACAAAAAATTGTAACGTTTATTAATAAAGTTATTACAATAAAGGTTGTAAAATTGTTGTACATCTCGTTTCTTTAATTAGGAGACAACCTATAATACTTTTTTGGATAATTTTAAAAAGTTATGAAAATTTATAGGAAAAAGATATCATGTCACAAACTTTTTTAAAATTTTATTATTTCGTATAAAAGTATAAAATGTATTCATACAACACACACATACACACATATATATCAACTTATTAAAATTGTGATATATTTTTTTTATCTCCTAATAAAGTATATATAAAATTATTCAATTTCACACATACTTCTGAATTCTGCGTAAAGTTTCCTTTAATTTTTTATTTCATCTATAAAAGTTTATTTTTTGTAAAAGTAAAATACATTAAAATAATTATATAACAGTAAGTTATAAAAATAAATTTAAATATTTAGCATGCTTTCGCTTAAATATATGAAGCATCTTGTTGAAATGGCGCCTTTGTACAAACGTATAGGAAAAAAAGAATTTTAAATTATAAACTTGACAAAAACAAATTACATATATAAATTTTGGTTTCAATTATTATAATCTTGCAGTAAGATAAATTATTGTTCTGCTTTTTATTGAATTCCAATTATGAGCAAGGATATGAAAACAAATGATTCATCACATCCATAAAATGAAATAAAGAATTTGAAAGAAAGAAATAATAATAGTATTCTTAAACACACACACATATATATTTATATATATATATATATATATATATATATATATATTATATATATATATATATATATATATATATATATATATATATATATATATATATATATATATATATATATATATATATATATTTATTTATTTATTTATTTATATATATATACATATATATATATATATCCCAATTAAAAATAATTAAATATATTTATTACACATATATTATACGCATATTACAATGATATTATTTATTAATATATTTTTGTATTCCTTGAAAGACAAATATTTATATTTCTACATTTCTGTGTGACTAAATTCTTTTTTGCCGATTTTTTAAATTTATATACCCAAAAATTTAAAGTATGTAAAGATTTTGTTACTTATGAATATAAAAATTATGTTGAAATAAGGTATTATACACTTAGAGTTCACACACACACATATTTATTTATCAACAGTGTGAATTCAGCTAAGCATTAGAAATGTGTAATATATTCCTTTTTTTTCTTACTAACCAAATCAACTGGACATTATTGAAACTTCTGTTGCTAATTCTATTATATAGAACAAGTCAATCCAATTACCTACATACTAGGAACTCGGTACCCTATAACTACACTAATTATTTCCTCCTGTTTTATTGGACAGAAGGTTGTAAGAACATAAAAATGCTATGACATTTATATTTCTAAGCTAAAAAGCAATAGGGGTATTTTATTACAATATTGAAAAATATTTTTTCCAATGTAGAATGATTTTAAATAAAAATATCTAATTGGCAATATGATACCGTTTTCAAAAGCTTCAATTCATTATATATTTCTGAATGTGTGATAACAATATTATTTTAAATAACAACTGAAGCTACTGCTTTTATAAGGAAACGTACTAAGTAAAAGCAAACAGCTAGAAAAGTGCCTTTGTCATGAAATAATTGGAAATAAAAATTTTCTAAAATATAATATTCTACATTTTGAAAGAAACTAATTGGTTTATATTGTATAAATTTTTGAATAACAATGTTTTTCACTAAACTTAATTGAATATTTTACGCAAATTAAAATTTTCCCATGTTTTAAAATTTTAAATTCAACTTACAAAAAATATCCAGTCAATTTAAAATCAGATTATAATAAGGCCAATTACTATCACACTAACTATTTCGCGAAAAGTGTAAAATAATACGTAAATGTAGTAATCAGTTATAATAACTATGATAAAAATAAGCTTATTAAAATTTGAATGAATTAATAATGGTAATAAAAATCATTGATAACAATATTTGGCAATTTATAATATAAATAATGTATGTGAATTCAATTTCTAGTTCTGAAGCTTTGTCTAGTACGAAATCTAATAGCATTTTTAATAACATATAAAAAGTTAAATAAGCCATGCAAATTTAATACACTTTAGAATATAAATATAAGAATGAGAAAATAGTTTTCCATTTAGAATCAACAATCTAAATATTTTTCAAATCCATCTAGTTTTTGGAATTGCTTAAATTTATATAATATTAACAAATAAGAAAGAAGCATTTTAGCTTTTTGTTCTCGATTGTTAGCACTAAAAGGAATGACACTTGCAAACTAAGAAGATGTTGCCAAACATAATACTGCTTTAGAGCAATATAAAAAAAGGATAGAAAAATAAAATAAGTCATTGCTATATATCCCTTCAGGCAGTCTGAAAAATAAATCAGTGTAAGCACATGTTTCACCGTCTACAAGCTGTAGATCATAGGGAATAAATCAACCACCCAAAACAATTGCTCTTGTTTATTCTCATTTAAATAAGAACAGCAAAAAATAATGACAATTTAAAAAATAAGTATAGAAAAGGATATTCTCTTTCTCTCTCTTAGCAATAACTATTAACAGCTAGTATTTGAAAAACAGAGAGAAATTCTGTTGAATTTCAAAGTTATAAATTTCAGAAAATTCAAAAGACGTTTTAGGCATGTATAAGGATTATAGCAATGCAAAAAAGGGATAAAAATAAAGAAGCTAGTAATTTCTATCAGCCCTTACTACATCTATAATATATTACAGGAAATTTATGAATCAGAATTTTTTCCCTTTTAAAGCTTATTTTAAATATTTCTGATGTAACTACCATTGAATGTTATCAAATTTTTTTTCAATGGCAGATTGTAGACAGTTACAACTGCAACAGAGTCTATCAATCTATTGTTCCCTGATACCAAGGAACCGGCCAGGCACAGCGACTTCTTAGCCGCCGATGCTTTGCCCCGGGTGCACCACAAGGGGTGAGCCACCATCGCACCCTCACACATGCCATAGGAACCCATTTATAGGGTAAGCATCATTCATACTTCATTCACACACACAAGGAAAGGACAAAGACAGGACAGAGAGAGGGAAAGTGCATCCATGCCTGAACCGGGATTCGAACCCAGGACCTCCCTATCGGTAGTCAGGCACCCTGACCACTAGACAAGCTAGCCGGCTGTTATCAAACATTTACCATTAACAATACCATATTTACATTTACATAAAAAAGAAAGATTTTTCTCCCTCTCTTCTTCTGCCCAGAACTTATAATAATGATGTTTTGTAATTGCTAAAATAAGATTGTTGTCTATCATTACTTTTTGAACTAAATTTCATTTAAAACTCGGTGTGTAAAATAGCAAAACAACAGTAAACTCTAGTGAAATAAAAAAAATTCTGAAAGCAATTCCAGGTAAACACTCAGACATTTATGTTTATGTATATATAAATCCTTTATATATCCCTCACTTTCCATTCCATATAAATAAAAGTCTCAAGTGGACAGGTTGTCACTGAAGAGACCACGTGCCTTTATAAATTATCTGCAATTGTAAACACCTCATGCACACGAGCCAATCATAATCTGATCGGTGGCATGTTGCACCGTCTGACTGAAGGTAACATAACTGAAAATACTCTTCAATAAAATTTAAATAAAACTTCTCTAAGAATATATAATCAAATTCACTGTTGTCTCAAGGAATATGGGCCCAACGCGCGGAGATTTCGTTGCTAAAATCGTAATAAACGAATATAGCAACAAATAATAGAAAAAAAATATTTATAATATTTCAAAGGGGCGGTTTTTATGTTCATCATGCTGTACAATATGCATTCGCAGACATAAATAGATAAATGTATTAAAAAAGTAAAATTATTAAGTAAATATTTTTAAAAAAATCTATATAAGGAAAAATGTTTTGATTTAAAATATTCTATCGTCAAAAATAGTATGTTAAAATTCGTAAACAAGTCATGCCGCTTAAGTTTAAACTAAAATATTTGAATGAAATTTAATAAATACGGGAAGAAAAAATTTCATGATATCTAAGAGGTGGTTAAATAAGATAAAATTTAAATTAAGAATTGAAAAGTTTATTTGTAAACAAAGACTTCCATTAAAATGCAGAATCTACCAAATGTAATTTCGCCAAAGATGTAAGGGCATAAAAAATTTCTTAAAGAACTAAATAGATGAAATCAACAGAATTGTTCTATGAAGTAGATGTTGTAATAAAAATTGATTTACTAGTGTTCTGATCTCGAACCCAATAGTTCAACCTTTCAAATTCACCTTCTACTTCATCCACGCAGAATTCTTAATTTGGATATCTTTATGACACGAGTAGGAGTACGTACAACAAGCAAACTGTGTTATGAATGTCAATACACAATTTTGAATCACATATCAGTTTTGATTTCATACATCTAAACATAAATTAGTGAAGCATGTTTATTGTCTCCCCACATTATATGGGTATTAGAAGGCCATAGAACCAGACAAGCATCTTGGAAACTTCAAATCTTTCATTGATTGGGCCGATGTAATGAGCTTAATTGTATCGGACAGATTAAGGTATACGATTATGGAAAATATCCCTATAAAAAGCCACAGAACTTGACAACAAGGGGTTGTTGCATTTGGTGAAGAGTCATTGATCACAGAAAACGTAAATACGAAACATGATTCTGAATTTACAATACATCTAGAGATTTCTTGACTGGAAATCTGTGAGTAATCATCTTTCTAAACATTTGCTGCGATTAATGTTATGTATGTATTCTGACAACATTTTATAATTCCTTCAAGATAAACAGAGACCAAAGGCATTGAAAATGGTTTCATGCTATGATTCTGAACTCAATATCCTTCGTTATTTTTATTAATTTTATATCATTTAATATATTATTTAATGGATTAATGTATCAAGGTTATGTATGTATTCTGGCAACATTTTAAAATTCCTTCAAGATAAATAGAGACCAAAAGCATTGAAAATGGTTTCATGATATCATTCTGAACTTAATATCCTTCGTTATTTTTATTAATTTTATATCATTTAATATATTTCGAATTGCTGTGAAATATGACATTGTATTTTGAATTAACTTTAAGATTTATTCTATTCTTGCATCACTAAATCAAAGATATCGTCAATCTTGTTTTATAAAATTTAGAGTTATATATTCCGGAAAAAAAATCTATATTATGTTGTTATAATAGTTCTTTAGTTAATATAAGCAATTATGCCGACAAATGAAAAATTACAAGAATTTAAAAATCGACAAATTATATTTTTGAAGTATTAATTTTAAATACAATTGAACGCTCAATTTATTATTTCTATATTTTAATAAAATTTGATTTTAAATATCAATAAATCCCTTTGTATATTAAAATGCTAATATTTTTTTTATCATTTTATTGACAACCTCATTAGATAACTTTTGTATCTGAATAAATTATTCTTTAGAAAAATTGTATTCTTGGAAACTGATTTAAAAATTATATTAAAAAATAACATTGTTATTGGCTTCCAGAAACAAGAATATGTCTCAAAGAAATATTGGTGATGATATTTTTAACTGTAACACCACTTAAGGAACATTATTAAAACTTGAAAACAAATCAATAAATTCTCTATAAAAATTACTAAATTTCTTGCTAAGTATTTATCATTCCAAATAATCTGTCTTGCACGATTTCGCTAATAATAGTTGGAAAAACATTTCATTTCTAATATAATTACTGTTTATATTAACATCTCTTGTATAACAATTTCCTAGATTTTCGAAGAAATAATCTTCATTTAACAATATGCAAAATGTTTGAAGAATTTGATGTTTTTAGAAGTGCACAAAATGAGAAAAAAAAAAACTTTTTTCTAAGTTTAGAAATATCTGCTTATGAACTATTAACTTTTTTTCGAGGGAAAATGTGCCATTCTTAGAAAAAAGTATGTCATTTGCAATTGTTTTCACTTCTTTCAATTGAAAAAACATCCATAATTGGAGGTTTCAAAGAGAATTTAACAAATTGTCTGGACTGTCAAAGTGAAAGTTTGGAGATTTTAAGTGGTTCATTAGCCATACAGTTAGAATTTCTGGTGGAAAAATTGATTTTATTTTTCGCCGAGAAAATTATTGCTTGTTATTGGACAAATAGCGAGATAATCTCTCCAATAGGAGTGGTAAAATTCTACAGAACGATATATCAACGAATTGTGATTGGTAGTTTAGCGTGAGAATAAGCTCAGACAGCGTTGCAAGAAAATTATTTGAGTTAAAGAATATAATTTGGAAGACAACGAGAATATGTTTTTTTTTTTTTTTCAAAATAAGCTTGGAAATAAAGGTTTCCCTATGTTTTTCTAAAACTTTTTTCTTGGCTACATAGAAACGAGACATACATTGAGAAGAAAACAGACAGTATTCTCTTTCGTTTTGAGAGAAAAATTTAACTTGTGGGAAAAGAACTTAGAGATAAAAAAAAAAGCTTAAACACACACTGAACCAAAACCTAAGCAATTGTAATATATAGCAAGCTATTTAGTTTGAGGATTAGGGTTTTATTTGAATGCAGAGCAACAAAAAATTATTGGAGTAAAATGGTATCCAGTTTCGAAAATTCTTTTTCACACTTTGTACAAAAGAGCCTTTTGTTTCTTTGCGATGACTGTTACGAAGAAAATATGTAAAACGATATTTTAGTATGTTCAAAGCACCGTTGGAAGTCACTGACTGAAAACTTCTTGGGTGGCTATTAAAGCCTTTCTTAGTTTCCAAAAAAAAAAAAAAAAAAAAAAAAAAAAAATGTTAATGGGGACAGTAGCACATTTCAAGATTTATGACCCTGAATAAGCAAAAATTTCAGTTCCATCTTAAATCCATGCTGAATGTTTTACAAATAAGTTGAATATATTAAATTAAGAAATCTGACTGAATAGCAACAATGTTTATTTTAGTCTTTATAGCAAATTTTTCTAAAACAAAATTTGCATTTCAGAGAAGAATTTGTAGAGTTTTACCCTAACTATACATTGTTATTTGGAAAAAAATTATTCAATTCTAATAATGAATTTAATAAAATAAAAATAATTTTCGTTCGAGAATTGATTTCTCACATAATGTTTCATAAATGCTTCGGAAGGATATTAAATGTATTGATAGAAATGTGGAATAACACTTTCAATAAATCTATCAAATTCTTTTTAGTATTTAAATTTGAAAATAATTCGTATAATTTAAATACTATAAAATCTTAAGCTTAATGAAATTATAACCTAAATTTCAGCTTAGTTTCTTTCTGTTTTCTTTTGCAAATTTTGTAATACGAACTTCTTCAGAATTAATTTTTCTAAAATATATTTCTATTGTACGGTAAAGTAGATGAAAAACTCCATTACTTCATAGCTCAATGCAATCACCCTTTATTGGTGTTCTCATGAGACTTGTTTCTTTGAAATCTGATGGTATTTTTATATTAATGTGTTCTTGAAAAATGTTAATTTTATGTCGATGAGTACTTAAAACGTAAGTTAGCAGAAAACTAATTTGCATAAGAGATGTTAGACAATGTTTGAAAAAATCCATTTATAGAGTATTATAAAAAATAATATCTAAACCCTGTATTTGAGCTCCTAAACTCAAAATACTGATTGCATAAGGAAAAATGTGCATACTTCTTCGAAGTATGTATCCAGAAACTTAATTTAACAGAAAACTTTACGAAATAATTAGGAAGATAACTTTTTGTGTGCTATAGTGTATTTTGAAATTTAGAAATTGTTGTCTATTAAAAACAGCTCAGAAAAACCTAATCTATGTATGTCGATTGCCTTGGAAAATGAAGAGTATGCATTTGTAAGCATTTTAAATCATATACCAAAATGAGGTTTTAGTTGTTTACGTTTCACACTATAATAGTAGCCGATAACTTCGTGAGCCCTTGTATTACAAAATCAAGGTCATTTGGTGGGGTAAATCATGAATATATGTAAGTTCATGTCTTCTAATCCTATCTAAGTATTTCCTTAGCTATTGGGAAAGGGTTTTGTACTTTATATATGATCAATGTCTCTCTGTGCTCGCCTCTCAAAGTGTATGCGCAAATTGAAAAAATAATACAATTTTAGTAAAGAAATTATGTAAATAAACGTCTAACATTTTTATCGGTATAGGAGCTTTGATAAGGCTCTGAAAAGAAAAATTCCAAAGAAGTATGTTTAAAATCTTGAAAAAAATTGGCTTATTTTTAATTAATTGGCTTATTTAATCAGAATCAAAAGACATCATTATCAATGTGTTTGAATTCTAAATGAAAAAAAAAGTGCATCTACTTAAAAGAATTCAATCCAAAATAGTTTTTTTGGTAAATTAAAATTTTTAACGAAATTTATTATAACAGTCATCTACAATTATATCTAACCAAATATTTTCAAAATATATCACTGTTATATTTGAAAATCGAATTTTAACTTGAATTATTTTTTCGTAATAAAATAACAAAGTTGTCCAATGTGTCTGAATAAAATCAATAAAAATACATGAAAATAAATTTTTCTTTTTAATTTGAATTTAGTTGATTCAATAAATTAAAATAACTTATGATAAAGGACATTTTTAAGATTCTAAAAGAAATTGGAACGCACAAATGCAATATTTTTGTTATGTAACATTTAATAATAATAATTTTTAAAGACAAGAAACTAAATCCCTATTTATACGATTTTTAATTGAAATTTAAAAGAAACGTGTAGAAAAAACGTATGATAAGAATTGTAATGCATTTATAATTAATAATTTTTAATATATTAGTAATTTAGCACTACAAGTTATGCAAATTTAATTAAGGATTTTTTTACATTCATTTTAAAATATTATTTGTATAGAAAAAATTATATTTTAAGCAAACTTTACTATAAACTTTGCACATACTTAAATTTGAATCAAGAGAGCTTTATGCTAAAATTCTCTTGATTGAAAAAAGTAACTTAAATTTTCAATAGTTGTAATTTAAGTAAAAATAATCCTATTACATATATATAAACAGAAATATATTTGGAGAAAACTGGAAACTGAAGCAAAATATTTTGTAATTAGCAAAGCTTTGTGTAAAAAATGTGAATAATGAGGAAAATATTTAGAATGTGCTGTAAAAGCATAAATATATTATATAAATTGTAAATGTATAAGCTATATAAGAAAATACTTTAAATCAATATATTCCAACCATTTTTTGGGGAGAAAAAATGTTTCGTAACTTATTAAGTAATCATATTAACAGTGAGTGAATGAAAATTGACCATTAAGAATTGTTGCGTTGTGATTACTTACTTTAAAAATAAGGTTTCATCCCGAAGACGAGATCAGAGGCTAATTAATGATAAATTGAAAAGATAAATATCACTAAAAGATAAGGTTGCAGTCCTTGAAGTGTAAAATTCCAGATTCTGTATTAGTCACTGCTGAATAACTGGAGATAAATGTTTTATTCCTTCTTTCCACACGCATGTTTGTTGTATTGAATGTGTTTGGAAGTTTTGGGATTTATCCTTATGAAATGCAGAAAGATGTAAAACTTTATATTATCCATGTAAAGTTTTCTTGGGAGACGAATAACAAAGTAAATATTCAGAAAAGCTTTTTAAAGTTTTTTTGTTTCTGCTAGGTGGTAACAGCTGCTTAAAGTATTATGTACAGCATATATATATATATATATATATATATATATATATATATATATATATATATATATATATATATATATATATATATATATATATATATATATATATATATATATGACTAAATATCTCGAAACAATATTAAAAGATACCAAATATTGTTGACAGTGGAAATCTAACTTCCCTGAAATTTTGCTGATGGATTAAAAAATACAAAATAAAATTCAGTAAAAAAAGATTTGCTTTTAAGCATACAATGCTTTGTAACAAAAACATATATTTTTCCGAATAATATATATTTTTCTGAACAATACAAATAAAATATAATGCATTGTGTGTAATTTTAAAGTATTAAAGTATCTCATTGTTCTGTCGTGTTTCATACATTTTAAGGTCTTTTTATATTTTAAATTTTTATTTTCAGAATGCGTTTTTATCTTAAACATGTAATGTGATATCACTTTATTTCATTACTTTTTATTGATCAAACGCCTGATAAAGTTTCATTGTGATATTTTTCCTTTGAAATTTGCTTGCATGTTTTGAATTCTACTAAATAAGGTTAATTGAGATGATTTAATAGTATTTACTAATGATGTGATATTTGTGCATTTATTGTTCACAGTGGAAAAGAATTAAACTCAATATGTTGATTCATTTTGACACTAATAATTTAAATATTTTGTAGTTAGAATTAAAATCATTAATAATATTTTTGAAATAAAAATAATTAAAATTTCACTTTAATGCTCTTTTTTAATTAAAAAGTAAATAACAGTTTCATGTTAATTATTTTTAAATTTATATTAATTATGTATCCCGATATACAAATTACATTAACTTTTCCGATTCACACTACTTGATTCCTAAATAATTTTAAAATAACAAATACATAAAGTATTTACTTTTTAATATTTTTCAAACACTTTTTGGGCTTATTGTATGGTACTTGTTATCCTTATGAAATGTATCAACGAATAATTATAAGATACTTATGAAAAATGCCTCAGATAATATTGTCCTTCTCTAATTTAAAATGTACGTGTTTATAATTTTAATTTCCTAATAATAGAATTAAAGATGTAAATTTTTATTTCGCTATAATGTTTAATGTAAATAATGATTATTTGAAAGAACATATTATTGTGAATTAAATATTTTGCTTACACGTCTTAAATTTAATGGAGAAATTCTCCTGAAACAAATCTAAGGAAATTCATTTTAATTATTGAAAAAAAAGCATCTCCATGATTCAGCGAAAGGCAAAAGATTATTACTCGGAAAGATTACAGCCATAAGAAAAACGTTCTGTATTTTCCTAATTTGGTGCTTTTTCGTATAAATTTTTATTTAATTTTTAAGGACCAAAAAATTTCTCAGAAGCTTAGATTTAATCTTTCTTTAATAAGAAACTCTTTAAAAAAGGGAACGTCACATTCATAAAAGAAAATTTTATTTTTTGTTTTTATTTGATCTAGTTGTAAGACTTTTACAAAATTAGAGAATTCAAGCTTAGCCTAGGGGGGAAAATATTATAAAAATAGCCATAAAAGTAATTATATCTTATTATTTCTAACAATTCAGTTGAAATTTTTGTTATCTTATCGAATCACGCTTATGGAAAGATATTCTACCGTTTTATGGAATTGTGTTTCGTTATCGTTTGGACTTTTCGAATTTTTATTTTTTTTTATTTTTACACAAATAATGATTTACGTATGTGGCAACGACAGAGTCGTGCCGATGGGAGTTGCAGTAAATGAATCGAAAGGGAAAGTTTTGCTTGTTAAAATTCGATCGATAAAATGTGAAAAACAGACTGTAGGGTATGTCACCAGTGACTTGGGTTGGGGTGGAATAAATAGTGAATAGAGACACACAAAATTAATTGAGTACTGTATCAAAATGTAATTGCAATTGAAAAAATATAAGTGCATTCACATTAAAGGCTAAATAAATTTATTCAAAATTCATAAATAAATTTCAACAAAATTTTATTATTTTATAATTATTTTAAGTAGGCTAAGGAAAATTTATAAACTCATTAAAAATTTAATGAAAAAAAAACTGTCAAAAACTTGGGACCATATACCGGAATTTAGCATAAATTTAAGTTTAAGGTAAAATTAAATCGGTCACATTTAAAAAATAAACATTGATTTACTTTAGGTCCTTAAAAAATTCGAAAGCTTAATTCTTTATTTCATAAAAAAATGCTTTCTTTATAACCTTTTTAATGCAATAAATATATATTAAGGCACAATAAGAAATGGAGATTTAAATCAAATCCATATAAATCATATTTTTAAATACTGTAATATAAACTTCCTTTCTCATGTATAAATTTGCGTAGTTCAGTATTTGACCTACTAAAAGCTATTTCATGCCTATACAGAAATTTTTTTATATTCAACTGAATGAATAATTGCAAATAGCTCTGTAATTTTGCAAACATAAGTAATTTTTTTTAACATTTTAATATTTTTAAAAACTTTTATTGAATTGATAATAAAATGATTGATGTAAATGGTTTATTTAATTAATGCATGTATATAAATTTGATATTTAAATCATTTGACTTTTTTACATTGATGAAAACTGTCGATTGTGTAAGGGGGGTAAAATTCCGAATAATTGTTAATTCACTTGTTAAATTTAATAACATGGAAGTAAGGGAGAATGCGAACAATTTTCGAAATCGATTTATTTCTGAATATTTTGTAAATTGGACAAAATAACTATATTAAATGCTTTAAAACTTCGAAATAGAAAGAAATATATAAAAGAAATAAAATTTTCCAAAATACGAGCTTTGTTTGATTATAAGATAAGAAAATTTAAATTAAACGCAATTTCATATTCATGCAACCTATACTTATTTTATTGATGAAATGCATATTTTTCATTTACTAATTTATTCGTACACATTCCACAATTTTTCTACAAAGTTCCTATACACATGGCAATTCTAAAAACATCAAACCTTTTAACTCCTGATTTTAGCGATTTAAAAATACAAATTACTAAGTACTTTAGTAGATACAAATTACTAAATACTTTAGTAGAGAAATTAATCAAAATTTTTTATTTCTGAGTTTTATAAAATGGTAACATTTGATTATAATGTATATCAACATTTCATAAATGAATTTTTGTGAAATTCTTAAAATGGAATTGTTATGTAAATTTGGATATTAAAGTTCCATTTTTTAATAAATAAAATGAAATGTTCTAATTTACATTTTTTCTTAAAGCCGGTGATTTGGTTTGTTTTTACTAAGGAAAAAGACTATTTTCAGAATTTTTTAGAAATTTACAAGCTTTAGAAGTTTTCAAGCTTCAACTTCTAAATATTAAATTCCACTATCCACTTCTTTGGTATCATTAGAAAACTATTTTGCTTTTATAGTGTGAATACTGGAAATATAAATCTTGTAAAACCACAATTGGTCAAAACCTATCATCTTTCGATTTTTCCTTATTTGTATCCATGTAATTTCAACGCCAAAATTTGAATTCCTGAATCAGTATAGATATTTTAAAATTAATAAGGGCAAGATATAATAGGAGCGTATAGTTAAATTAGTATAACGTATAGTTAAATATGTATGAGTTAAATTAGTATAACTAAAAATATACTAATTTAACTCATAAATTATAAAAAATATAAGTTTATTTAAAAGATTTATCAATAAGTTAAGTCGAACGACTTCTGAATTATTGAAACACGTTAGATATTTATGCAACAACTGTAATCTACAATATCATAATCAGAAGTTTCAATTTTATTAAAATTTGGAAAACCAATCAAGCTAAAAATTACTTTGATAGATTCAATACCGGGTTTAGAAATAAAATATAAACTATCTTTATAGAAATGTTTAGTTGAAAATTTACTTACAAAGGGAACACTTTTCAAATAATTTATTATTTATTTATTTTTTATTTTAAATAAATATTTTTTAAATTTATTTAGATAAACATTTTAAAAATAGTTTTTATAATTATCATAGAGCGTTGATTCATCTGGTATTTCGAGGAATTCATTAATGCCAGCTTTGAATAGTTCAATGAAAATGTTTAGTAAATTATAAATTGATTGATAAAAACAGTAATATTGTTTGCATAAATATTTCAAAATGTATACAGCCTATTTCATTTGTTTTATCAAATACGTATACAAATGTGATGTAGCTACTGAAATATGTATTTTAATATTATGTATTTTTTAATTGAAATGTGTATTTTAACAGTTATTTTATAGTTTTAAGAAATAACTATTTTTGGTTCTAAATTTTAAGTTTTATTTATTTATTTTAGCTTCCTAAATTTTTGCAACATAAATTTTCCTTAAATATCTTTTCATCATATTTAGAAATCCATGTTCATTTGGTTAATATCTCAAGATATTGATCTTACAGCAATCAATACTGCGGGGTAAATAGTTTTAACTAAATTGGTACAATCTTAAGTCAGTTTTAAAATGTATGCTATTTTTTTGAAATTTCAAATTTCAAACAACTAATTTTAACTTCCTTGTAAGAAATAATTAAATTCGTGGAATCGAGAATCTTATAATTTGATTACACAGTTTTTGCAAGAATTCAAAATTAATTTTAGTCTTGAGTAATTAATTCATAACTGCATATACTGGTATAATTGAGCTTAATGCATTCATAACTTTTGTTGTTTTTACATGATACTGTGTAAAATAGTTCCTTCAAAATTTTAATCTTAAGTAATATTAAACATTTAAATGATAAATCACAGCCCTCGGAAAATCGCTTTTAAATAAGAACCCAAATACCTTTAAGATGCGTAAACTTGAATTTAATAACTTCATGTATGACCCCCTAAAACTCGATCCAACCTGAATGCTGTGCTTTCAATTAAAGAGCCAGAGTCAGTCAAAACCAAACTCCTCAAGTGAACGGAGAGAGTGAAACTGAAAGGAATTCACGTTGGAGAGGGTATTCCTCCTCCACCCTCCCTATTCACTTGACATTCAATGGTTTCCTTCTGATTCAGATTTGTAAGCCAGCGCACTTGCTGAGCGAGTTTTCCTGAAGGTTGTTGTGACCCGGAGAACTAATTGCACGCGAAATCAAATCGTACATTTGAAGTGTTTTCGGGAACCATGAGACACCTTATTCAGGACGTAAATCTGGATTTTCAAATTTCCTCCAGGTATTTCCAATTCAGGAATGCAGTTGGATATTTGGATTTCGAAAGAAATATATTTCCGACAAAAGTTGTGCATTAGAAATTTTCTAATTTGCTGTAAGCATTTACCATTGAAAAATATATTTGCGACATTTGCCAGAAGAGAAATCTGAATTGTACACCAAACTTGTTATATGCTAAAGACATGGCTCTCTCTCTTAAATAAGATTTTTTTACCAATATTATTGTTTCAAAAATTACATAACTTAAAAAATAATCAAATGAAACTATCGCTTTATAAAAGGATAATCATTCCGTATATTTTAGTCCTTTTATTTTATCGATTTTTACAAACACGCATAAAGTATTCAACTTACTAAATATCAAATTTTTTTTTCTACTTCTTTCAAGAATCATATATTATTTAAAAAATTTTAAATAGATATTTTATTTTTTTTTAATTATACATTCTCTTATTTAAACTATACCACTGAAATACAGATTGCTACATTTTAAGCAGCTCATCTCATTAGTATCTTAGTTGAACTTTTAAGATTTAGAAATTCACTTCTTAATAGTGATTTAAGAATTTTAATTAATTTTTCAACGAAATCACTTAAATTATAATTCTAAAATGGAAGCAATAAATAAATAAATTCAAGTATACGTAACTATGAGAGTGAAAAAGTTTTTGACCAATAAATTTAAGGACTTTTTAATTATCAATTTATACCATATTTCGAAACATTGAATTTATTTAAAGAACTCTTAAAGCCAACTATTTCCTAGAATTTCTTAAGGTATTTAAATTTATACTTTGTAAAAATGTAATCATTTTTAAATTAGTAGACTTGATGGTGCTTGAATGAAAATGTGTATAGAATTTTTAATTTGGATGGTGGTTTTGCATCCATGTGTTTATGTTTCTATTGCTAAATATTTAATGAATAGATATTTAGAATCAAATAAAGTTTAAATTAATTAGAATAAATGATTTACATAATATTTTTACAGTAAAATAATAAATATACATTCTATAGATAGCAAATTATTTAAAATAAAAATCTTATTATAAGTTATTTTCTCCAACTTTTTTAAGTCTCAAAATTTAAATAGTATTTTTTAATGTTTTTCCTTGTTAGAATTACACGATTCTTACAAAAGTCCGAACTTTTATTTTGATGACCTTTAAAAAATCCAAAATGATGTCAATTAAATTATGTGTGTGTGTGCTTATGCTCCTTTTTAACATTTTTATTTCAGAACACTAATATTTATATTCCCATTTGTTTTATTGGCTTAATATTTCAGTATTTTTAGAGTTGTAGTTGGAAATATAAAAATAATGTAAAAAATAGAAAATTTTCAAATAAGGAATAAATATTTTAAGAAGAGTAAAAAAAAATTTACCTTTATTTACAATTTTTTTTTCAAATTTATTTATTCGAATAATTTTATATATTTATTTAAAATTATTTTGTTATTAATCTAATAATTGCTTGAAAATTTTGAATTTTCTATTTATTAAAAAGATTTTATTGAAATACCAGGTCCAAATGATGAGCAAACAAAGGGATGCGGTATAATATATTAATATTATGAATGGTTATAATGTAATTCAGGAAAAATTGAAATTATCCAAATGAAGATAACCAGATTTTTAATATTATACATTACCATCAATTAACTATTTCAAACTCTTATAAATTTAATTTTTTATATTAGTGAATAATTTTTTGTGCAAAGGTGTGCATTTGTGCTATTTAGTAAAATTGTATATTTAGGAATATTAGCTCCCATTACAACGTTAGTACTAACTCTCGTTAACTGTTTGAGAATAGAATCATAGAATATCAAAAATTGTTTCTAAAGTTCGATATCTTTAAAAAGAAACTGCAGTTATAATATTTTGATGTTAAATTCTTATTGAATATTGTGCTTCATTACTTAATTACTAATTTTATATAAAAAATGTCTGCGTAAAGATAGGGGTTGTTTGAAAAATTAAAAGATGTCACTGTTCTTGAAGTTGGAAAGATGTTTAATTCACATAGTGAGTGAATATGTCATTTACTGAAAAGTTTTTTGTCTGTAGAAGGAATTAAGAATTTAATATTATTGATGTTATAAGAATGTGCTTAAAGATGCAGTTAAAAAATTTAACTAATGATATCTTTACTCAAATATGTTTAAAAAGCTGGGTTTTTTTATTGTGACTTGTTTTTAACAGTTTGTAGTTGAAAACAAGATTCGTTTTAATGTATTTAACTATTTTGAATAAAAATTGAAAATAAATATAAAAAGTACACTAAGAAGTTATATAATTTATTTTAGAATTAAGAATTAGTGACAACTCAATCAGGTTCCCAATAAAGATACTTATAAATTATGCTTTGATAAGATAAAAAAAAGAAATTTCATTTTTATTGAGAATTCGATTGTTTTCTACTCATATTTCAATTACAAGTTCATAATTGAACCCGCTTATAACAAAATTGTATTGAATTTAGGCATCACAGATTTTGCAGATTTTATTTAAAATTTGTAAAATATAATTGCTATTTAATTATGATTTAAGATGACATATAATAAAAATTTTCCCCGTCAGTACTAAAAATTTATTTTTGGTACATTACTCTCAGGAAATATGTCAAAAGTAAGTACAGAAAATATAATTCATTATGAAAGATGATGGTATTAACTTAAAAAAAAAGAAACTGACGTTAGAGATTTGAGTTTATTTATTACTATAATAAACTGTTGCTTATTTTGCCTATTCTTTACTTATTAAACCCTGTAAGTTGAAATGTCAGCCGAATGGTTAGTACTCTCGCCTTCAGTTCTACAGTTCGAGGGTTCAAACCCCACACTGATATGAATGCTTGTAGACATTTAAAATCCATTTAAGACTGTAAGTCTTTTAATTATATTTCTAGCATGGAAAAAAAGAAAAAAAAAAAAAAGAAAGAAATACCGTTGAGAGACGAATCAAATTGTGAAATTACATAGTGATTTCACAATAAATTTCTCAATTACACATCATCTTTATAAAAGTTTGAAATATAAAAGAATCACATACAGATTCAATACCATGTGTGTGTGATGCATATATTTATGAATAAACAATAAACTTTGAATAAATTTTAAATCGTAGGAAATTTCAATTAAACAAACAACTACACATTTTACTCAAAGTATTTTTTTATATATCCCAGCGACACCTCAAAATAAGCTATATCACGCCTCCACACTTGCATGTGACACATCAGGAGGAATGATGGGAGCTGTACCACCCGCACCTTTAACAAGTATCATCCATATGCCGATAAAACTCATAGATTCCCCACTGAGTGTTACGGCGGCCTCCAATTCATTAGGCGGCAAATGCGCCTTCAGGGATGGGATGGTGTTTGATACTCGACCCTCCCCCATTATTCAAACCCCTTTCCGATCTAAATATCCTGTCCGGAAATCCGAACGGTTTAGCTACGAACTCGGTCAAACTGTCCATATGTCCGGCACGTGGCAGGCAGTGTGTTGCCGCATATGCCGTTCGTGACGTCATATGTTCTAGTCTCATCAAGGAGGAAAATTTGAAATTTCATGCTTTGAAAAACTTATTATATTTACAGGGCACTATATTTTATAGGTGTTATTATTTGCAATTTATTTACGATTTTCTACTGTACTGATTAGAGAAAAGTATTATTATCGTAGAAAATTTAGTTTCATTTGTTGCTAAAGTATGAAAATTTTCAACAGCTTTGAATAAAAAAATTACGATTTTTAGCAATTTTAAAACATATTATACGGGAAATATTTATTTTTTGCATCTCAATGCTTTTATATAATTTTTGAAAGTCATTTATCAAAAAACAAATATAACAAATTGATATCGAATATCGTAAGACAGTAATAATAAAGTAATTAATTTTGGATATTTATTTGTCATACTGTAATTAGATATATTTGATAAAAATCGATAGTTTTAAAATCTTCATAATTTTGGTTTTCTAAAGCAGGTGTATTTAGTATTTTAAAAATGAGTCATATAGTTTAAAAACATGGCATTTTTTAAGCAGGTTACAATTTTTTAAGATGAATCAAACATAAATAATTTTAATTTAAATGATATGAAATATTTAATTACAAAATATCAGACACAAATAATTTATTGCTTAATTAACTTATCAATAATTATAATACTAATGTAACTCTCTTTAACTGTAAATTAAGTGATACGTTTAGTATCTTTCAGTCTAAAGATAACATAAAATATGAAATAATTATTTATATAAACACACACACAAGAGATACTTTCGTAACATTGAAAAAAAATGCTTTCGTACAAGCATATACGAAATAAAAATAGTATTTTTACCTAAATTTGTTAAGTGCATTGTAAAAAATTTATATGAATTATAAAATGTTAAGCGCATTGTTTTGTATTGATAATTATTACAAAATGAGATGTATATGTTAAAAATAATGCATGCAGACATAAGTTAAATTATGGGAACACAATAATTTAAAAGTCGTTTAATATGCTTAGTTGAGCACAATAATTTAATGCGTAGTTAAAGAGAATAATTTAATATACTTAGTAAAAAAAAAAAAAATTTGAACTTACTTGTTTTAACTTCATTAACATTTTTTGTATTGACTATTTTTATGATATAATGGAGTTGTCTAACTGTATATTTCATTTTTTATCTAATGTACTTATCATATAATAAGTAAATATAATATCTTTTTTTATTATGCTTCTTTCAAAATTCTATTCATATGAATTTTGAGAGGGAAAATAAAATGAATTTTATTTATTTATGAATCAATAATAGTTTTAATTATTTTGTATTCATTGGAATTTTACATTTATTTTTCAATACTACGCATTAGAGTAATATACATATATTCAATATTATGCAAGTGATTTTGATTTCCTTTCGTTATGGTCCATTAACACCCACCATCAATCAATGATGCAATACGGTTGACGGCACCTGTATAAAACAACAAGCATATCACAGTAATAATAAATGTAACAGAGTCTGTTAGGTAAATTATTACTGCAACATTGGCATATCAAGATTTTATTGCGTTTGAATGACACTATAGCTGCCGCAAGGTAAATGGTTTATAGTATCCTCTCAGTAATAATGAAATTTGGTTTTCCGTATGTAATCTTTCCTCGAGTACTCAATAAATATCTATCATCCAATAAAATATCCAGTCTCTGATAATAGTACAGACCGCAAGACCTGAAAGAATAGAATAGACTTTTAACAAAATCCATTCTTAGATAAAATAGATAAATAGCACTTCTTCAAAATGTTTGAGTTCACTTCTAAAGTATCAACGAGTTTTAGTTTATGAACTATTTAGTAAATCATTATTGATAACGGCTTTTGAAACCGAAGGCATGTACCTTTGTTGACTGCATGGCAAAAAGTAAATTTCATCTGGGCATGACAACATTCTCTGTTGATGAATGTATTACATTGTCTGTGATTTTAAACACGGTTCCCTATCTGATGATTCATATTCCCAAATTTTATTAAAAGGATTAATGCATGAGGACATTGATAAAAACCTTATCCCTATTTCAGTGCATGCAATCTCTAAAAGATTTACAGCATATGTTCATAATGGTATATGAGGCTCTTTATACGTTGTTGTTACTTATAACACTTGGACAAGCCAAACTCGCTATGCCTTGACTATGCGAATTTAAAATAAGGGAGCTTCTTTTTCGTTTCAATCAAAGCACCACGAAGGTGAAAGTACGTTTTTTTCTCTTTAAATCATCCAATAGATGGCACCACCAGAGGATCTACTCCCTCAATTTTGACATTGATCTGAAGGGGGAGGAAGTTTTTTATTCGCGTAGAGATGAATTTGAGAGGTAATAGATACATCAACAATATAAAAATTGAAATATGAACACCAAATTTTCAATAAGTAAAAAAGACTTAAGAAATTTCAAGATATTAAAAATAATATAGGTGAGAACAATTCATGCTAGGAAATTTTGGTTAAATGGAGAAGGAGGTAATACATTTATTATTAAACGAAAATATATACCTTTTTATTTTAATTTTTCTCTATAGAAAATATATTCTGGTAATGAAATGAGAAAATGAACAAAAAGATCATTTCCCTTGCATAATGAAAACATTTTGCGCAATTATCCGGTAAATAGTGGTTCAGTTCCCAGGAGAAAGAAATTGATTCGCATTATTATCCTTCTTTTCATATAGTATCTGAATAGAAATCCCTGTGCACATTCTTAGAATGGAATAGAAAACTTTTTTTCCATTAATTTGCTGTACGTGCATTTATAACTTATTTATAATTTAATTGTGTTTCAGTAGCAAAAAGTTACTTATAGCACTTGAAACTGATAATCCTTTATTAAAATTGTTATTTAAGGTGGGATTTGAAACTGAAAGTCCAGAGTTAAAATAACTTTATTCAATTTATAAAAAATTCATGAAAATAAATTTATGCGTTCGTTAAAAATTTCGCAATGGATAGCTCTAAGCAGGTTTTAAGATTCTTTATAAGGTTATTTAGACCCAATCTTTAAATTAAGCAAAACTTAAAGAACGATACAAATTTTATTCTGCGAACATAAGATGTTTTAAAATTGTAAGACTCATTTATGCAATTCATTTAAATGCAATTAGTTTGATATCTTCATATTTTTGAAATTCGTTAAACCATGCAAAATCAAGAAATCACTCATTCTTTAAATCATACTAAGAATACATTTTGAGTCAGCAATACGTCTCTTTTACTAAAAATATTTATTTGTTGCAATTATATTGCAATAAAGAAATAAATTTTTAAGTTCGTAAACACATAATAAAATGTTTATAATTAATTTATTTTGTTATGATTCAAAGTTATTGAGATTCAAGATGTTTACATGCATTTATTTTTAAATTAGATTTGAATTATAAAGAAAAATCAATCATTTCATGTAGTTAAGCTATTTGTTCTTACATTTCCATCATTCAGACTTCTTTCTTGTTCTTTGAATAAGAGGTGTGAATCTGAGATATAATTACAATAATTCCCTAATTAAAACATAAACTCAACTCGGGACACGACAGATTATATGTAAACCAAGGCCTACCGCGCCCATATATGTTTTCCTGACTGAGTGTCCTGGGGTGGAGAGCAAATGTTCCGATTAGGTGTTGAATCTAATGCGAAATCTCCAATGTTTAGTTCCCAAGCATGCTTCGTACTCAGCTTATCAACCTATTAAAGTGATGAAAGCCTTACCTTGTCCAGCCCGAGGATCGAATCTCAGACATGTGTCTTAGAAACACGAAACGCTACCGCTAAGACACTGGGCTTCCCCAATTAAAACAGTAATACATATATATCAAATATAGAAATGTAGCAAACAATTATTTCTTTTTTGTAGGAAATCATTCTTATTGTATCTGATATATTATTATATTTGATTCATATTTTTTTTCATACTTCATTTATTTATGACAATGTATTCTGTTTGTTTTTCCTTAATTTTTAATCTTTTAGAAATTGCTTAATGTGCTCTACCAATTATCCGATAATTTCAGTTCTCTGATATAAAACTAGCTCCTTAAGATCATTTATATAAAAACATTAGAGACATGAGAGTTTTTCTATAGTTAAATAAACTGATTCCAATATTTAAGAATGATCCAAATTTGTACCCATTATTTAATTTTAAGGTATCGAATACCTTCCATGATAAATGACTCTATAAATAGTTCTCACCCGATAACTTGCCGCTGATAGCCTCAGCCAATCAAGTTCCCACAATCAAATTCATTTGTCACTAAAATAATCCAAATAAAGTAACAGAAATCCACCAGGATGAGTGATTTTCATAATTTCCTTCTGCCGATATCTTTTTCAACTCCGAATAGATTTCCCACACGCTGAAAATGAAAAATATTCACTTTACACAGAGATTAGGTATCGGATGGAAGGAACAATGTGTTCGAATTACACGGCTTTTAAGGACAGGGAGAAGGTGCAGCGCGTCGTAGCTATTGACTTCATAAACCGTGGTCACATAGTCGCTGGGGGACACAGTATCCTCCATTATTCCACTATAACACAACTAATTAAATCCCCAGTGTCCTCCCCCTAGGGCCAGAAAAGGTGTTGTATTTCCCCATCTCATTAAGCTGGGTTGCGGTGAGGGGAAAAGGTAGGGTAAGGGGCATATGCCCTTTTGTTCGGGCATGTTCCCTAAGCCTCTCACTCACCCCCTTCGTTATTCTGCTTGATTAACGGATATAAATTCTGGGAGATTTCCGATTTCATTGAAAGGAGATAGCGTTTTGTCATAAATTTGTTCCATTTGGAAGCTCAGTCTCCATGATACAGTCACTTTCAAGGGATGGAGGATCACTTTATAAGTTGTTATTGGGTTTTGTATTCCATACCCCCTAAAATATGCTTGTTTCAGTAAATAATTAGTAAAATTTTCCCTCCACTGTGATATTTATTATATTACGCTAAGTATTTCTGATAGATTATCTTTCTAAAGAAAACCGTAAGAGCTTCAACTAAAATAAAACTAAGACAAAATGAAACGATGACATGAGCTATTAATATATACCCTAATATGAAATGACAAATCAAGTCAATTTCCGTATTATTTTTGAACTCGAACACAGCACAACTGGCTCAAAAAATATTTATAATTTTAGATACAGGATAACATGATATAAACTATGCGCTCTCAGTAGAGAATGCAGTTCTTAAGTTCGGATGAAATTTTTTTGAGTGTGTCTCAGTCTCTATGTCTGATACTTAATTTTTAAATTACAAAAATAACGTGTAATAGAAACATATGATATTTATCATGAAATTCTATTTAAAAAAATTCGAATCCTAATACAACTTTTATCTTTCAGTAACAATACGTTTTTATTCTTTTCGGATTAATACTTGATGTATAAAAAATATCATTTAATGTAAACTTCAGATGTACATACAACGCACATGAAAATAGTTTACGCTGCTTTTTAAAATAATAAACAAATTTCCAAAACTTTATAGTAATTTATTTATATTTTCAAATTACTTTAAATTTTTCGGTACCTGAAAAATAAATATTTTAAAATTCGCGTCACCATTTTACAGTATCAACATGTAGGGGGGTGGAGGATCCCAAAGATAGTGCAGATTTTTAAGATTTGAATACATTTCTTGGGTGATAGAAGATACCCCATTTAGAATTGTTTGGAAGGCAGCCTTTGAGTTACAGAAGATAAAAAGTGCTTTTATCTGCTCAGAAGGGGGAGGGAGGGCTTTGAACATGCAATGTGCCTCTACAATTGACCGAGGTTCGCAAGTTCGTGGTTATAATTATAGCGCCGAAGTTACCGTGTTCATAGTAGTAGGGTTTAGCCTATCTCTAACAATCTTGGTGACGAGTATCATCAAAGTTTGTTAGAAGTAATCCTGACCCACCATTCGTGGTAGTTTTAGCAAAAGAGCCATCTGTGTAAGCAAATACAAAATTTTCTTTTGAAAACGGTTCTAATGTCTTGAGGTCCTTTTTTAAAATGTTATAAAATATCGCATTTTTATTGCATGGCTCCAAGATATTGGTTAATACACTTATTGCAAATGGGAAAAATCAATACTTTCTTAAAATCCTTGTAAGTAGTTAATATGAATACTTCTTCAAAAAATTATATAATAAGAAAGAAGAAATAAAAGGAGATTCAAAATTCGTACATATTTCTTCTTTATCTCTAACAGTTAAGCAAAAACGACAAATTTTAAAGAAAGAACTCTGCAAACATCCCTTCTTTAAGCACAGTCACGGAACAGTATAACGTGATTCAAATTATATGAATCACACTATAAATAACATTACAGTGAGTTCAAGTCAACGCTGCGATCACAGCTTAAATTAATTAGAAATAGTACAATCAAATTTGAAATGAATAAATAACGTCAAGAATTAAGTTATATTGCATTCCATGGAATTATATAAAATTCAAACCAGGTAAAAAAACTCAATGGTAAATAGAATAAAGATTTTGCTCATAAAGAGATTCTTTATAAAAATGCAAAAATAATTCATTCTAATCTAAAATCAATTTCAAAATTCATTATATAAGTTATTGATATCCATTCAAACAAAATTGTAACTAAAACCTGTGATTATGAATTACGTCAAGAAACTTGTTAGTTCTTCGCTAATGTTGTTTTTTCTTTAAATTGAATTTAACTCTAAGATAACTTAGAATATTTTAATATAACTAAAAACAATTCTCGTAATAATTATTTTAAAGAAATTCCAGAATCAATAAATTGATCCTTATCTTTTGATGGAACGGGCTTTTCCTTAAAGTATAAATTGAATTTCGAGAACTCCTCCTTTATTTTGCAGCTTGTGTATTATTTCATCTTGTTCAAATTAGCAATCTTACTGGCAATCAATCAGACTGGCAAATTTCAGAACTCAAGGACCAAATTTAGCACCCAGAATGTCTCAGACTGGAGTGTTTCCTAACTAGATCTCCGAATTTCAAGCTCTCTGTCGGAGTCAGGAGTCAAAAAGTTTTTGATAAACGACAGGTCACGACATCAAAACTCATGAAAAACCATAAACTCTTCATATTGGGTTTGAAGGCCGCTTTTGAAGCTCATCCGCCCGTGACTAAGTAGTCACTCCATTATTGGTAAACCCCACCGACGGTCCACAAAAACTCCTTTCACTTCGATTTAAAAATACTCATAAAAAATGTCTCCAATGTAACTATTGTATCAAAAGCTTTTTCATTCTTACTTGCTCGCGCGGGAAAGAAAAGACAGGAAAAAAAAATATTCCACCCCCAATTTTTTCCATCATCTTTTTTGGTGGGAAGAAGCCGAATTAGGATAAAGCAGTCACGTTTTCTCCAGGCCCACCCCTGCATGGGCCTGCACGAGGCGGGCGGCCTATACAAAATTTCTGCTTTATGGAATAGCTAGCGGGTGTGTAGATAAAGCTGTGTTGTGTCGGCTTTATGACGATTATTTTCTGCTTGAACAGATTTTCGCACCTACGCCCCTTGTCCAAAGAAGAATATTTTTTACATTTCTTTATCGGATTTTTGCTACAAAATGGGGGGGGGGGGTATTAGTAGAAAAGCTTTTTGATCCGATTGTTGACGTTGTGTTTGGAGTAGAACTCATGCGCACTTGAATGTGAATGAGGTTAGATTGAGAGTTAAGAGACTGAATATAAAAAAGCAGAAAAATATAATCCTATGCTAAATTAAAAACTAATTTATCAATTTCATTTCTGATTTTGGATATTTCCATTCAGAAAGTGAAATTGTTTTCTTCTACAGGAAAATAACTGCATTCAACATCAAAAACATGATGTTTATACATGAATTATAATTTTGATTGGTCAATAAAACATTATTCTTTTCCACAATGCTTATAAAATATATACTAGCAAAGGAGTGGAATTTTTTTTAAAAAATATAAAATATAATTTTACTGAAAATTATTTTTAATTGCTTGTAAATATCACTGAAATTATATAATTTTGACACAGTCATGTTAATTTTATGCCATCTTCCATAAAATCATTATTCAACAATGAAATTTATCATGCATAAATTTTAGTTGATAATCAATATCATTTAGAAGGTATTCTAAATAATATAAGTTTCTTATTTAAATTTATTTAACAAAAAATACCATTAGATAACCGTTATTTTCAATTAAGGTTTTCTAAAGTAATTACCTAAACATTAATAAAATGTGTTTGCAAAACGTTAATGAGAGAAATTGTATTTGACAAGGAGCACTATGCCATTTTTGAATTTGATATTTGTTTATCATATCATATTTTTAAACTCAATTAATTTATTTCAATTCGTTTTGTTATTTATGGACACCAATCTTAAACACATTTAATTTTCTCTCCATGATAAAACGAATTATTAAAATTGTTTCCTGAATTTATAAAAACGAAAAATAGCTAATCATAATATATTTTGCTTCAGTAGACTGACCGTTTTACAAATGAAGAAAGAAATTCTTTTTCAACACTTTTATTAGTAGAACAATTCAAGCGCAAACATTTATATTTATGTATATAAAGATAGTAAAATTTAAAGCACGTAAAAAATTTTTACTTTTCTTGAATTTTATATTTTTGTTTCCTTTTTACTGTTAATTTTTTTTTACTTCATCTTAAGAAAATTTTGACAATGTTTTACATAACTTTTTAGCTTTTAAAAATTAAAATTATACATTTATACTCTTGTTTATGTGAATTAGCTAATTTCAATAAATAAGATAATTTTAGCTCTTTCACCATTCAACGGAAACTGCTTAAAAATCATATATGAGGCTTAAAAACAAAATAAAAATTAACTCAAATTAACAAATTGCTATTAAATTTTTTTTTATTAATTCCTCTCCACATGCATGCATTAAAATAATAAATTAAGTTAAAATAAACAGCGTTCAAATGTCTTTCATATTAACAAAGATAAACTTCTGGTTACGGAAAATAAGTCATTGCTTACAGCGCTAACTTCAACAGAAAATGCAAGTTTATTTATTTAAGTCACGAATAAAAATGCTCCAAGCTTCTTTAAATGCCGAGGGATTCTTTATTTTTAATTTTACAACTTAGATCCATTTTCAATGCTTTCTTCATAATTCAATAGTGTTGTTAAAAACTATTTTTATTTGGCGATATTCAAGAGAAGTTTTGTCTGAATAAAACAAAAAGTTTAAAGATTATGGAAGTATATGTAATGGTAATGTCCTTTAAAGTTAGGAACAAAGAAAAAATTTTCCGTACGGTAAAATAATATGTTTTTTTTTTTTTTTTTTTTTTAATAAAAGTCACCATTTAACTGTTTTGAATTGTAGAGACATTTAGAATAATATTTAATGCCAGTGCTCCTTTCATATTTAAAATATTTTTACAATCAATCAATTATTTATAGCTTATGTTATTCGAAAATGTATTTGAGTATACTCTGTAAAGTACTGAAAATTATTTAAAACGAATACTAGTATTCAAAAGTAGAATTACAATTATGGTAATTTTGGTATATTGTGTCAATAGATTAACGTGTTCTGATGAAGTAGCACACAAAATATAATAATTTATTTTATATGATTGATGCTTAAAACAATTTTTATACATCTTCACCTGGAAATTCAAATTCCTATATGTTTAAATTCATATACCTTAGTATATGATTTTTAAATAGAGTTAATGAAGATGATTTACCACTAAAAGTATTTATAAATTACAATAATCGAGTTACTTCCTTACAGGGAATAGCCTTCCCGTTTTTATTCGCGTGTCTCCTTGTAACCATTTAAAAACTAAGTTGAAAGCATTTTCTTCCTGTTCTAAAGTTACACATGTAAATACTTGTAAGACGACACAATATCGTACAACAGCTATATTAGGTTTCTGTCGTCTCCACGATGTCCCCAGAAGTCGCATATTTCTTTCCCTTTGTAGGATGTGAAAGGACTCTTGACCCTTGACCAGGAGATCTTTCGGTCTCAGCAAGCGTATCTGGTAGCTTGTCTGGACCGCCCACCGTTTTTTCTCGCTCGACCACCGCGGCGACAGGAGGATTTAAACAACACTATTGACTAGGCGGTCTTTAGAGTTGTTGGAAGGGATTCAAATTTATATTTACCTGCTTTATATATGTATATATATATATATATATATATATATATATATATATATATATATATATATATATATATATATATATATATATATATATATATATATATATATATATATATATATATATATATATATATATATATATATATATATATATATATATATATATATATATATAGATAGATAGATAGATAGATAGATAGATAGATAGAGAGAGAGGGGGGGGGGAAAGAGCGAGGGAGGACAGAGAGAGAAATAATGCTTTCCCACTCTAAGGCTCTCAACAATTACTTTCTTGATTTATCAAGAAATGAAAGGAGATGTTTGGTAAAGTGTTATGTTTAAATCAGCAAGTTTTATTGAGAGATTAATCCAATAAATGCTAGACATCCTATTAAAATAATGAATTTGAGAATATTTTAGCAATTTTATTATTATTAATTTCAGAATACAATGAGCGTCAAAGGAGAGTTTGAATGCTCTTATATTATATATGAATAATTTTATTACGAATATATTTTTTTGTCGCATAAAGTAGAGTAATGCAACAGAAGACTAATCCTTCAACGTAAATTTAATTAATAAAAAAACTGATTTGCTCATCTTGCAATTGAAACATTTTTTAAATTCAATACCAAGCCAAACATAAGGTAACCAAAAATAAGGAATACTAAATAATTTTTTCTAAAATAGAGTTAATTCATAGAAAAAATATCTAGGAGTTAATTCTTCAAATTTTCATTGAAAACAATGTATTGAAATTGATGTAGTTTTTAGAAGGCCTTATTATCCGATACTATTGCTTTTCCACGTCGCACGTCTAGCATGATGAAGTTACAGAAGGTTAATTAGAATAAATCTATAAATTTGAAAAACTGTTGACCATTCTAAAATATGGCAGAAATGTAGGAAAACTAATGAGAATTCATTTGAACATATTTGATAAAACAATGATTGTTATGAGTGGCTACGATTTTATTTAAGTAGGTCTCATTTAAATGGAAAATTTTTCATTCCAAATACTGAATTAAAATATTTATCTATCGTGTATATTATGTATTTTTATTAAAATTACCATTTCCCTCTTAATATATATATATAATTTTCCTAAAATATTTTGCAGAACTTTAAATTATTTCCTTTTATAAGTTTTTTATTTCACATCTTTATTTATAATCCTTATTTTTATGCTTCTTTTCAACAAATATTTTAAGACTCATGTAATTATTTTTTTTATACATTTATTTACTTAAACTTTATGCATATTTTAAAATGCGGTTTACTTTTTAAGAGCAATACAATAACTTTAAGCTCATTTAGTGTGCGTATTCAAGACATTAAGAATAAATTCCTGGTTTATTAAAAGAAAATGCAAAAATTAATTCTTCTAGCTTAAAAACAATTATACTAAACTTTGCGAATATAATTCAACTGCCAATAAAACATATACATGCAAACAAAATTTTCCATCTTTTATTTCTAGTAACATCGCATCTTAGTTTAAATTCTTTTAGTTTAATTTTTCAATTGATGACTGCGTAATTTTTACACCGCATTGTTTGTAAAATTTAACAGTAGAAATATGCAGAATGTTTTTTTAAGATCCATTATTTTTCACCATGTAGCAGAGAGGAAATTCATCATTTAATAAAATATGTTACATAAATTGAAATCACAGTACAGACCATTGAATTAATGTTTATTCTTAAACTAGAGAATACTAATAGCAATAGATTTCAACTTAGAATCCAAAATTTTAGTTTTCTTTTCATTGATTTGAGGTATAAATGTTTTTTTTATCTATGAAATTTGTTAGATCATAATAGTCATTTTGAACTACAAAACTAAATTGTTATACAAAAAACTAAAAACACAATTTTATTCTATCCTGACACATATACTAGTGCAAGAACTAAAAATTTATTCGATTTCCTTTTTAAAAGAAACAAATAACTTTTGTCATTAATGAAAGATTAACAAAAGACACAATATTCTGTAAATATCTTCAAAATCTTTATGCAGCTGAGTATTATCAATATAATTATTGAATGGAATCAATTCGATCATAATTTTGAGTAAATTTCAAATGTTAACTTTTCATAGATTTTGTTTTAGACTTCATTATTAACAATTCGCATTAAGCATTTTGATTAAAAACTTTTAAGGGAAAAATTAAAACAAAATAGTGTACATGATTTTTCCTTAATTGTGTCGTTTGGTTCACATAATCATGTATTAATAACTGTATGTAAGTACCTTGTATGTAAAAATATAGAAAAATACTTTAATTGTGATAATAACTTTTAATAAATAATAATTTTTATTGAAAAGGAAGGGAAACAATACTGCCCGTATTCATACGTTGTACTTTGCTAAAGAATTTATTGAAATATTTTGAAATACTATGCTCATGTATTCCGTAAAAAAATTCCATTCTAAATAAACTTCTTTTTTATTTACTATCATTTTTATCACATGAGTTTCTCAGCATTCAAATGTATGAAAAAAACACATATAGATATAAGATAAAATAGTATCTTTTTAGTTTTTTTATATTAAATATTCTGATTTTAATATATATTTTATTATAAAAATATAGAAAAATTAATTTAAAAATGTTGTCAAGTTTTAAATTCAGTCAGATTCTTAATGCTAAAAAGAAATATAATACTTTTTAAACTTAGTTTCTATATAATAATTTTAATTGAATCGAAATTTTTATTTATTATTCTTCATTTGCCCATTCAATTACTGCATCATAAATAGATTATTTAAATAAAGCAAATGTTTTATTTATTTTTCAATCAAATGATGAACAAAAATAGATAATAGATAATAGATAAAATACGTTATAGGGAAATCTAATGAAGGAATTTTTTTTTTGTACGATGTGATAGGATAATATTCCTTTATTATTTCTCATTTAGATTTTATTTACAATTCAGTTTCGTTTGAATTTTCCTATTTGAAAAATAAAATAATTTTCACTTTAAATTAATAATTATCAATTAATTTAAATTTAATAATGAACAGTTTAATAAATAATTAAGGAAACAAATTATTAATATTTTAATTATATAATTAAAATTTTGATTATAAATTATTTTTAATTGCTATTTAATATGTTAGATTAAGAATGATTTCAGGAATTTAAGATAATCACTTTCTGTGTGTAGAAAGGATCACTCTAAAAATTTTTAAAAAATCATGTACGAATAACAGTACAATAAATGCAGGCATAAATATTAGTTTTTAAATTTGTTAAGCAAATGTCCTTAAGAAAAATGAATAACTTATTTTTTCAGAGTGCATCTTAAAATAAGTTATGAATTAAGGACATAAATAAAAAAGTTATATACAGTTTTCTTTCTATTTCCCAAGATATATCATTATTCTGAAAATGATATTCACCTGAAACCATGACAGGCGCTTAAAAAAACTTGCCTGCAAGTTTTAGTTCTAAGTATCATTGGCGGCTTTGCGTAAAATGCCGAACCTCGACCCCCTACGAAGAGATCCCGCGGTTTGAACAAGGGCTTCCTCGCGTTACTTGGGCACTATATCTACTGATGGATGTGCCCCTGTTTCTGTACGGGGGGTGGAGGGTTAAAATGAGAACGAGAGGAAGTTATTCCGCTCCGTCCATCAACGGATGGAGAGTTCCGAAAAAAAAAGGGAAGAGGAAAAGTTATGTTTTTGGGGTATGTCACAACGAAGATCGTATTTTAGATCTGTTAATGGCATATTGGTCGGATCGTTCGCCCTGGATCGTAAATTAGTCGCGTTTTCCAACCACTGGCGCCACAAAATTTTCAGGCTTTTGGGAGCGTGTGAAACCAGAATATTTGACTTTATATTTCGCCCGACAAACGCCCCTGACTTCTTCCGAGTGTATTGGCTAAGAATTATGACTCAAAAGTACAAGAGAGTAAAAAAGTATTTGGCGTCGAAGAACGGTACCGATCCTATAAAGATGTAAATGTGGAAGTATGAACTGAATGTTCCAACGAATCTCTTTTCGCCAAGAAACAGATCTATGAGAAATGGGGAATGGCTGTAATTATTTCCGTCTGGGATTAATATCATTTTAACCCATCAAATTTCAAAACCATAGCGCGGAATTTAATTGCAAGAGTTTGTGATTCTAAAATACAAAAAACCAAACATTCGTATTGTCATGAAATATTTCAGAATATAGTTATTATTTTGACATCAGTTTGATGTTCTTTTGGGTTTTTAAATTCTGGACTGAAATAAAATCAAACATTTTGGATGGATAAATCAAAACTTAAGTTATATAAAAGTAGAAAATTTTTATTTTTATGGTTTGTAATTAAAAAAAAAAATGCAGTTTATTTTTTATTTTACAAGGGTTTTATTTAACGCCTATGTCTTTGAGGTACATAGTAATATTTTCAGGGTAATTTGATGGAATCTTTTTAAGAAAACAAATAAATACAAGTTTTAAATTTGATTACAAAAAAAAGTAATTCCCAATACTTGTGTTTTATTCGACTTACTGTAATCAAAATAATAATAATAATAATAATAATCTTCTAAATTAATCATGGATTCGAACTTAGAATTGTGATAATATTATTATTTATAACCAGTAGTAATTTTTTAACCTTTATAGTTTTGGAAAAACCTTATTCATTAGTCAGAAAAAAGAAAATGTGATATAGATAATGATAGAAAACACTTAAAATATGAAATTAAAACAGAAAAATGAGTATATTAAGTTCTTATTTATGAGGAAACACTTATAGGAAATTATAATCTCTAGAAATTTAGTTACTCAGGGAATTTTCAAAGTGTATTAATTTACAAATTGATATAAATTTTCTTTTATTTTCATACAATGAAAAATAATTTATGAATAAAAAAAATCCCAAAAGAAAGATTTTAAGGCAAGAAGAATTTTATTTAAATAACAAACTACATTGAAAAAAAAAAGATAACAGGAAGATGAAAAGAAATTAAACTAAAGTAAAAAATTAATTTAATTCATTGATTAATTTTATAGCTATATATCATAAACGTATTATATATATATATATATATATATATATATATATATATATATATATATATATATATATATATATATATATATATATATATATATATATATATATATATATATATATATATATATATATATATATATATATATATATATATATATATATATATATATAAAGACGCTTCAATATATTTGTGGAAAAAAAAAAAGAAATGAATGAATATTTCTATTAACTTAAAAGATTTTGAAATCAAAATACACAAATTTAAAAATAATTAGTATCCTTTAAATTTTTTTCCTGAATTTTAATAAATTTATTCAGACATAAATGCATTTATAAATTTCTCTTTTGTGGAATTATAACCAAATTATATTCATTTACCAGCAACTTGCAACAATATTTTATAAAGGATCTCTAATTTAGATTTCAAATTTATCGTTAAAAAAATTAATGGCTGTTTTCCTTTCTTTAAAATTTTGCAAATCTTCCTTTTAAACTATAAAAAGGAGAATATTTATATAAAAATTGCTAGAAATATGATTGTATCAAGAGATCAAAATCATTTATTTGTCCCGTCCACATTCCTGGAAAATCAGGTATTCAGCAGTCTGGCTTCATCACTAGGAATAGGAAACACATGCCTGTAACAACATCCATCTACATTTGCAACTTCGAATATCCTCACGTAATTATCTCCCATCTCAACAGGAGTTGGCACGAAAGAAAGCAATTGGCGACACTTCTCTTCTCCACCATCCTTTGGTATTAAGTTACTTTCTTAAAGAGAAAGATGCCAGAGATAAGATGTACATCTTTCCTCCACCCCCTTCCTCCTGGAAATATCCGTCACACGAGATTTTTCACGAGCATCCTTTGAGATTAATTTCTAAGTCTCGCACATAAATTCTGAGTATAAATTGCGCTCTAAACTTAAATTTGGTGCATCGGAATGTCGGCCGTGTTTGTGGAAAATAATTTCCGTTCATTGTTTCGATTTCCTGGAAATTTTACATAGAAGCAATTACACATATAATATAGTCTAAGTAAGGAATGCTCTAAATAAACGTTAAATCTCATTTATCTCTGTGAGGAAACAAAATACATCTTATAATTAATGAAATTTAATCAGTCATATATTATTTAAAAATTTAAAAGAAAAGTTTATTGAAAATGATTTGTAAATTTTGCGTGCGCTTATTGTAATATTTCCCAGAAAGCAGTCTCATATCAACTATTGGCAATATTCAACTATTACTTATCATTTTTCGCGTATTTATTATTCGGTATTTAGTAAATAGATACAAACAATTTACTATCCTCAATTAACCTAGCAAATGTATGATTTTAACTAAGAAATAGTTTTTCCTTTTATTCTTTTATTTATGTTTCAATAGTCAATTAAATCTTCTTTTACAATTTATAAAAAAAGATATTTTTGAGAAAATACTTATTTAAGATAGATACTTCAAATAACTAATAATTTCGATAAATTGGCATATATTTACACTCTAAAAATATGAAAAGGAATGATTCATTTGTCAAGAAAAATATTACTAAATAATACTTATTTAAGATATTTAATAAAATACTTATTTAAGATAGATACTTCAAATAATTAATAATTTCGATAAATTGGCATATATTTACACTCTAAAAATATGAAAAGGAATGATTCATTTGTCAAGAAAAATATTTAAGTTGAAAAGATTTTATTCATTGTTAACACCATTGACAACACGTATTTTATTCTTAAAACATAATACTGTAGCTAAAAAGTAACTGAAGACTTAAATATTAAAAGAAAAATAGATGAACGATATATTTTAACATGAGAAAATCAATGTGAGTGATTTTTAAAATATTCGCCTTTTTGACAACTGGTAATAAGATGTTCACCAATATTATTCGTATTTACTTGCAAAATAAAGCGGCATAAAGTTAACTCTAGTAGTATCAACAAATAGTATATACGTTGAATTACTTGATATATTGATTAGTTCTAGAGGTTAGTTCCCGAATATAATATACAAATATGGAAAAATATATTAGAAAAACCTATCATTAAACAAAATTAAATATATTTAATAATTTTTTTTCTGATTTATTATAAATTGTAATTTTTATCATAAAAAATTATCTGAAATTTTTTTCCGTTTGTGTGCAGTTTTTCACTGATATAAGTTTTTCTGTTTTAAAAAAATAAGGATAAACTGAAAAATTAAAATTCAGATTACATTTTTTATTGCATTAATATATGGTTAAATGATATAACTATTTTTCAAAACTAAAATTCTTATGAATGTGTTCTTACATTAACAATTTTCTTGAATATTTATATATATAAATTCATTTTATTTAAAAAAAAATTGCAACTTATTACATTTTTGTTTAGATACATCATTTATAAATTTGAAATCATCTGTCAAGGTTTTAAAATCAAATTTCTTCTAGAATGTAAGAGTGATATTAATTTTAAAAAAATCTGAAACTAATTTTCTATACATTTTATAGTGTTTAACAATATTTTAATGTAGAAAATATTCATAATGAAAACAAAAACAAAAGTGATAGTGTAACGTGATAACTCCAGTAAATTAATGTAAAAAAGAATTGGAAAATGTTTTATTCCTGATAAATTTAATAGTTTTTAAGTTCAATAGCTTCAATTAATCTCCACTGTTTGAAATGTTAAATTTTAATTGTTAGTTTCTACGAATTTTACGAATATGAGCTTTATTCGAAAGCATTTACTTCAAAATAAATTTAAATATTGTCCTGTAATATTAAATATTATACTGAATAATTAGATTTTATTTTCGAAGATAAAAAATGATGTTACTAAATTTAAAAAAAACTTAAACTTCCTGAATTTATTTCAACTTTAAATCATTGAAATAAAAATATTAATGGTTTCTGAAACAATTATAGAGATTTACTTTTTTTTTATCAATGCTTATTTTATTAGCTTTTCACTCATCAAAAATTTTATCTCGAAAGACAAACTGTTCTCCACATCTTCTAAATTTGATGACCATCTTGGTATTTTTTGAGACTCCTAATTGCTTTTATGTCATCAAAGGAAAAATATTACATCTTTTCATCTTCTGGATATTTTCTTATTTTCAAAACAAAGAATCGTACTAATTTTCTCACACACACAATGCTAGCACATGGACCATTTCATACAGACTAATGACGCATTTTCAGTTGAAGAAAGTTTTTATTTACAAATAAACTATCAAATCAATGATATTTAACATTCATAAAATTAAAAAAAAATATTACTTTTTCTACCGTATATAAATCATAGGCAATGAGAAAGGAAATAAACATTTAAAACATTGTTGTACTTTAAGGGAAATAAGAACAAATTTTTTGAATCATAAACAAAACTAATGAGGAAACAAAGATTGAGATCATAATTATTATATTTATTGTAATTATTTTCGATACATTCATCAGAAAATGATTCCATTAGCCATAAAAAGATGCCCATTTTATTCAGGAATTCGTTTTTCATAATTGGGAGTCATGAAATATAAATTTATTGAGAAAAAGCATGTACATTGATTACTATTTCAGTTTTCTAGTCATTAAAATATTTTTAAATTTTATAATTAAGTATATATTTCAATTTATGCATTCATTAGGCTGTATTAAGAATAAATAAATTTTAACTTTAAATTATGCGCATAACATAAAAATACATACAATTGAAAACTATGAGTTCTAAGGGAACATTAAAGGCAAAGGAAAAATATTCATTTAAAAGAAAGTTCATTTATAATGTTTGAACAAATATTTTCTTTCTAATTTAAAAATTACATTAAAATAAATGAAGATTCAATTTATTTACAATTTTAATAACAATTAATTTTAATCAATCAAGAGTAAATCTTGGAACATTTTCCAAATATATTTGGCAATGGAAATTCTTAGGTAAAGACAGTGTAGCCATGACGTCATTGTAATTAATAATATGAACCACGTAGGGAAATAAATGGAACAAATCTTATTTATAACGATACATTACATGTCGATTTAATTATTTAACAATATAAATTATTGTTAAAGAGAAATTTGCATAAAAGTAACATGTAATTATCAATGACATTTATCAATAAATAAGTTAATCAATTAATTATGTAATTAAGACAATATGTGCGCAATATCATGCTACAGAATGTTCCCCATTATATAATTATTTACTATAATAGGTAATTTTCTGCATAAAATAAAGCATTACAAATTATATGTGTTTTAATAAAAGTGATCACACAATATGTATTTATTTATGATAATATGAACTATTACTAATGAATTTATTTAGATTGTCTCCTACTTTAAATTTTTAAAGTAATATGTAATATAGTTTATTGAAAAACTAATTAGAAATTCACTTAATATACTACAATAAGTAATACTGATTTAATCAAAGTCATACTGAGTTATAATTTTTTTATCTTGCTGTATAATTGATATACTACAATATTTCTTTCCAAATCGTTTTCACATTGCCAACTTCTTAAATACGATGTTAATTCGTGTAATCATATATTATTACATTCATAATCATAACTTATATCAATACATATTTAATTCATAAAAGTATTAAAAATAATATATATAATTATTACATGAATAAATTTTAAGTAGTTCATTACTTCTTGTATTTACAGTTAAATTTGAGTGAACAAAAATCAACTCCTCGCTAAAATACGGAATAGAAAAATAATAGCTATTTTTTTAACGCATGAGTGATTAATATAAGCACAAAATATATCCTTACCAGCCATCCAACTTATTTAGTGGTCAGTGTGTCTGACTGTGGAGAGGGATGTCCTGAGTTCGAAGCCCGGTTCGGGCATAGATGCATTTTCTCTTTCTATCTATCCTGAATTTTCCTTGTCTTGTGTCCTTTCCTTGTATGAATGATTGCCCACAATATACACGGATACCTATGGCATGTGAGTACTGAGGACGACGGACTCCACACCTAAATATGGTTCAGTTGGAAAAGTGGAGCAGCGCACACCATTACGCCATCCTAGCTGGCACACAACAACAACATATCCTTACCTAGTAAATTATAAATTTATTTTCCCAAAACCAATTAAAGTAAATTTGATTTGATTGACAAAAGAATTCTTAAATTTTATAATGCAGAGACATATCAAAGATAATTCTTACTATTACTTTGGTTAGATCAAATAATATTTATAATATTGAATATAAAATTAGAAAATAGTTATGGGAAAACTCCTCATTTTAAATGCACCGTTTGGTTCAGAGGTCTATTTATAAGTTATTTATTTTATAGACTAGTCTAATTTTTGTATTATTGGATTAATAATCATACATTTACATAGTTAGATTCATTCATACATTAGATAGATTCATACATTAACATATACTTAATTCATAAAAGTAAAAAACTATAATTAATTAATTAATAATTATGTATATATATATATATATATATATATATATATATATATAGCTTCTAATCAGAATATGTTTAAGAAAAAATGCATATGGAAAAATTATGATATTTATCGCTTTTTAATTATATTTACAATATTTAGCAATAATGGTGTTAACAATGTTTACCTTTGTTCAAAATTCTGTTTTGTTCCACGTGATGAGATCTCACATGTGTATCGACTGAAAGCAAATTAAATGAGTTGTGCAACACTTGAAAATTTTTTTTTATTTAAAATATTAAATACTGTTTAGACTTTTTCATAAAAGTTCTAATCTATTTCTGATCAGCAGTGTATTGAGAAAAGTGTAAACATATTCACTGCTGAAGGCAAAATTATTACTTCTTCAAAATAAATAAATAAATAAATAATAAAAAATGTAAATATCACTATTTTTTTTAAAAAAAGTAGATACATTGTGAAAATATGAAAAGAAATGAAATTTGATACCGCTCATTTTTTTCTCTTAACAATTAAACATATTTTCATTAATTTTAAGAGAAAAAGAGAGCCATACATCTCCATTCTTGAATCGAACAGAGTTCCGGAACGTTGCGCAGTGTGACAGTAACAATTTTACATTGAATTCAAATCAGTTTTAATAACTGCTTAGATTACTTACAAATGCATTCATCAAAATTTCATCCATTTGCAAATTAGCTTATTTTAAATTTTCTAGAGACTATCTGATATATTTCTCCTTCCATCTCCTTTGGAAGTTCTCAAATCAACCTCAGACTAGAATTCAGGGAACAAATAGAATGAACATTTATTGAAAATGAAATGCATTAGCTTAAAAGCATGTAGTTATGCCGAATATTTTTAGAATATCTTTTTTGTGTTATATTCTTATTCTTTCTTGTCAAATATATTATTCAAAAGGTTAATTCATATTATTTTATATTACCTTTTCAAATTATGCCTAAATATGTATAAGAATTAATGTGGAATGACGATGCATATTTAAATAGATCACATGTAGCTTCTGTAGTAATTGAAATATAGCATCATTGATTGTACTGTACACATAATTTTAAAAGTGTTAAAACATGTATTTCTTAAATAATAAATATAATTAAAGATTACATTTTTAGACGTTTTTGAACCTTTTTTTATTTGAGTAATAAAGATTTATATAAGAACATAAAATTTCTTTTTCTTCTTTTTCTTAAGAATAAAAATATTTTATATATAACATATAAAAATATAATTTCTTCTCAGCCTATTTATTTAAAAAGAAAACATTATATTAAAACATATTACATTGAAAAAGTGAGAAAATAGTTATGAAATTATAGCACTTATAAATTCAAATTGAATAAATAGACAAAATACTTCAAATGAAACGAACATAAGCAATTCATATTATTATTATGATTAAACTTTACATGTAGTTTTAGACACAAAATATAACATACATAAAATTCAATATTGATGAAAAAATTTGGTTTATAGAGTGACTTGCGCGAAATACCAAAAACACACGAGATGAGTGTGCAATTTTCGATAGATTCAGTTCAAAACACTACACATTCAATATTTTTCCTTTTCTCTCACTGCTTGAATTTTTCCTCTATAACTTATTTTCTTGAATGTTAAAATATTTACGAAGAACGTTATGGAAGTGAAAACAATTTACAAGTTTTGATAGTTTTTATTATGATACCCTTATAACATTTGATCTTCATTAACAACCCTTATAATTTAAATTTTTTTATAGGTATGTTATGAATATAAGTATATATTTCATATATATACTTATATTTATAACATACCCATTTTAATTTAAGTATATATATATATATATATCAATTAATTTAAGTATATGTATCATAGATTAATACTACACGTTAGGCTTAGAACATTTCTAAGGAAAGCCTACCTAAAACTGTTGTTCGTAATTTTTAATTCCAATCAAGAGATTTATTGATCTTTGAACTAAATCTTTGTCTTTAAGCTTTCATATCATGACAATGGGGAAAATTAGTACACCGTAAGATCACGCCACAAGTCTTATCAAGTTCTTTGGCTGATTCCTGATCAAACCGATAATCTTTCGATCCCGAAACCAACATTTTTCTTAAAATAGCTGTTGTGATCAACACATTATAGTCAGTATCTATTTAAAAAGGTATAAAATTAGTCTATAATTTATACATTATTATTGTAAATTCTAAATAGAAAGGCTATTTAACACTTCAATTAAAAAAGCTATACTTAACTTTATGAAGGAACGCAATTAAGATATATTTTTTTAAAAAAAAGTATTTTTCTCTATAATAAAATTATTTTGAATTCAAAAATTTTCAAAATTCAAATAAAGGAATTTAAAATATTTGAATCCCAATTTATATTAAGAAAAAACTATAGAAAACCACTTCAATACTTTTCAAACTTGACAAATGATGTTTTTTTTTTAAAACGCTCATGATTTTACGTTAGAGAAGATAGTTTTTTCTTTTCATGAATACCATGCAAAAAAAAAAAAGAGAAATTTCAGACAATATGTCATTTTTTTGATGGATGATGTCCACCGTGAGTCTTCTTCCTCCTCCAGGTTCTTTATTTTTTCCCCTTCTTTTCTCTCTAATTTCCTCCAACTTGTTGGTAGCACGCAATAATATTGGCATTGTGAAGCCTCATGCTAATACGTCAGGGGGACAAAAAAAGGGAAAAAAATCCCTCATTTTTTAATCACACACTAATGTCCTCTTTGTGTGTTTTTTTGATGGACAGCCATTGAAAGGTAATCTCTCGCCTATCTTCCTCATTTTTGACGAGGTAAAAATATTTGACTTTTAGAAAAGGAGCAGTTTGGTAGATTCCTTCATTTATGAGAGTTGGTATGGCGTGCGCAGCTTTAAGTGAATGCTTATACGCCACTCAGTTACGTTATTTCTTGATTTTTTTTTATCCTCTGCGAAGACTGATGGAACATTTTTTTTTGACTTTGCGTGATATTACTGGAGAAGATGGTTTTTCATGATGTCGCGGAGTAACACCTGCGGCACAATGTAATTACTTTAACCATAATTATTCAAGGAAATAAGCTGTAGATTTTGAAAATTTATTGATTTTTGATGATTAATTAGTTAGCTTGAGATCTTTCACAAAGTCTTTTAAAACGGCAATATGTACTGCTTGATTATCTAACAGTCAAAGCCATTGTTTGGTAATTCATATTTATAATTCAGACTTATAAGTAATAATTGTTACTTATTTAATTATAGGTTGAGATTCAGTATAAAATCGTCATCTATATTTAAAAGTAATTCCATTGTAAATATGAAAGCTTGTAGAGGGAAAGAATTACTCAAATTGTTTTTGGAACCATGTGGAAAAAGTTATCCATTCAGATAATTTGGATCCTGATTCCACCTTCAAAGGAAATTGAACTTATGCAATAAGAGAATTTCAAACATGTATCAGTTTCATCCATTTCATGTCTTTGCTGATATTGATGTTCTCATTTGCATTTCCTAGAAGTACATAGTTAACAAATAGTAAACATGTTTCATGGATAAGAAATTTAATCAACTACTTTTCTTTTATTTGACTGTAAAATAATTACGTAAAAATTTATTTCTAAAGGTGTTAGGGCAAAAATTCTGAAAAATTCGCTCGTAATATGTAAAATATCAAGCTTCATAATAATGTCAGGAATATCTTCTTAGAATCGGAAAATCTAAGAAAAAATTTATTCAAGAGATTTTCTTATATTTATATGTTTATTATGCGCTGAATGCTATATTTTATTGGTACTAATGTGGTATGAAATTAAATACACGTTCAAGGATTAGTCTTTATTTATTTTTTTTTTTTTTGCTCAAATTTAGAAAATAAATCACATCGATGTGACATAATCAGGATTATCAATGGATACTTGAGATATATGTCCTATATTTATGGAAAAAATATTTTCCCAATCTGTTTGATGTTTCCTGACAATTCTAGATTGCTTATGGCGTTTTCGAATTGATTATTTCACAAGTTTAAATTCAGTGTTAGATTTTCTTTGAATAGAAAGTTACATAGATCCGATTTAGCGTTGCTAAACGCTGAAAATAGCCAACAACAACATCCTAAGCTTCCACATTACACCAGCGAAGTTAAGCCTGCAAAAGAGAGTTAATGACTTTACAATTATAAAATAATTGCCTCTAACGATTTCAAAATGGTTAAATGATCAAAAGTAATCATTTAGATGTAAACCATTATTCGTTTCGTATGTAACAGTGCCATGCTGTTGAGGCCACGGTGATCTTGTTGGATAGGGCATCATTATCAGAAATAGTGAGTTAAAATACCGGCTTAACTAAAGATCCATCGAGTTTGCTAAAGGCGGCTGGGGCATTTTTAAGCTGGGTGTAGTCGCAATGCCTTCCAATTGAAATGATATATCTGGGGGTAGGCCAAGTATTGTGGGTCTTCTGCTTGGTACTTGCTTCAAAATCATGAAGGGTCCATTCAGCTGCTGCCATCTTAACTGGTAGAGCCTAACTCAAGGTTAGGTACAAGGAAACATGTTGGTGTAATAAAGTCATGTTTGTGAAGTAATTTTATAAGATAGAGTTGTGTGTCTGCGTTTGTAATGAAACAAAATTCATAGTCATGTTATGAGTCTATGAAATGTAAAGAAAAGTATATGAGTTTGAACCCATAATTGAATTTGAAAAGAACCTCAAGCTGTTTTGGAAGGTAATAATAAGCTTATGTGAAAATGACGTGAAAAGAGGATTTAAAATTAATCAGGAAAATAATTGATCATAAATAAATTGTTGATGTTGAAAATTATTGAAATTTGTAATTTATTTGAAAGTAAATTTATTAATATCGTAATAAAATAAGATAAAAAAAAATAAAGTATATGCTAAAGTTAAAATTTTCATCTTACCTTTTTTAAATTGGAATTAACTTAAAATAAAGATGACGGACCATTGAAGAATATTGACTTGAGATTACCTTAAAAGAGTAAATTTTCATACTGAAACAAAGTCAATACATTTAATTATTAGAATTATATTTCATAGAGTTTATTAATGTAATCTAGTTTAGATTATGAGTATTTCATATTAATAAAGATGATTTTTTACAAAAATCAAGGAAAATTAGCTAAATAAAAATTTTTTGAATTTTTCCAACGCAAATAATTTTTTTCTTTTCTATTATTTCTATTATTCAATTTTTGCAATTAATAAAAATTAAAGTAGCTGATAAAATTGCAGGAAATTTTTATTAGTGAAATATCAGATAACACACAAAAAATTTAAACTCATAGAAACTACTCTTTATTGAGATGATTAAGGGAAATGAGTAATTAATTTCATACCCCCAAAATAGTTACTTCTTAATAATTTTATTCGATATTATTTTAATTTCTAGTTTTAAAACTGCAAAAAAGTTAAAAAATCTGTAAAAAAAATTAAAAAATCTATCAAAAAATCAAATCAACAGAGAAAAAAAGTTACCTTTTCAACTTCTTAATGAATTCGAACTTAATCAAGATAATAAAAGAAAAAAACTTAAAATCTTATGCTACGTTAAGCTAATGTGTACATCAATTAGTGATTAAATATTTCCTGGTAAATATAATATTATATTTATTTAAATCTTTTAATCAAATTATGATTTTAAAACCAAATTCTGTTTAGAAAAATCCGTAAATATATTTATTGCATAGTTCTTATTATTTTAAAATGAATATTTTTATATTATTACTATCTAACAAATTTATAATATCATTATTATTCAAGATTTTGAATTCATAAAAATTATTTAATTTTTCACAACACCAATTTTAGGTATATTGCTTTAGGATTCTAACATGCAGAAAAACATTTAAAAATAATTAAACAAAACTTTAATATTTTTATTATTCCTTGTGTATGGAATTGTAATATTTTATTTTTTTAAAGTATAATATAATTTCTCTTTTGAAAAAATTTATTGAAAAATTTATCTTTGTTGTTGCTGTTACTTATTCCCCTATTGTAGGAAAAACTACACTAGGTCCAAAAGGCCGCGACGCACAAGTTCCACTAGTTTAACTTTAAAATACGCAATAAAATTCTTACATTTCAAATATTTTCATTAAATACACTTTAAATATTTAGGAGTTCTTTGATAATTTTCATTCTCATTTTTCATAAATTTGAAAAACTTGAGAAAGAGAAAATCTGAAATTAAATATTTTACTCGATTAGTATTGAATATGAGTACTAAACACAATGGTTGTCATTTTCGTAAAAATTTAGGTGCCATGCTTAAAATTCAAATAGGCTTGCTAAACTATTCAAAGTCCTTACATTTACATTTTTTTGGGTCACTATAAACATACTTGTAAAAAAATATTTTAGTTATTTTTGATTAAAAATAATAGCTTTTTTTAGCTAATTTTTTTTATCTTAAATTTTTCGACAAAAATATCATTTAGAAAATTATATTTTTCCTAGATATACAAAAGTGACTAACACTATAATTAATTTGTGAACTAATATCGAAAAAGTTAAGTTTCAAAATCAATTGATAGAATTTTTCCCGATAGTCTGCCGAAACTGTCAAATAATTGATAATCAATTGCATTTGCATATCAAAAATGATTAAAGAGCAGACGATACTTTAGGCAACTTTTAGAACGTCTGTTCTTCTGTCTTGTCACTGGTGCCAAAGAAAGCATATGCTGTGAGCAGAGTGGAAGGGAGTACTCATGAATACATACAACGAAAGGCAGGGTGATCCATCAGGATTAGCATCTCTTTTTAAGACCCTCTGCTAACACAGAGCGGAGTAGCCTGTTTGTTCTTTGTTAGCCACTTTTCAATCAGTCTACAAAAGCTCTCTGATGGAAATGAAGTTTCTCACAGACTTCCGAGTAGCCTTTCGTTTAATCTCAGACAAAAGACCAACAAATATCTCACCATTAAAAATTGAAAACAACTTCTCAGAGAAAAATCATAGTATCTTTTGATATGTACTGATTACTGTGTTCTAAGAAAAGATGAAACATTATCCTTCAAATTTATTCAAATGTATATTATGTTTTTAAAAAGAGAGGAGTCTGGTTGGTCTATCGGAAAGTTGATTTGTAAAACAACTGAAAACATTTTTAAAAATAAGAATTCCCTCTTCGTATTAAGAAAGGAATACAATTAGTACAATACAAGTTTTCGAATAAATAATATAAATAATATTAAATATATATATATATATATATATATATATATATATATATATATATATATATATATATATATATATATATATATATATATATATATTATTTCCTAAATGAAAAAATGTGTGTATAACTTTTTTTCATTATTTACTTCAGATTTTTGCTTTAAATTGCATTAAAGAAATTTATTTTGGTAAATCAATCAAACTTAGTATTACTTTAAGCACTGTGATTTCGAAATATTCTATTGAAGTGAAATAATGGCCTTCATAGTTTGTACATATATATTTCATAGCATTAGATAAGATTTCAATATTTAATCAAAATTAGTGAAAAAATCTTCCTTATTGATTCCAATGGAATATTGAATCGTTATTAGAATGTATTCCTATATTTATAATACATTTCCATTTATAATACATTTTATAATACATTTCCATATAAATTATTCAAAATTGCTAAAGAGGATTTTTACCATCATATAAATTAGATAATTTAAATAAATCCAACAATAAATTAAATATAAATACATGATAAATGATATTATGGCTGATGAAAGAGAAATAATGTAACCAAAGCAAAAACTAATTTTGATCAAATTGCTTAGCTTCTCTATCAATACTTGAAGATCAAAGATAAATTTAAAAAATAAAATTAAATTTCTTAAAAAAATGTTCATAAGTTAAGAAGAAACTGAATAAAAACTTATATTCCCTATTTACAATTGTTTTAAAAGTTTAGTTATACATAATTTAAGATTATAACCTCAAACTTAAATTTAATTTTTGGTTGAGGATATATTTGGGTGATAATTGCATTGTAATTTAATGTTGATATTTAAACAATTTTTGATGTATTTTTCTCATAATAAGCAGGAATTTTTTTATAGAAATCCTTTATATTTCAAATATAGTATATTTATATATAGAAGAAGTGTGTTCACTTAATGATTTAGAGTGCAATCTCTCATCTTGATAATATTCATTCACCTACGAATTTATATTTCACGTTTGAAATACCTAAAATACCTTCGACCAAAATTAAAAATAGTTTTCTTCTACTTTTAGTATTCTTACATCATGTTATTTTTGTTTTATACTATTTATAAAGCTGTACATTTATTAAAATTCAAATTTAGTGATTATGGATATATGAATTATATCTAAAAGTATCTCAATTGTTAAAAACATTTTTTTTTCTAAAATTATATTCATATATATTTTTTGTGCCCCCTTTGATAATCTTTAAAGAAAACTTACTGTTTAAATAAGAATATTAGCAAAATAAATTTAAAAATTATTTTCAAGTTTTTCCATAAAACACAATTTTAAATAAAAATTACTGTTAACATAATTATAATGCTATAAGCTTCAAGCTGATTACATTTTATTCATTTATAAACTAATTAAAGATTTTTATTATATTATTATATTTCGTGACTTTTAAATTAAAATTAATACTGAAAAATTGTGACGAAAATTGAATTGATTTCTATTACTACGCATTTGTGTAAACTAGTTTACGTTATTTTGTAAAAAAAAAAAAAAAAAAAAAAAAAGCCACCCCAATCAATTTTTAGATGATTAGAATTCAATGGGCTCATCATAAAATCATTCCTTCATCATAATCAGTAAGTTCATTAAACTCCTATCATTATATAATTCCTTAAATAAAATGGTGACTGTCGTTATAAGATCATACAATGAATAAAAAAATCTAAGCAAATGAAACCTAAAATAAGATAACCATCAAAGTTTTTAAAATATATGATCCATTAAAAAGCAATATAAGAAGTTCAATAAAAAGTATATAAAAATGATTTAAGACACGAAGTTTAATGTCTCGCGTTTCTGTCAATGTTTAGAATAAAAGATTAGTCCTTTATGTTACACACTTTACGCATCTTGTGTATAATATCGAAATTTTTAATTCCTTCATTTTGCTTTTAATGGTAATATTTAACATCAATCAATTTAACTGTAACCTTATTCTTCTCCACGATTATTTTTCGAAATCGAACTCATGTTTTAAAAAGTAACAAATTATTTATTTTTCAATAAACCCATTGTTAAAGCTTTATTTAATTTATCAGTTTCAATTCATTAATTTCCAACTTCTTACTTATTTTCTGAAACTAAAAAAAATTATTTTGCAAATTTTATTATTCTTAAAAGTTTGCTTATTGTCGGATTCTTTTTTTTTTCCCTCGTGTTTATTGTATCATGTGCTTCTCTTTTCTTGTTCGTTTTTCGTTTCTTTATTACGCATTGAAAGTTTTATTTTTTATTTATTGTGATCCTTTGTTGTATGTAATGTGTTTGCGTGTATTTTAATCCCTGTTGATTATAATATTTATATAATTGTGATAGCATTTGTAAATATATTTATATATTTATAAATGCTATCACAATTCTTCCTATGACTTGGTTGAAAAGCGATAATTTTTCTTTAGTAATCTAAATTTTTAGTACATTAATTTCTAAATTTTTCAGTATTTATATACTATTTAATTTTAGGATTTTTCGCACTGAATGTCAATATTTACCTTTACCCATTTTTGCCTAAAATTAATTTTTTTAAAAAAATTTGAATTATATTTTAAATTAAATAATATATAGTTAATATTAATACATTCTGATTCTAATTATTTTTACTTTGTGACTTTATTATCACAGCAAAATTTCTTAATTTCATATTATAATAAATATATGTCCAGCATCTCTATTATTTTAATTAAATTAACACTTTAAAGATAATGTCAAGAAAGAAAATTTAGATGGAATTAAATTTTAAAGATAATGTTGGAAATTACAAGTAGACAAGTAATTTAATTAGCCTTTCATAAAGGTGATACATTTGTAATTCAATTTCATCATTTTCCTAAATAATTATTAATAAAAATGATTAAAAATGATACATATATTGTTTTTAGTTAATTAGATTATTTACATAACAAGATTTTACTTTTGATGTATTTAAAAACGTTATGGTTTCATGTTATAATTTATAATTTAATAAAATAAAATAAATATTTAAAACAGAACAAGCAAAGATAAAGAAAAAACATTTTTAAAAAAATGGATCAAATAAAAAATAACATTTACGAAAAACTGTTACAGTTGACAGGAAATAAAAATTAAATTTTTGAACTTATGGAATAATAAAATTTATGAAAAATATTACTATTTTTGAAAAATGTAGAGGGGCACATAACTGACTATATCATATATTTTGCTTTTATAAATTTAATATAACTTAAAAAGGCGAATCGAGAAAGAGAGAGAGAGACTTTATATATACATATATATGTATATTATATATATATATATATATATATATATATATATATATATATATATATATATATATATATATATATATATATATATATATATATATATATATATATATATATATATATATATATATATATATATATATATATATATATATATATATATATATATATATATATATTTATATTTATATATATATATATATATATATATATTTATATATATATTATATATATATATATATATAAAGTTTTTTAATTATAAATTTTTTCCTTGAATCTTATGAAAATAAAATGAAGCTACACAAAAAATTAAGCAAATACTCAATTCCTGTTTTCAAAAAGTATTTATAATTTTGGTTGTTGTGCTATAATTAAATAAAATATATATTGTATTTTTCAAAATTTATTGTACTGAGTTTGATTAAATTAATGTATCGATTTCAACTAACTGTATTTTGAGATAAAAGTATAAAATATTGAATATTTAAACTGACGAAATACAAATTTATATGCAAATTGCTGACAAAAGCTTAATTTTGGAATTTTATTTCACATATAAAAGTTGAACTGTGATAATTGTTTCGTAAATTTTAAAGCTTTTATTTTAATTTTTTAAAAGGCTTCTTGTTCTTTTGAAAGTATGTTTTAATATGTTTTTCATATAAAAATATATATTCAAAAAATTGCAAAAAAAAAAAAAAATAGACTTTTCATTAATTTTTTTAAAGTAAACTTTCTTTTCTAAATAAATTCATGCTAATTTTTCGCAGTAATAAGGCTCTAAATAGTTACAGAAAAGAAGATGCTAAAAGAATGAATAATACAGAAGAAATGGATGAACAATAAGAAGAGATTCTAAAAGATAATTTTTTTTACAAAATTATTCTTATAGCTTAAGAGTTTCTTTATTTATTAAATATTATTTAATAATAATTATAATAATTTAAAAGTAAGGAATTTTTTGCCATTGTTTATTCCTTTAAGTTGAAAAAATGCAAAATTATTTATTTATTTAGAAAATATCTCAATGGAAATTTAAATGCTTATCTGAGAACTTCAAATATCTGAAAACTTTGACTATCCTATATAAAATTTCACTTAACTTTGTTATCTATAGTAATGTGGAAAGTAACAAAATCTTAATGAAGTTATATATTTTGTCTTAGGTTAAATATAATTTTGTCAAAAACATAAATAAGTTAAAAAAAATAATGATTCAATTGAGTCCAGGAACTTATTTTCCATAAAATTATTTAATGAAAAATTGTGACATGTCTACACTTTAGGATATCCTGATTATCATTTGATGATAATGATGATGATTTTGTTCCTGTTAATTTCTAATTTTCTCTCTTTCTCTACACCCATGGAAAGACACTCGTAATAATTCCAGCAGTGCTTCTACGCACTTTTGTATGTTCAAATTCAATAACATGCCCTGTAATGGATTCCAATGAATGATGTTTTTGTAATACAGTGAAGTTATCTTTCCTAAAGGGAAGAACAATAAAGTAGAAATAATTAAATATCACAAATAAGTAATGGAGAAAAGAAAAATAACTTGTAGGAAATTAAGATTTTAAGACTTCAATTTTTTTGTCTACTTTAAAGATTAAATGTGATTTATTCAAGAAAAACTCAATTAAGATTTTGTTTTCTAACTCACCCCAAATTATAAATGTGTTAAATGCTCTCATTTCTTTACTTCTTGTATTAATTATTCAAAACAAAGATCTGCCTTAATTTTTTTAATTGTAAACATTTGGAAATTCTATTGTTTTAACCTTGTTAGAAATAACTGTCTTATAGTCATCAAACTTCAAATATTTTGTAAACATTCAATCCTTTTACAAGCTATATGAAAAAATATTAATAAAAGATTCTAAATATAATGATTACTATTTGTTCAATGACTGAACCTAACTTTTAAATTTAGTTTACATTTAGAATCTCTATTACTGCTGAGGTCATTGCATCAATTGAATATGCACTCTTGGTTTAAAACATTTTTTTCAGTGCCCGGATACTAAAAATCTAAAAATTTAATATTGAATTTTCATAGAAATTTTTTAAAAATTTTTAATCTTTTTTTCTTTTAAATATATTTTACAGTATTTTTTCCATAGCTTTTTAAGCAATTTTCACGCAAAAAGTGATGTGCTACATCTTTCCCATAAAAAGTTAGTTTTATTTTTTTATTTATAAAATAAATTTATGAAATCGTATAGCTTGATAATTATTTTTTAAATATTAATCAATTAACAATGTCAACAGAACTGGTAGTACATTAACTGTAGTTGGAAAAAATGAGAAATTTATATTTCAATTCAACGCAGTGAGGATTACCTAGGTTTCCTTTATTCTCTTTTATATTCACTCTTTTTTTCTCCTGGTTATTGTTCTGATTTATTCGTTCTAGTAGATTAAAAATTGTAAGAAATGCCTTTTTTAAATATTTTTTATCTTAATATATAACAATTCATTTTTAAATATCCTTAATGAATGAAACTTTCATAATAATATCATGTTTTTATAATAATGTATTCAAATAAATTATAAATAGATTGCTGTTATAATAATTAACAAGTATTAAAAATATGTTTATTATCTAATTATATATAGAATAATTTACACATATTGCAATGGTGATTTGTTTTTAAATAATACTTTTTATACACTTGCATTATATTATATTTAAAAATATTTATTAAAAATAATTATATGACATATGTAAAATATGAAAGAAATACTTACAGTGTTAACAATATAAAATAAATGAATAAATGATTTATAATTTATAGCTACTAATAAACTGTACAAAACAAAATTAATTGTTAATGTATATAACTTCTTTTAAAAATTGCTTCTGATTTGTAAATTATTTTGCTGGAATGTTTCGAAATTCATGTTTTAGTGAAAAAAAAGAAAAAAAAAAGCCAAAAACTATTTAATGTGTCTAGAAAAATTTTAACTTTTTAATCAAAATCAGAATCATTTTTATGAGTTTTTTTAAGCATTCATTAAGCTCATGTTTCTTTAATTAAATTGTAAAACAGACAATATCTAAATTAAATATTTAGATAATGAGCCTATGTAATAAAAAAATTCATTTATTTCTATATTTATTGTTTTCCAGCATGATTTTTATTGGCGATTAAAGCATACATCTTTTGAAAATTGCTGAATTCAAGAAAAATAAAATTCACAAGGAAACATTCAGGAAGGAAATGTACTAGTTTCAAGGAAGAAATAATTACTTTTACTCTAGTATGTTTCCACAGATTTAGACATCAAAAAAACTGTTAAGATTTAATATTTAACTCATAAAAACAGCAAGGATGCATCGTGCCAGTGAAGAAAGTAATTAATAGGAGTGGAGATTAACTGTGATTTTCCAAACCAGTAATTACGAAGTTTTGATTAAAAAAAGCGACGTTTTACGCCATCTTTCTTTCTGAAAGTTAAGATAACATTTAAAAAAAAAATGGTATTAAAAATTTTCATTTAGAGAAGGAAGTCTTTTCTATTGCTTTTTTTTCATGTGGATTTTATTTCCTATCTTCAAAAGAATTTTTTTTCGTGAATATTGTTAAAAAATCGAGATAAAAAAAGATAAAAACATTTTTTATGGCCATTTTTTCAATTACTATGCGAAGAAAATGTTTCATTTTCATTCAGATTATAAAGTTTTAATTTCTTGTAGAAAGTTGATTTTACCTATTTTTTATCTTTTTTTTGACGATCCTCCTTTATGTTTTCATCGTCTGAGCATATCTAAAAGATAAAGAAAATTTTCTACGGATATTCTCTGTAAAAGTGTTCTGAGTTAAAAAGAAAATCAACTGCTTATATGCTTTATAAAATATAGCATAAAATAGTTTGAATATTAATACATCCTTTTTTCCACCGTTTTCATAGTTTAATTTACTTTTCGAGCATATCAAAATAAAGATGATGAGGTTTTTCTTTAAAAAAATGTTTTTATATATATACATATTTTTATGAAACCAAATTTTTCTACGTTTACATTCAAAACTGTAGGTTTAAATTGCGAACTTGAAAAAATTCTTCTTCTCACAATGAATTTTTTTGATCAAACAAAAATGATATGATTAAAATTGTTTCCTTTCATAAAAACCTTTTCTTAACTATTTTTCCAGAAAGTACTGAAGTTTAATTTACTTTGCTATTAAAAATATAAGAATATAGACATTTAATCCTTTTATATCGTGCTCATCATTGTAAGTCATAATTTTAAAATGAATAAGCTGTTTTTCATATAAGCTTATTCGAATATTTCAAGCTATAGCTACAAAACGACTATATTACTTATCTTAAATATGTAATAATTATTATTATTTAATATATTTCTCCTATTCTTATAATCACATGCATTTTAGCTGTCATGGTAGTTATGAAATTCAAATGAAGTTATTATGATCTTAAGAAATAAATGCGAAGTGCAAAACATATTCGAGTGTACAAATCACACTTTCAGGAATTTCACGTTAGTTAAAAGCTTCTATATTAAAAATATTTTATATATTTTTTTGCTTTCATCGTTTCTATTGTCACTTTCAAAACAATCAATAGATTAATATTTTTTAAATTCGGATTCAAGAAATGCCAAAAGTCATTATTTTTAGCGTGAAAATTAATTTCATGAATTGATCTTAAATTGTGAAAATTTTAGCACCTTTTTAAAACTTTCTCATAATGTATTTGGCGCTTTTATTCTTAATGATTGCATTTTAATGTGATGTCTATATTAAATTTCCCACAATTTTAGATCATACGTGATTACGAATCCCTAAAAAGTGCATTCTTATTATAATTGTTAAGACATTTCCTTAAACAGTATAAATAAAAAATTTTCTAATCCACTTGGTTATGCTTGTTTATTTGTCGCTCAACGGTCATTTTATGCACACGAGGGCTAATTAGAGTGGGACCTACGGCTTAAAGTGGATTCCGAACCACTACAAACATCCATGCCCAAGGTGGGATTCAAACCCACGAACTGTTGAACCGAAGGCAAGAACAATCCGCTTGGTTAATCACTGGTTTTAAAAACTTAAAAAGACAATGCTTAATTCTTTCATAGCTTATTTTTTATTGCCTCGTTGTTTTTCACTTATCAACATTTTATATATTGTTACCTTTACATACCTAAAAGTGATTATAAATTTTTAAGCTAATAAAACATGTTTGATGCATTTAGAATTAATAAAATTGAAATATGGATATTAAAACATAAATTTCATAATGAAAAGTATTACTACACAGGTATATTCTTATTTACATATAATAATATACTTATCATTTATAATAATACACATACTAGTCAATACTATAATATACTTGACAAGTATTATTATAGATATTTTGACGTATTCAATGTATGTGGAAAAAAATGTTTCTATCTTTTACACCTTGTCTATTTTGGAAAATTGTCATAATATTATGGCATCGCAACTTTCATTCTAGTAATCAGTTACCTTGTTGATACAGTTGGATTAGTTTCCACTGATTCTTACAGAGAATAATTTTCCAAAGACATTTTTATACTTCAGTGTAGTTCACAGTAGAAAAATGTGATCCATACTTGTAAGCCAATGCCACCCTTTTCGATCGTTATCAGTGTTTCACTCAAACGCTTAGTGTCGGTGAAATTTTTTTATCCTTATTGGCAAATTATACCCATAAAGAAATTATACAAGTATTGTTTGAATAATTATGTCACTTATGTATTTTTGGGAGATCCAAAATAAGTAATATAAAATGGAACATTAAAAAAGGACACTAAATAATAAAACAGAACATCAAATATCAATTTAATTCATAGCATTTCGCAATAAATAATAAGAACACTTTTAAGTAAATTTTTGTTGATATGTGGTTCTGCCAGTAAGGAATACGTTTTAAGACAAGATTATATAAAAAACAAAAACGTAAAGAATTAAGGAGACAAATATTCATATGCAAAGAAAATCCAGTATTTTAGCCGTGCCAGCGTGATAAATATATGAAAACAAAATTATGCATATAAGAAAATCTATAGTCAAGTTAATGTATATAAAATTTTGAAGAGGTCTGAATTCAACTACGTATGAAGCTTAAATTGAATAATGAATAAAGTCAAAAATCTTAATGTTTGCATTGAAGTTCACGTCTCTTTTTCAAAAATTTATAGTGAAAAACTCGAAAATGTTATTTTAGATTAGATTAAACACTGAAAACTGTGAAAAAAAGCATAAGTTTAATATTATTTTAAAGTACTGTTTAATTGCTCAATATACACTTCTATCAATTAAGGTAAGAATTATTAAATTAAATAAATAGCTAAAATTTTTTGACTTATATATTTTGTCTTCAAATTATTTTCATTTGCAATAAATGCTAAATATACTTTTTTCTTTCATTTTAAAAAATCTACTTATAGTGACTAGTAGATCTTGAAGCACATTTCTCAAAATACTGTAAGGAAATTGTGAACATGTAATTTTACCACGTAAATTGATTTCCTATTTTACATCTTTAAATTCAAACTTTGTAATCTTTGACATTTTGGTCAGGGACTGAAAGATTAGAAAAGAAAAAGTTAGTCATAAAATATGAATTAATAAACAACTAATCTTTTTTTACTATTTATGTGTTTAAATAAGTTGCAAATTTAGATGTTCTATACAAATAACTTTTAAATATTAGGTTTTAGTTTTCTAATTATCAATTATTAGTTTAAATCTATGATAATTGTATTAAACATTTTATATTAAAGATAATCGAATCAAAATCTTACTTAATATAAATTCTTTCAAATTGATTTGTTTGATAAGTCCTCACAAAATGTACAGGTGATTACTATATTTAAATTTATGCTCTTTATATTGTTAATTAAAGGAATTTTGTGAAATTAACAAATGAGAATATATTTAATAAATTTCTCAGAACACTAATTTAATTATTTATTTTGTAATTCTTTAAATTAAGCTTTTATTCTTAACATATCCCACGTTTCTCGGGAAGTGATGGTAATAAATATATCGTGGTATATTAATATCAAAATTCGCAAAGTACTGAAATATATCCATTAAAGAAAATTCATAAAAAATTAAATTATATAAATGTAAAATAATGCTTGCTTCCAAAAAGAATAAAAAAAAATTAGAAATTAATAATTAAAAGCAGCTAATTATCTAATTAAAATTAATTATGAATAATTAATGAAAAATCAATAGAATTAATGAACTGATTAAAATACTGTTTACAAATTAAAAAAACCAAAACTGTTTATTCAAGTTATTCCTTTTAACAATGAGCAAAAAAAAAAATTATATTTACCAACTCTCATGTAAAAATTAAATAATTCTAAAAAATCAGATATCATTTAGGACTTAATATTTAACAAGTTTCTCGTCATAGAATTTATGCTAAGATTCAGCTCCGTTTGTTGTTTCCAGAATATATTCTTTACAGTACTACTAGCTTGAAAATGTCTCTCTTAATAAAAGTAAAATTATAAAATGGTTTCCACAAAAAAATTACATGCTGAAGATAAACTTTCTTACATTTTTAATTTAAATTTAATGCTCTTGAATTGCAGACAGGGGAAATTTAAATTGAGTTGTTTACAAATATGTAAATTTAATCTAAAACTTATAAGACTCCATCTTTTAATGAATTGAAAATAATCAAAGTAGTTTATGATATCATGCAATAGTTCAATATATTTTAAAAAAGTAGCTTCTTTAATATTATTATCTTAAAAAGTTGTTTTAAGAAAAATAGTTTTTTTTAAATATATTTAATTTAATTAATTATATTTTAGATCTTAATATTTTTTAGCAATAAGGTCTTCAAAACTATTTCGGAAATTATTTCAAAATGTGAAACTTTTAATTGAAAACTTATTAATCTTAAACTTTATTGATAAAGAGTAAGACGAGTCAAAATATTTATAGTTCTTTAACATAAAATTAAATCTAATTTTATTCCTACTAGCTTCTCAAAATATGCTATTTTACAATGATTTGTTGAAAACTGTTACTTTCTTTAAATTTATAACTTTTTTTCATTGTTACTATATTTATAATTTAAATACCTATGTTGAATTACCTTGATCCAAACAGTTCAAATTTTAAAAATTAAAACAAACTGAGCATTAATTGTTGTTTGATGTTGTATATTTTTATTTTATTATATAAATTCAATACATGATATTTTAGTCTGACTGTTGTACATCATAATGATATATATATATATATATATATATATATATATATATATATATCTTATTTCAAATACTCACGTGAGTTAGAAAAGTAAACTAAGATCCATTAAAATAAAATGAAATGTAAGATAATCAGCACATTTTTAAAGGATTTATGCAATTAACAAAGAAATAAAAATAGGCAGCACAGATAACGAAAAAAAAATCCTTTATAGAAACTCTATATATATTCATATTATAATAATACATCAAAATAATTTAACTAAAAATTAATTAGAAATGTTATTTTTAGATGATTGATAATCTCTTTTGAAGCCTGATGCTTCATAACAAGAATGTTATGTATTCTTTTTCATCAAATCCGCATTCCGAGTTAAATACAATTACTTTAAATAGTATAAATGTATGTTATATTAGAAAAAAATTTACACAAATAGCTATGTAAATTGAAAATACTTTGGAATATTGACTAAAATATTGAAAAATGCATGCTAGATTAAAAATGTACATGCATAAATATTCTTAAATTACTTTATTAAATTGTATAAAATGTGTTTGATTGTTTCGATTTATTTCAAAAAAATCACTTTTAAGTTTGTTTTTTTTTATTTATTATTTTTTTATAATAAAAAACATTTTTTAAATATATTTTAGCATTATCACCGGCAACTAAATGAAAATGCATTTTCTTGAATTTATTCAAACTAAATCTCCTGATTTAATTATTTAAAACTTATCTTCAGATGTATGAGATTTCTAATGAAAATATAACAAATTTACATTACCTTTTGTTTATATATTTTTGAGAGATGCTCCAGGTTTACACAGAAGAAGACAAACTTTTTTAAGTTGTTTAATGTATTAATAATTCTTCCAACAGCTATAAATTTATTTAAATCTTTTGTGATTTATTATTGACAATAGATTTGATTTCAGTTTTTAATATAATTTACCACATAACAAGCAATTTCCGTCTAAAATAAGTTATGAACTTTTAAATTATCAATAATTGTCTCATTACATTCAAGTGTTGCTATAATCAGTAGAATTTTGGTTTGTGTTCTTAAAAAATACATGCGTAATTAAGAATTCGCATATTTCATCTAAAAAAGCAAACTCTGCAAAATTTAGCTAAGCGTCCAGATTTTTTTATCATTGCTCTTGTTTTGGATATATTAATTTTATTATTATTATAAATAGTCTCTAAAAACCACGTTTTCCTTAAAATAGAGATCAAATTGTCATTTTTTTATCTTTGTACCAATACAGTTTTTTAGATTATTCTATATTTTAAGTGCTATGATTAAACCTTCTTGAGGCTAGAATTAATCAAATCTGATCGAATGAATTAGTCTATTTATATTACATTTATTCTATAAAAGACAAAATTCTAATAGAATACATCAGTTTTAGAAATTCTTTATCTTTATAACTTTATTTTTCAAGAAAATGTATCGGTCATAATAAATGGGATAAAAATTCTGCGAAATGAATATAGACATTCAATTTCAATATCGAAGTTCCTACGGATCTCTTTAGCTAAATATGCTATCTCGGATTACGTTCAATTATGAGCTAATTATTCTCAATTATGCGAGGTGTCGTTCTTATATAAATATATACTAGTATTATCTCCCATTTTGATGAATCATATTAGTTTCTAGATATTAAATGAATGTTTCCCTATTACCTCCACTGAGTATGAATTTTTCCTCATGAGATAATGATAAATTTCATTGTAGAAATTCCCGCCTAAATATACACACGCCTAAATATTGCAACTTATGATTTTGAAGCTTCATTAGAACACACATGTTTGGTAAGTTTGTAATTTAATTGTAAGTTGAATGTAGTCGAATAACTCAATCCATGCTTGATTCAAAATATAGCGATATATTATGAAAATTTTTTAATAATTTTGATATGATATGGTAATTATAAATTTTAAATATTGTATGTAAAATCATGCCTTTATAATTATTTTAGTTGAAATGTTCTTTCAAAGACTTTTGCAAATATTAATAATGCTTGAAAAATTGTATGTAGACAATAAACACACAATAGAAACAGTAATATATTATATAAATTTAAACGGTAATCATGGAAAAATAATGCATGTATTTATTTATATCTCATATAAAAGGATCTTTCCTAATATTATTAGCTATCGATTTTGAGAAAAATGAAAAAGATAGGCATTATCCAAAAATTATGATAAGGTAAAAAATGATAAGAAAAATTTTCATTGTTAAGAAACTTATATGTCGTTAATTTTAAGTATAAGCAAATATTATAAGTTCTATATCAAATATTGAAGTAATCAAGAAATTTTTTAGTATTGTATTAAATATTTTATGAAATACACATTTACCTAATGTGTTATTTGTTATTCAATTGAAATATGTTTTAATACATTGCTTTCATAATAATTTATAACAGTAGAGGTTATCATATTAAATGCCTCAAATATATGTTTCATATTAAATTATAAAATGCTTAAATTATATCTCTTTTGATAACTGTTTATAAAATTACATTTTTAACAGTTTATTCCCATTAATTTTTGAATCAGAATAAAAATTGAAATATGATATGTAAGTGTATAAGTTTAGATTTTTAAAAGGCGTATTTTCAAACTGCTTTTCCTAATATTTATCTTGGAATAAAATTTAAAAAAAATGGAACCGTAAACAATGTAAGAAATACTTACTTATACACAAACAGAATAGAAAACATAAGGTTAGCACAAATTTTATGCAAATGAATAAGCTCTAAAATATAAAAAAAGGAAGAAAAAATTGTCCACAACAACATTCCATCATCCAACATATATTCAGTTGTGTTCCTTTCACATGAGCAAAAGACACAATTCTCACCGATTTTAATGCAAATAGTCATTTTGGACCTAAATGTTTGGGCTTTCAATAAAATTCCTTCTTTACTTTTCAGAAAAATTTCACTTTTTATTAGCTTTTTCCCACCGTTAGCGTACAGAACCACCCGCTATATCCGGATCTGGAGATAGAGGGGATATACCATGAAAAGGTAAGGGACCGCATAGAGCAACCTTTGTGAATATAGCGGAAGGAAGTCAACCTGTGGAGTTGGAAAATTTATTTGTGCCGCAACTGCCAAAAAGGACTCACTGGGGGTCTTTCAGTGCTGATATTTTCCTCACTTCACTTTTAGTACTAACTGTTGTCTACAAGCTTTTTGCCCACTTTCATATTTCTCTTCAATTGCCGCCCTCTTCTATTATGGCGATTCTGCTGAAAGATGCTCTCGACGAATTGCTTCTAGAAACATTCTATTTCAGGAATGCTTTTCTTGAAAGTCATTTTGGGAATGTTAAACATTCAATAGAAATACATGTTTATTGTTGAATGCTTAATTTTAGAAATTATTAAGTGAATGTGTGTGTGTGGGGGGGGAATTCTTGAAGAAAATATTGTACGAATAAAATATTTCTTGCTTAATTAATTAATTATTTTCATTTTTGAATAATTATTTTCATCTTGACCGATTTAAAGTATTTTTCCAATATTCACAATATTATTATATCAAATTATAATTTTTGTTTATTTACTATAAAGCTTTGTCTTGATGATTGCAATTACAAATTGGTTCATCAACCTTTTTCTTAAAATTTTCAATCACTTTCTAAATATTCATTTAAATAGGTAGGTAAAAAACAAATAATTCAAATTTGCATATTTTTCTATTCAATATAAATTTATTTACTTATTTCCAAAAAGTTTTACAATTTACCTTCAAATATATGTTTATCGATAAATAATTCTGATTTAAATGTTAGCTTTTAAGATTATGAGTGACCTTTATTTCAAATTATTTTAATACTATCAAATAATTTAAATTATTTTGAATTGTTTTAATACTAATTAATAACTTACGTTTAAACTAATATTTAAAAACACGAAAAAGCTTATAAATTATTATAATCGAAATAAAAAATGATACATTGATATATGAAATAAATATCAGCTAGCATGCGTTTCGATGAATAAATGGAGGCAAAAAGAAATATAAAGGTCTCTTTTGAAAGTAATTCTACTCTAATTTTTTATCATTAATTATAACTAAATGCCATTTTAATTTTATAATCTCAACCGCTTAATAAATCAAAGTTATGCAAATTCATGTAGTAGAAATTTTATATAATATAAATTTAAACACTATATCAAAACTTCCATAATCTTACATTCAAAATCTATTACAGTACTTCAGGTTGATAACTGATTTTCGTTTATCAAATAATTTTTCACATGTATTGTCTTTTACTTTTAAATTAAATGTTTAACTTCTGACTCGTCTAAAGGTGAAACTATTTGTTTACATTATGTATGCATGAATTATTGTTGAGAATAATTATTTTCACTAGTCATGGTAAGCAAAATATAGAAGGGTAAAGAGAAAAGGAAAAAGTTAATAAATTCATTATTTTACATTCTATATTCATAGATTCTTTTCTCATCCGAAAATATGGTACATCAATATTATAAATCTGAAGTTTTTCTTCTTCATAAGAAAAATATTTTACCATTATTAATAAAATGGTAAAATAACATTTGGACTGTAGCATAATAATGTGTTAACTTTCTCAGTTTCAAATCTGAGCCTAAGTTTTAGAAATTTTTCATGATTTATAACTGTATTTAAAGTTTCAATTTGTATAAAGTTTTATTTTGCATATGTAATAATTATTTGTTATCATATTTTTTAATTGCCAATGGCCGCACTTACAAAGACCACTGAGTCACAAATGCAGAAAGAATAAATAAACAAGTCAACACAGAAAAGTCTATAAATTCGCTGAGAATGTCTTAAGCACCCCAGTAGCTATCGCACAAGGGAGGTTCGGATAGTGCTGGACAGCGACGAAGGTGGTGTACGTCCATCTCCTCCCGAAGTACGTAGAGTCTGCAGAAAGGTTCTTGGATTATGCTAGTTCTACATGGGTGTGTTTAAGAAGGCATTCATGCCCGGTGGTCAGACGAAACTCGGCAACAGTCTTGTGTCTAGGCCACTTAAGAATAAATTGAAGATTATTCCACCAAGTTTTGTTAGAGTGTCTTTCTGAGATTTGGCGTAAGACAATGTTCTTTTTCTTAATGAACAGCTGGGTGTTATTGAGAGGAATTTCATTTCTTGATGTTTGTTCGATAGAAGCACCCTGCTTACCAAGGTAGTCAGCTAACTCATTACCAGCAACACCGCAGTGTCCTGGAATCCACTATAACACAACTTTTTTTTGAAAAATTATACAGCCCTATCAATAGATTTTTGCATTAGAGGATGTCAGAAGAGGCAGGGTTTGTATTAGAGTACACTGAGAGAACCGCCGCCGGGGAGTCACAGAAGATGACGGCCTTTGTAAAGGTGTTCAAATGGCAATAGTACAGCTACGTTATAGCCACACGAATGGCAGTTACTTCTCCATCAAAAACAGTTCTGCCTTTTCCTACTCGAATATAGAAAAATAACAAATTGCTATGTTCTCTTGCTCCTGCATTGTCTGTTTCATTTACAAGGGATCCATTAGTGTAAATGCGAATCCATTCGGGTTCAGGATACATGGTATTTATTGTTTCTAAAGCAACTGTTCTCAAAATTGAAGTATCGTGTGCCTTTTTACATGTATCCTGGGTAAGCTCTGTACGAATAGGAAAACTCCTAACAGTGGTTGGATCTAAAGCTCAGAGTCGAGATTTAGATCGAGCAATTTCTTCAGTTCCATCTGTTATATAATATTTCCCTCAAAATTAATAACTTTAGTAAAAAAAATTAAATGAACAGTACATACCAGAATATTATTATATATATTCATACATACACATATATATGTGTGTGTGTGTGTATGTGTATTGCTGTGAACGGATTGCTAGAGGCGTCGTTCTCCTTATTGAAAAGCAGTTTAAATCCCCGACCAACAAAACCAAAAAACCTACATATTCACTAATGGTATCTGGAGCACTAAAATATGACGTCTAAATCTTAAATAAACTGAAATATTCTTCAAGTGAAATGATAGTTCTGGAGCTGCTGGCCAAGTCTGGGAGTCATCTGCTTGGTTTCTGCTTCTAAATTAAAACGACTCACTTTCGAGATCAAGATAGCTAGGCAACTGGATGTAACAATACATAAAGGTGCCATCGCTTTAAATGCTTTTGGAATTATTTAAATTAAATATTTTTGCTTTTTAATACTTCCACTCATTCCCTCGAAAAATGCTTTATTTTTAGTTATTTTTCAATTTGAAAATTTACACATCCAATCACCAAAGCATGTTTCTATTGATGATTAATTTGTAAGAAAATTAATCTGGCAGTTCAACAAAACATTGATAGGTCTCCCATATCAATCCAAAGCCCTAGATATCTGAAATTCCTGTTCAGTCTCTTAAAATTTGAGAAATTATGTGATAATCTAATTTTCTTTTAATGATTAGTTAGATATGACTGATACATTTAATGAGTAACCTCGATTATTATGTAAATTCGTACAGGCTTAAATAACATTCCACAAATCAGTCGGAGACATTTGAAAGCAATGACTGAGTTGCATATTTTAATGGACATATATTTCAGGATCAATGCATATTAATCATTAAAATAAAGTCATTAAAATTATTTGAGTAAAAGATAACTTTTTCAATGAATTTTCATTTTGTAATTATATAATTTTCATATAGCTACAGAATAATAATATAATTATTTTTTCATAATTAACTAGATGTTTCCATGATGAATTAAATTATTTTTCGTATGTGAGGGGAGGGGCATATTTCTTTGCGAAAAAATCTATAGAATATATATTCATTTAAATTTGTATAAAATAAACAATTTAAAATATATCAGTAAGGATTAAAATATTTTTTTATTCTTGCGTTTGTGGTTAATATACGCGGAATATTACATTAAATGAACCCTATTTGAGAGAAATAGTATAAAAAATTAAATTAATATTTCAAACTTATGTATGTAAGAATAATGTATATTATTTTTTCTTATGGTTACTAGTGAAATATTTTTATTCATATAACAAATACTGGAGCATTCTGTATAATATCATATAGTGAATTACTAAGGGAATTGTCAAAGATAGTAAAGAATATGGCTCTAAATAGATCACTTACAAATTCTCTTTGTTTCATTTCAAAGCAGAATTGCAGGGTTTAAATACAGTCTAATAATCCAGAAAAAACTGATTTAAATACAAAAGTAAAAAATAGCTTTCATTCATTAGCATTTTATTATGTGCGTGTTAGTAAACACCGATAACTTATTTTAATGGCCTAAATTTACAAAAAAATATGTATTAATGACGAAAAAATATTTGCCAATATATGTTAAAATCTATCCTCAGTTGACAGAACTCGGTATAACCTTGGGATGTCTTCAAAGATTAGAGTTTATTTTGCTGTTAGGAAGACAGAAATAAACAATGACAAGTACGCACGCAACTATTTTAAAAGCCGTAAGTCATTCAAAATGTAAATAAAGTTAAGACGCCTTAAAAGGCTATAATTCAACTCTTAATGAGGTACAAAACAGAACAATTACCAATTTTTTTAAGCATTACTTTAAAAAAAAAACATTACAAGCATTGAATTAAATCTAAATTTATTTCCAATTGATTAATAACTCTATAAAAAAGTAATTGGTTTTTTTCAATAAACTTGTTAGTTAAAGAATCTGTGTTCTTAATTTTTATATTATATATAAATCTAACTATTTCTCAATAACTGTAATGAAAATATTTTTCTTTTTCATATACATTTTTATTTTATAGTTTTTTATTCCCTAAAATATAACATGAATAAAAAAGAACTCTCTTAAAACATTTTTATTAATGATGGTCTAAGAAAATTTCAAAATTTATTACAATAAAAATATTTATTAATTATAGTTATTGTAACTATAAATTTTTTACACTGTCATTATAATAATAGTATAATCCAGAAGCTGCGATTCCGACTGATAATAATGGTGATATATGTAAACATGAGTTAGGGATTTTTTAGTAGATAGTAAAGGAGTTCTGCTTATCCTAAGCTGTTTTCTGTGTACCGCTCAAATTCAGAAATACGAAAGTATAGTGAAATTTCACATTTTTAAAAATCGATGGAGAAAACAATATTAATTTTTGAATCCAAATTTGAAGTAAAGATGAAAATTTTATTCGAAATCGTTCTTGGTTGCTAAAATCTGTGAATATGGTTGTGATTATGCTTACAGAAATAGATATTTAAAAACAAGAACTGATGACCTCGTGACAACAAAATGTATCATTGTAATTATAAATAAACTTTATATAAGCTCTATCTCTCCCCCACCTTGCTAAATTTTCCATATCCAGGAGCTCTTGGAAATTTTTACATCACGATCGAAACGTGTTTTGTTCCAGTGGGTACCTGGGCACTGTGGATTTATGTAAACAAGCAGGCGGACATCTTCCCAAAGAGGGGCGCAGGACTTCTCCAACCAAGATACACAAAGATTTCCTACCACACTATTAAGTGACATCTAAAGCAAATTTTTAAAAGAATTCAAACTTCAAAACTGCAAGAAAGGATAAAAACCAAGAGATGGAAAGGTGACTTTCTGAATATTCCTGATGGTCCACGCCGTCAAGTTTTAGCACAGTTTCGACTTCTGATGAGTCACGACTGTCTGGCTGAACACATTAGCACCTTAAATTCACCCGACTGTCTTCTCTGCAACTTGACAAAACACATGAATGGGACCCACTTCCACCACTATGCTGAATTGCATGGTAGCTCTGAATCTTCGCTTTATTGTTAAACCAGAGAACTTCTGGGCAATGAGTCTGGTCAACTCGTTTAAGTTTTTATATTGTACTCACCTGTCCTGACCTCACCTCATGTCTGTTCTGTGACTTTTTATTTGTGTTATTCCTTGTATTTGCCCTGCCATTAAAAATAAATAAAATTATAAATGAACTGGCGAAGGACTTTTTAGTTACCACCGAATTTGAAACATACAAAATCCTATTGAAAAAAGCAAGGTAAATATAAAAGGGTATTTCTGGAATTAATGCTTAAGAATCTTAAAGTGTGATCAGAAAGTTCAACTTAAAAAATATATGGGCCAGATCATACACAGAGATTTCCTAATTCTTTTGGATTGTTGGGGGACAAATGTTATTAAAATTTCTGATTGTTCAAGAATATTTTGTCTCAACAAAAAAACAATATATGAAATTAATAACTGTATGTAAGGTAATTCCTACAAGATAAACCTTATTCAAGGATGTAGAAATTAACGAAAATCAAAAATCACATGCAATTTGACCAGACTGCATAACTTTTATTTTCCACATACAAGCACAGTTTTATTTTTGGAGTATAATTCAAGATATGGGTTGTGTGTGTGATCCGGAAAGGACAAGGAAATTGGTATAACCAATTTAAAAATATTAAATAAAAAGTTGCAAAACAAGTCAAATGTTGTTATAAGCAAAAACCTTTTAGGAGTCAACTTGCCCAACATATGCTAATGCCAAAAGTATTAATTCAAGATCACTGATGCTTAAGTTAAACCATATAATTCATAGTAAGTTTTTCTTAATGAATGATAGCATTAAAAAAAGTTATTCCAACAGAGTAGAAAACTAATGTTCTTAGACAAACTTTAACTCTCAGTTCTGTGCCAGTCAAATGAATTTAAAGTGCAATAAGTCAGTGTTACCAAACTGATAGCTTAAGTAGATGATCACCATAATAAAATTGCTAGTTTAATATCACAAAATTTAAAAATACATAAAAGAATTTAAAACAGTCACAGATAAATATTAAAATTATTTAAATTTTAATATATAATTTAATATATTATTTTTATATATGCTTTTATTTTCATTTGTTAACAAAATAAGTCACAAATAAGTGGTTTGCATTTTAATCTTGGGAAACTATTTTTACTCTTGTCTCCAGCAAATGATGCTTCACTTTGCTGCTATTAACGTGGTGAAAAGCTGCTAAGCCTCAAGTGCTCAATAAATAAATAACAGCACAGTAGTACTGCAAGATAGAAGTGTTGCATTTCTGCTTTCTGCATACACATCGATTGGTAAGGGTACTCGAAATATTTTCCTTCCTTACGACACGTGTATAAGATTCACTGTCTATGCAAACTGTTCTCAGAAGGCATTCTAAAATGGATATTAGAAGGAGCCTTACTACAACTTTTGACCGTTTTGTTATCTACATGCAGAACTATAATAGACTTAATCGCTCTTATGGCAGCATAATAGTACAGCATTACTCTTCGAAATGGAAAGTTTCAGATTCAATCTCAGTCACTGTTAAATAGAGGAAAATATGCTATGTTTGTATTCTCTTGGAGCAAGCTTGACAAGGCAGGAACGGAAGAATTCCCTTTCCTTGCAACACCTGAATAAGGGTTGCCATCTGTGAAATCTCTACCCGGAAGGCATTACATCATCAATATTCAAAAGACCATCATGACTTTAATAACTTTCGCTATCCACTGCTTCATATAAAACTATATTAAATCACATATATTCTAAAGTAAGTTAATTTTCTGCATTGTCTAATCCTTAAGCCATTATTAATTGAACTATCAATAACTTAATTTGATTTAATTGTAAAAAGATTAGGAAAATAAACTTGATTTTATGAACCTTAATAAATGTATATTTAAACGTTAAAAAAAAAAGCAGTTTTTTGCTTTAATGATAGTTTGAAAAGCTTTCAATATCAATCTTCTTACATAATTTATGAAAAAAGAGGATCATTCTTTGTTGTTTCATAAAAATATTTTACATCTTTAAATGGAATTTGAAACATTAATAAGACCTCTCTCTCTCACTTAAAACTAATAAATAAACTAATTATTTCAATATAATAGATTTTCATTTATTTAAAACTAAAATTATATATCGTGATTTGCGTTTTTTACAATTGTCGTTTTGTTACAGAATTCTAATATATTTTTAAATTGGAAAGTCAAAAGATACAAAATTGTATTGCAAAAATTTAAGTGTCCATATTGAATGATTAAATTTTTTACCATGAGAAGGCATTATTTATGTGAACTACAATCAGTTAAAAACTATAGAAATAAATTGAATTGCCAGATACAGAAAAAGAATATGAACGCATGCTTTTGTCCATGTGGAAGTGCAAAAGCAATAGATATCATGAACTTTGTCTTCAATTTAAAAAAATACTACTAATAACAGATTATTTCATCAGCATCACTTTCACTTTTCTTCAGTTACTTCTTTTTCCGCTAGCGCCCCCCATCGGTAGACCAAAGAAGCGTCAAAGCAACCAACAAACAAAAAAGCGATAATATAAAAACACCAGTCGCCTACAAGTTGCGGGTGGGTGGAAGAGCCCAAGAAGAAGCGGTTGCATGGACCGATGCTCCTGCAGCTGTCTTTCAGTTTCGGGATGCGATTCTTTATTGAATATGACAGATGCGAGCTGATACCTGGTATTGCCGCAGGTGGTTTCCAAAACACCCACCCTCAACTCCTCTCTCAGCCCCCTACCCCTATTCTCGTTTCTGCACGAAAAATTAAGTTCCATTGTTTAGGATAACATAAAATGATCGGATCTGATTTCGCATATCATATCCGATCCTCTCACTCCCCACTCTCCCCTTTTGTTTTGAATAAAATGTATTTGTAATTGTGAGCGCCCTTTCGTGGTTTCGTACGATTTCACCTGCATACAACAGAATAATGCAAGATATCTCTCATTTCAGGCTTCGAATAGCTGGTGAAAGATAAAAGCAGACGTTTTCCGCCGTTTCATCAACAGATGTAGTTTAATATAACTGAAAATGAGACATATTTATGAAAAAAAAATATTAATACTATCATTAAAGTTAAACTTACAATGGACGAATCTGTATAAACTAAACCCTTTCATTAACAATTGGTTGTTGATCTTAACCTTAAATAAGCATCAGGGTAAAAGTATAATACTAGGTTCTGCAAAAATTTTATGCTATTCCACGCTATCTTGTTGAAAACCAGATATCATGTGGTGACTGTGAAGTCACTGGAGATGAGTCTAAAGATAAGAAAGATATAAGGATGATAATTCTGAAGATGATAAGGATTAATATGTCTTCCAAACATCTGAAATATATAATTTCCTAGCAACACATGCATTTGATACATGCGTAAATGGGAAATCATATATTTCGTGCTATCCGATTAAGAGATAAGATATTCATTGCTCTATGCCTAGAAGTTTCGGAAATATTCGTATTTAGAATTATTTGAAGTGTAAGAATTTTAAAATGAAAAAAGCAACTGTGATGTAAATATATATTCATTTTACAACTTTACTAATAATTCCATGTCTATTTCACATAAATGCATTTACATGAAAAGATTAAATCTTGTCAAACACTATTTCCTTATATATTCTATTTATCAAGGGAAATATGATTTGGATTTTAGATAGCCATGTTAATAAAGCATTCGGTAAGAGTCATTGTCAAGTGACAGTCAAATGAAGTTAACAACACTCTAAGATTACACCGAATTCCTTAAATTTTAATGCAGACGTTGAGAGATTAAATCAATACATACTAGTTAATGCTTATAAGCTTTATATGTTCACATAAAAATGTATGTAATTTTTGATTCAGTTGTATAAGCGAAATTTTTATAGTTTTAAATGACAATATTAGTAGAATAAATAAAATTATAATTTCCTCACTATTTATTTCGGATAAAAATATTTTATTTAAGAATGAGTACTCTTAATGTACTTTTTATTTAAATTATTCATTTTAACATAAAAATCTTAATAAAAAATACAATATATATATCGTAAAACATAAACTGATATAAATTTACAATAAAACAAAATGATTTGTAGGCAGTTATTGTAGTACAATACACATAATTAAGTATTGCAAATAAATAAGTCGCAACTAATGTTGATGAAACAAAAAAATCTATGCAAAAAATAATAAAATTGCTAATTTTTTTCATTTTTATATCATACTTATATTGAAATCTTCAAATTATTGCAAAAAATATAATGGAAAGTAATAAATAAATAAATAAATTAGAACTATTGATTACACCACTATATCACTAAATGTCTGGGGACTATGATTATACGAGTATATATTACTTAACGATGCTTTTGCAAAGGCAGATAATGAAGTTATTTGTGTAACAGAATAACGAAAAGTGTCTCATTCACAATAAAGCTAAAGTTATCTGAAATTTAAGAAGAGTTATGTATTCTTAATCGGATTTTAAATAATCTTATCAGATTTTAAATAGTGACCAAAACTCTTATATTGTTATTTTATTTTATAAAATAATATATAAATTTCAATATAACTTGAATATTCTTATTTATTTATTTTACTTTTTCCTCGTGCCTCGAATTAGATGAATAATTTGTATTTTTTCAAGTTTCTGGATATTTTCAATACGTATGAATATTTCTGACTATCAATTAAAGTTTTTCTAAATCTTAATGTTCTTTGAATCTTTTCAAATTATAATACCCTATTTCTGTTAAAGCATTTATTCTTATAATTGCCATTTGAGATGGTAGCTTTTAAATATTTGTAATTACTATTTGTAATTTAAATTTTCATTTGATGAAAAGGGATAGATATAATTTGACAGTTTTGTAGGACACGTTTTACACACAATATAATTTTTAAAACAATAAAATTTATTTTGAAATATTACATTAATAAATAAAAGAAACAAATATAAATTAATAAAAAAATATTAAATTTTTTCCAAAATTCTCGATGAATTATAAAAATTATTTCACTGCTTAACTCCTACTGATATTAGCAGTGTAATGAATCGTTAGAAATTATTTATTTTAAAAAAAGTTTAAAAATGTTGTCATAAATGAAAAGATTTTTGGTAATTCTCTCCATATGGTAACTGAAATTATATAAGCTAGATAAAAATTTATTATTTTATTCTAAAACAAAAGAAAACAAAGTTTTAGAAATCAATAGATTCTCAATTATAATGCAAATATGATGCATTAACATTTTTATCATAAAAAGATCAACTCTTTACGAAACACATTTTATCCAGGCGCTTTGAAATTCTCAAAAAATATGGTATTTCAATATATCATTTCAGAAAAACTGCTCTAATCTCCAATTACACTTCTCATAGATGTTACATCAAGAGAAACCCAATTCCCTTTTACAAGCCATCAAAAATATACATTAACTGATTTGACAAAGACTATTAGCTATTTCTTGATGTATAACAACAATGCACTAATTCAGATTATCCTCTTTAGATCAAGCTGATTATTTTATTCGTCTTATTAACTATTATTTTAAAAGATTTGGATTATATAAACATTATAATATGTTGTATTTTGTTCTATTATATCAAAATAATCATTGATCCGTAGCTTACATACAGTCATATATGCATAAGAATATATCATTCTTAAGAGCTTAAGAAGTAATAGCAGATTCTCTAAGAAGTAAAAATGTTTAATTTAAGCTTCTGAAAATTAATGTTTTAGCTTAAGCTGTAATTACTAATCAAAATATTTTACTGATTTATGAAGCTTCTAATTTTATTATTACATGTAATTTAAATTTTTCAAAGTAATTCTTGGCATCGTTACAAATGTATGGAGAATATCGCTTGATTTTTCTCATCAAATGCTGACTAGAACCAATCATTCACAGTAACTTTACCCATATATCCTAAGGACAAGTAAATTATAAAAAAGAATTTGAGCATTTTGGTGTGAAGTCCTCTAGTATTTAATGCTATTTCTCATGTTCAAATGAGAGCATTTATTCCTCCCATATATTGAAACCAACTTCAACAAACTGAGGTATCAAATATTATTGTCTCTTCTTTACATAGTGTGAAAATCTGTATTTTGCACCAATTGCAAAAACGAAATTCACAGTGTAATTTATGTATAGATATCATAATTTCAACATATATATTAAGCTATTTAATTATTTGTGGGAAGTAAAATAACGCAAAGTTTAACTGGCTCTCTTATGCCAACTTGAAATACTCAAAAGATATAAGATTTAAATAAAAATAAAAAATAAAAATAGGAATTAATGGTTTGATATTTATGGAAATAAAAATACTTTATTCTATACTGATGAAGATAAAACTTTAAATACATTGATATGCTATGAATGATACTAATAGATCCTTCATTTCATCTATACCATCAAGACTGTTTTACAAAGTTTACGGCTGCGTTTTTCTCTTCTAAATTGGCTATATATGATGAATTATTTCCTCACTCAATTACATAATTGTTAACGATTTTACTGAATATCTTGTAAATAAATCTTTTCAATCAAATTATGTTTCCTAATACATATAATTACAGTTTTTTTAATCTCTATATGCAAGTCCGTTTAGCCAAAAAATTATTCATTTTTCTTTATTTTTAATAGTGTATTCTTCATTTTATTTACTGTTTCATCGATCATTTTACTATTATTTTTAATACAAAGGATATTTTGTGAACAGGATATTTAAAATAAGTTCTGAATCTTTATGAATATTAATATTAGTGAAAGGAATCAAACCCATGAACAGTTGCATTGAAATCACAGATCAGTACTGTTAATTTAACTATTTTCCATTTTCACTTAATCGCATTCAAACAACTTAAACTCAACATAAGAAAGAATAAACAAAAAATATAACAAGGGGTCGTGGTAGCCTAGTGGTTAGGCTATCGTCCTTCCATCCTTAAGGGCGGGGTACGATTCCCAATGTCGCCAAAGCCCCACCGAGTACATGTGATGTACGTGCTCATTAAATCTGCAGAATCGAAAGTCCTGTGGTCGGGACGTTGAGCAGTTACCATGAGTGCAATGGTCTGGAGAAATTTACCCCCCCTTCAGATCAATGCCAAAATTGAGAAAGAGTACATCCTCTGGTGCTGCCATCTATCGGAGGCTTTGAAGAGCAAAAGTCGTACTTTCACCTTTATGTTGCTCTGATTAAACGAAAGACGCCTCCAATTGACTTAAATTCACATAGCCGAGGCATAGCGAGTTTGGCTTGTCCAAGTGTCATTAGTAACAACAACAAAACATAACCATTTTTATTAACATTATGCAACCCATTTTAAGATATGCAAGAAAATCCCCAAATCTTGGTCATTGATTCTATATTTTTGAGAATAAAATAATGGCAGGTATATTTTGCACATTTATTATTCTAATTTATTATAAATTTTATTCCAGTTCTCAACATAACATATAGTTATAAAGCTTGAAGGAAAATACTTACATCCTAATTTTTCTATGATATACATACTATTTAAATACATAAATAAAAACAAACACTTATAACTTAAGCAAAGATGCTTCGTATTTAATGTTTCTGAAGTTTAATCTAATTTTTTAATTTTAAAATATTTTTCACGAGTAAAAATATTTTTTTTTACTGTGTAGAAATCCCTTCTTCTTTTCTGAAGAGTGAATTTAAATTTTGCGTAAGGGAATAAAAATATAATAATGAATGTAACATTAAGAGATTAACAAAATTTAGAATATATAGTTTAAGATTAACAAACTTCCTTGCAATTTTGAGAGTAACAAATTTTGGGTGTGAGTTTTATACAAGTTCAGAATATACATTTATTTTGGAAATTAAAAAGAAATTCGTTTTACCTAACATTAAGTATTATTATAACTTTAATAAGTTTTTTTTTGTCAAGTTTCTATATATTTTATATAATAATTATGATACAATTTTGTGATTAATAGTTATATTTTTTTCTATGATTTACTTCTCTAAACTACCAACATACATGTTAATATTTTACCTCAACTTACATTATTTAATTAAATAAAGCACAATGTCTTTGAAAAAAACTGGGCAAAATTTATATTTTTTAATTTTTCTTTTGGATAAAATTGCATTTTTTGATGTATAAGATTTAAGAATTATACAATAATAAAAATATGATATATTAATTTCACAAATCTTGTTTTATCAATATTTAAGAATTTAATATCTGATGTAAGCTTTTATATTGAAATAGCTATATAATACTCAGGGAAAGAAAAAATTGTCACTGTTGCTTAAAATTATAAGTAAGATTTAAGAATCAAGATAAGTAAATAATAAGAAGCGAAGACAAATGATATTAAATTATTTTGATTGTGAAAATGAAAATAAATTTCATAGTTATAACTAGTTTTAACTTAGCTATGCGAGCTTATGAAAAGAAATTTGAAGAGATATACCATGTAGATATCAATAGTGTTAGTATATAAAGCTAATATTCAATTAGGTAACGCTTCGTTTTCTATTTGACGAGTCTAGGCTCGAGTTCCACTGAAGGAATGAATGTTAACTGTCCCTACTTCTTTTGCAGTAGGGAGCCAAGAAAAAATTTTCTCCAATTTCATTTCAGGAAATTGTCAATAATTCTTAACTATTTTTCGATATAGGTATATAGCAAAGATAATTTTTATAATTTATTTCAATCTATTAATGTAGAAATGACTATAATGCGATTCAGTTGCTAACGCTTTAGTAACACAGCTCTGATTTTAAAAAAAATGAAAAAAAGTTATTTATTTTATTATTATTATTATAAAATGGTTGTTTCTTTCGAATCATTTGAGATCATGAGTACGCCACTTTGTAATAATTCTCATTAGTTAAAAATATCCATAACATGAGATTCATTAGCTTCATATTGTATTGAGACGGCGTCGTAAATCCAACTTACCGACGAATTTGCTGCGAGGTTTAAAATCGCATTCTTCAAGCGGCAGCAAACAAGGTTTACCATCGAATGTCTGAGCATTTTGTCGAAGTTCATTTTGTTAATAAAAAAGGGATTTCTTATATAAAGACCATAGCATCGGTTTGAGAAGCCGTTTTCCATTCATTCAAGCTATTAATGTGTTGCCAATCGAACAAAAGAAAAAGTAAAATGAAAAGGACTAGGCATAACACTTTGTGGTTAGTTTAAATCAGCAAGGACGAATTAAATTTTTAAAAATTTGATTAATTAATGGAATTTTAAATAATTTTTATTTAGTAATTTCAATATTTGTAAATAATCTCTTTTGAATCTAAGGTTTAATTATATACATATACATGCACACACACACATATATGTGTGTGTGTAATATGAGTATATAATAATTCTCAGTATATTATATATATATATATATATGTTATATATATATATATATACGAGTGTTATATATATATATATATGTATATATATATATATATATATATATATATATATATATGTATATATATATATATATATATATATAAATATTATATATATATATATATATATATATATATATATATATATAAATGGGAGTCATAATTGTCTTTGTTAAGGAATATTTGTTACACCTTATTCTGGAAATATCCTACATAAGATTATGCAAGAAGAATTATAAAAGTCAATTTTGTGCTGTATATTATTCTTCCCTCGAAATTTTCAATCATAAAATCTAAAATTTTTTTATAAATATATGTATTTTAAAGTAAATTTTTTTTAAAATTAATTTATCATGTTTCAATTCACTTATTAACCCTTTCTTAAAGAATGAGGAAAAAAACTCATTTAAAAATAATAATGAAGTTTTAACTGTCTTATGAACTGTTCTAAGAAATAAATAGTTAAATTTACAAATAAGACCAATGCTGATAAAAGTAGAAAAATAATAAAAAAGTATAATATAATAATTTTCAGTATCATTAACTATGTATTAAATTTGTTTGACATTACCTTTTAAATAATGTAATCTGTAAATGAGAAGAAATTTCGTGCCATATATAAACAAATCATAACCTTCGAATTTTCTTATTTCTTGAAATTTTCTGGTTAAGAAAATTATTAGGATTTTTCTACTTGATAATTTATGAAATTCTGAGATACTCTATCTTCAGAATTTAAAAATTATCATACGAACAAATGAAATTTCCACGAAGACATTATAAAATTATTTTTTAAAAAATGGACAATTTTTAAGAAACCACAAAATAAGAATACAACGGCAAATAAAACAAAAAGCTCTAACAGTGGAACTTTCTTGTTTTTCTACATGTGGGAAAATAGAAAAGCTGAAAGAACTGAGAAAAAGTGAGAGGGCGTTTAAAAATAATAAAACTGTCGAAAGTAAACACAGAAACCTGCCATTTTGTGCGTACATATTACATCACCAAGACACCTCCTACCGCTCACACCTTCTCCATTTCATTGGCTACAGGCGAAAAGAGGCGTCACTTACACTACTCTCTCTTCGGTAAGTTAGCCAATTCATCCATAGGACGATGTGGGTCCAAGTCGTGTGACATGCTATGTGAGAGAGCGTTCTTTCTTTTGCGACTCTTGCATAGCGTGGACTTTCTTACTCGTATTTTCACGTGTTTATCGATTCCAGATTCAGAATTTCGCCGAAACGAATATATTCTCGTAACAAAATATTAAATATTTTTCTTGAACAAATCAACGGTATTCATGCTTTGGAGGAAGAAATCGTCTATGAAAAGTTAACTTTTAAGATTTCTGCTCAAACCTAGAAGTTCCAAGACATAAAGAGGCTTTGTTATTTTTTTGACGTGCATCACCCAGCGTCCACCCTGGTGCCCTACCAGAGAAACCTTTCTTCGGAAGCACATGGTCCCCAGATGGTGAGCAGCCATTCCTCGGACCCTCGGACCATGCCCGTCATATCGCCAGAGGACTTCTGCACGCCCCCGCCCCCCAGTAACTGCGCGGGATGCGGCTTGCAGATAGTGGAGCGATACTACCTGCAGGCTGTTGACAGACAGTGGCACATGTACTGTCTCAAGTGTCATCGTTGCAAAGCCCAGCTGGACACCGAACTCACTTGTTTCTCTAAAGATGGACACATTTACTGTAAAGAAGACTATTACCGGTAGGTGGACATTTTTCTTCAAGAATCAGAATGAATTCCTTTTAACTTTAACATACTTAATCGGAGTTTCGTATTAAGACGTGCAGACAATAATTCTGAAATATCGATTTTTCTTGTAAATTTATTTATAAAGTGGAAAACCAACACTGATTGCTCGTTTTAATGATGTTAACTGTTTGATTTTAAATTTTGCATTTGTTTTTTTATTGCTGAGCTATGAAATATTTAGTAAATGTTTCGAAAACAACGAGCATGGCGTCTTAAATCTTTAACATGTTAGATGTCATGTCTTCTTTATCATAAAATTCTATATATATATAAATTCAAATTTAAATAAATTTTATGGATTACACTGAAACTTAAAATTTATGAATTTGCTTAATTTAAAAATCTTGTGTGTGTTTAATACTAAAAAAAATTACTTTCTTCATTAAGTATAAGAATTTCTTATACTTAATAATGAAAGTAGTTTAAGAATTTCTTTATTTCAGTAAAATTCATACTTGATTTTAAATTTGAGTTTTCATGTACTGTCCGAAAATGTATCAGTATTTTTCCGTAATACAATAATATCAAATACAAGTTAATAACCATTGCGCTTAGCACACATTCTTTTTAAATGCTCTAGTATAAAAATAAAAGAAAACTTGATGCAATAAAGAATTGTTATCTTTAGAAGCTAAAAGAAAATGTGCTGCATGTTTATTTGTGCACGTTATTGCTGAATAGTTTCTCATTTCATTTTATTGTTAAAAATTGCGTAATTATTTTGGAAAGTTCAAAGTAATCATTTCTCTCTGAAAATATTATTAAAATTGATACAGTTTATTATATTTGGTTGAGTCCAAGGAGATATTATTAGATATTTCTTTCGTGTTAGAATATATAAGTGTTTAATTTTACGTAAATTCAATTTTATATTTTAACTTTATTAAGCAGTTATTATTTAACACAATTCAAAATTAAATTCACAAAAAATGATGAAATTGACATTAATTTGGGTTGTTAAAGTTGGATTATTGAAATTTCTTGATTTCTTGATTAAGATTTACCCTTTCTTTTCTGTTAGAGTCGTAAGATTTTTATTTTAAAAATTCATTAAATTATTTTAATTCAATCATATCCATCTGCAAATATAAAAACCCAAGTTTCCTTTTAATCTATTTAATACTAAATAATTCGGACTGTGCACTTACAAAAGATTTTGAGGAAACCTCAATGTGAAGAGTACACTTAAAATTTGCTTTTTAAATTATTAGCTACGTATTACTTCGTAAATAAATATTATAGCTATGTGTTACCCCTTGTCAAATATTTATAGTTCGAGATAGAAATGCATGTGGTATTTCACTCATAGTCAATTTTTTTTTTAAACAGAAACTGATATCAACAATTTAAATTTTTTAGAAACATTTTTTAATGATTAGTATTTTTAATATTTTTTTAATAATTTTTTACTATTAGTAGAAAAATAATATAACAGTAAACATTTATTGATAATGCAAGTAATGCACTCATACCATAGTGGAAGCACTTATAATTGAAGGTGTTTGTTAAGTAAAAATACAATAGGATTCGATGTTACAACACACACGAGAATTTAATCTTGATAATTTAATAAAATGATTTTCATTTTGTATTAAGTTAGCTGATAAAATTCCAATACATACCTAATTCTTTTAGATGGTTAGGCGATATATTACAAACCAACTTTCAATTTTTGTTAAATTCTATTTAAGATATTTAAAATGCAATAATATCATACGTTAAACAATAGTGAGAAAACTTGATCTATTTGATATTGCTGGCAATGTTGATCTACCTTTGATCCTGTTCATTAACTCCTTATTACTTTTATTAATTTGCAATTTAAAAATCATTTCTTAGAATTAAAAGTAGGTTTAAGGTGTTTGTCATATATTAAGCAAAGTGAAGAAAATTAATTTAATGTAAAACTATCCCACCCTTAATATTATTCTAAAATTCTCTATTTAAACTATAAGCTTAATTTTAGACGTAAAAACATTTTTTAAATCATTATAAGTTGAATTAAGCTACTGAAATCTTTACTTCATTAATATTGTATTTTTAATGTTGAAAAGGCATCTATATTAATTATAACATGAAAATAGGATAACATGAATCTAACTATTATATATATTATAGAGTATAACATAAATAGGAAAACATCTAGATTTTATTACGTATGTTACACTTTGTTAAGTGACCTCAGGTACTGGGACAAACATGGTTTCAATATTTATTCAGTGATTTTTACAAATGCATGTTTTGATAATACTCCATAAAAAGATATTTGAAAATCATATCTCAGATTATGTTTTTACTGCTTTTTCTTATCAAATTCTCTCAAAATTACTAGCTTAAAAGAAATTGAAGGTAAATTAATTTTTTGTTTAGTTTAAAACTTTAGTTAAAAAAAATCTCAGCTTTGCTTTTTCTTCTTTTTAACATTTAAAATTTGTAGCTTAAAACTATATATAATTTTGCATAAGACCATACAATTTCTGAAACTAACATTAAAACTCTAATATTGTCATAAAATGTAGATGCTTGAAAGTTAAAAACTGGATGCTTTTATTACCCATTTACAATGGACAAATGAAATGTACACTGAGAGAATTCACATTTTAAGCACTATAATCTCTGTATATTACTTTCTTAAATGGAAATTTGAGCTGATATAAAAGAAATATAAAAATGGATGATATATCTAACTTACTTTTGCTGCATTGCAGTTACACGATTTTTGCATGAGTCTTTTAAGGTATTTCTTGTATTCTTTTATATGGGATTTTTTTTCCTTGATGAACCTTGAGAAAAAAGTAAATAAAACAATAATACCTTTAATACATAGTGTAGAAGCTAAAAATGTCTGCTAAAGAAGGAAGAAATGTAGAACTGATTAAACAGAATAAGAGCCTGTAGTGGATAGATTGATGTATTAGATACACGTGTGTTTCCTCAACTGGATATTACTTTAAATTGTTGAAATAGTAGTGTGGATAGTGTTTCTATAGATAATTATATTTACCGACACGTAAGAGTAATAAATGTTTTGATACATTCGATCGTTGATGTATTTTATTAAAACTTTATGTGCCTTTTTTCATTTCATAATGATATATAATCAATAAAAACGTTTGAAAAGAATAATAAATGGAAATTAAGTAGTTTTATGTGAACCGTTTGTTAAATAAGCTTATTTCTTATAAACCTTTTTACCATAGCAAAATTTTTTTTAAAAACAATATCTGGAAGATGAAAGAAATATTTTATAAAATGTTATCGATACATGATGTAATAAAATCTGTTTCAGTAAAATAAAGTATGTTAACATCCAAAACCCTCCGATGCCTTAAATAAGAAATCTCAGCTTTTAATAAATTATCTATCATAATTTAAAATTTTTGTTGAATGAATTGAAAAAAAAAATTGTTTGGTCATCTTTTTAATATTACATATTTTACAAGTATTAAAAGGATTTTTCTGTTAGTAACTTATGATCTGTATTAAATCCAGATCCGTCATTTATTCATAAAAACTGATCGTCTCTGCTTATGAAAGGAATTCCATTTAAATTAATGCTGATCTATAAACTATCTTTAATTTTTATAGAATTTTACCATGCTACTAAATACTTTTCTTTATACGTATATATATTTTAACTGTCGTGTACAAAATAGTGATTGTAAGGTTATAACTCTAAGTAAAGTTCCTATAACATTTTTATGAGACCCATGAAATTATGTTTTCTCAACATCTGAGTCCTTTGAAACAAGTATATCTAAATTGGTAACTTTCTCTAGAGGTATTTTAGTCTAGTAACTTTCTTTAGAAGTAAGAAAAGTTATATGTATATACGAAGAAAAACTATATGTATGCTCTTTTTATAGGGCTTGTAATCTTATGACTAAATATGTTATATCTCATAATACAGTTTTCAATTTGTGCGAAATTTGAGTATTTAATGCATAAAGCATAATTAGCAAACATCATTTATTGTGTTACACGACGAAAGATTAATGTAGATCGATTCTTCTAAAAAATTCGATGTTAAAAATATACTACAGTTAATATTAATTTTTTTTAAGCTACATATGAAAATATTACGTAACAGATACAATCTAAGCTTCCTTTCTAAGCGTAACAGGTACAATGGTGTGTCTAGACTGAGTTGGGAATTTTTAATTCTCGCGCTTATATTGTTAAATATTCTAGACAAACTCGTAACAGCTATTGATGCTACGGGACATTTCTATTTATATTTTACTGCATTCTTGCTATATGGTTGCTTAATAAGATTAGTGGACTTAATGCATACCTCTAATCTCATTTCTTCATTTAACGACTTTTCGTTGTCTTAGATCTTTTTGCTTCGCTACGCCCAGTTGATATTAACCTATTCTGGCATTGACTTGTTTTGGAATTTCATAATAAAAATTCTCTTATCGTATAGAAAACAATAAAAGAATATTCATGCAAATTAATGATTTTTTGCCTTTAAATTTTTACCAGAACCGTTTTATCTGTTTTGTATTTTAATACAATATATAATAATTTTTGTTTTTTATTAAAAATAAATGAAGCGCTGCTTGTAGCCTAAGGTCTTATTGAATTTTACGTATAATTTTCCCTCCTTTATATTTTATAGCTGAAATTTTTATGACTTGAAACTAATTTCCTGTTACAGATTCACAGAACATGATTTATTAATCTTTGTTATTCTAGTATCTCAACTTTTGCATTTTTAATAAAGATTTTTATGTGATTTTAACTCTACATATTCCACTTAAATGATAGAATTTTTTTTTTTATAATTAAAGAATAATGAGTGATAAACTATTATAAACTAAAATATTAGGAGCAAGCTGAAATTAAAGTAAGTTTTTGTCTGTCTATTTCAAAGATTTCAGTTGAGTTTTGAAAAAAAAAAAAAATCAATCTTAAAATGCTCTGTAAATTTTGTTTTACTCTCTTAATCCAACATTTCGTATCTTACATTAATGATTTAAATAATTCTCAAATTTTGAAATTAAATAATTTTTTTTACATTTAAGATATTATAGTATTTAAGGTATAGATATTACCTTTTTTTAAATATACAAACATTTAAAAAAATGTATGCGCTTTTTTAGTGTTTGTTTTAAAGTAAATTACTTTAAATTTACTTTAATAAATTCTACAATTTATGCGCTCAAAATCATAATATTCTCCCCTTGAATGTCACTTGTACAGGAATCTAATTTTCTGATTTTTACTATTTTCATGCTGAATCACACACACATTATTCTATATATATAGATATTGACATCATGTGTGTGCCACTAGAATTTATTTTATTATCTTTGAAACACATGCTGTGCTATTGAAATGTTTAGTTTTGTGCATAAATTTTGAAAATTAATTTTGCTTGAATAAAATAATTATTTAAAAATTTGTAAATCACAATTAGTAACAATTTTCTAAGGAAATTGAAAATATTATATAGCTTCTAGATAAATTTTCCTTAATGATAAGCAAAAAATGCTAATTATTAAATTGTACTTAATTCCTAATTTTACAAAATATCGTATTGAGGTAATGTGAATATAGTAAAATAAATAAATAAATAAACACCTAATTTGTGTGTGTGAAAAATCTTGATCAAATAATAAAGGAAATTTTAATGAAAAAAGAAATATCACATTCAAAGCTTTTACGTGGATAAATTAAAACTAGATCTAAATTCCCCAGTTTTAACGGGCAGTGGTTTTTCTATGGGAAATATGTATTTAACTTTCGGATAAATATTGAAATTTGGAGAACAATTACAATATTTTTAATGATATTTACTATTTATTTAACTTTGTTCAAAACGCAGTCTTACATCACAAAATGGTATCTCGTGTAAAGATCAGCTAAAAATTGGTTATATATGTGTTGTGAAACCCTCGAAAATTCTCATTAGTTACGGAGTTATTAAGAATTGAAATTTGAGCTCCTTTCATTCTCATTCCAATGCAGTTTCTAATTGGCAGCGTATTTCGAAAACCGAAAACTCGTTGGCTGTTGTAATTAAAAATTACTTTTCAAAAATCCAAGGAAAATTTATTTTTTAATAAAACAAAATAACTTTTTTATTTAATTTAATTTATTTTTTAACAACTTTATACATAGAGATAGCTAAAACGTCCAATGCGGTATATCTATATCTATCTACCTATCTATATGTATATTGTTTTGACATAAACGACAAATGGAAGATAAGCACACACCATCTTTATTAAAACAATGAGAGTTTCGAAGAAATGTCATTTACTTAAATTAATTATTCGGAGTGTTATATCATTTAAATTAGTTACATCATGGCATAAGCAACCTTATAAATCAAATATAAGGATTAATAACGACTTAAATTAAATACTAACACTAATCAAAATTCTGAAGTGTAACATAGACTGATATTAACTTAATGAGCTACTAATGTCTTGCTGTAAGTTTCCTTTTAGTCGGTATATCCTTTCTCAATTCAACCTCGGATAAAATTTTGCGGGAAAGGATTTAATTTATAAATACATTTCAATCTGAAATGAAACCATTCTGTTATTTGAATTGTTTTAAAAAGAAAACCTGTGCGTGAATGTAGGACCATTTATAAATATTAAATTCATTTTTTTCCCATCAATCTGATGTGGCAAACATCTTACATTATTAATGAATGAATAATGGGATTATACTTCTGAAACATAATTTCTTATATAACATATATACGTAAGATTATTTTGATAGATTGATGCTTATTTTTGGAAAAAATTTCATTACAGGAAATCGACATGAGTAATATTGATAATATCGCAGTATCATGAATAAATATATCGATATAAAACGGCATATCAAATCACGCAACATGAAAGACGGATGAGGAAAGATTTCCCCATGTTATTGCTGATTCACACTGCTGTCACCTTTGCAATAGGTGTCGTTCTTGTCCTTCAAGCCACCGCATGGTCTCACACGACGTTATCTGACGGATGACTCGGAATATTTTTGACGCTTCTTTCGATATTTTTGACTTTTCTGAGTCATTAGTGAGCATTTTTGTGGCAACATATACATCAGTATAATAAAATATCATATTATGATATATAGTCGTGTTTTTTATGATCCAATGAATAGTGAAAATACTCGAGCAAGTTTAAAGCGATGGAAGTCGAAATGTGGCATAATATTTTGAATCGCCCTTCAATTACTGCGATTATAATTTTCAATAAATGTTAAAAGGCGTCATTCACTTAATCAGGGGTAACTAGCATTTCGTGTTTTAATTTATAAGATGTTTGGAGTTTTGTGTTGTAATTGTTAAAAATCTACTTCAGGTAGGGGAGTGTTCATGTTAACCCTTTCATCTGCATAAAGTAATGTACACTTACTTTTTATTAGTCCACCAAACACGCAGAATTAAGCTTTAATCAAGGTTAGCAGTTATAGACGTAATTCTTTAGGTTTCTGCCGTTCATGTCTAAGTTTATAGGGGGTGTTCACCTTGTAGTTTCTCTGGGTTGCATTTAAATATCATAATATCTTGTATTCTGTTAAAAAAAAAAAATTGGGGGAGAGTTACTATAATCTAGTTGCAGTACAGCTCAACGCAGTGAAATATCTTGAATTGAATAATTGTTATTGCTAAACCAAGGGAAAGGGGGGATGCTGCAGTTGTGTTTTTTTTTTGCATTCTTATCTGTCGAGGTAGCTGTTTGGTAATTATTTGTGGGTGTTTCCGAGTTTCCTCCTTTGCGACGCGCGAGTGCGCTCAATGTCTAAGAAAAGCCCCTTTGCAATGTGGATGTTATAAAAAAACGCCATCTAAAAAACAACATTGATGAATTAGCTTATTCACTCTCTGGTCATATAGATTAATGCTGTTGAAAATCCTACTGATCAAAGTGAAAATATAATATTTTAATCCACTGATCACAATTTACGATTTGCTTTGAGTTTCTAGGGTAAAAATTCTGAAATTTAGAATTTTGTTGCAATGAGTATATAAATAACATCGTTGCATGCGATTTTGAAGACAAAGGTTTTTTGCCCGAAAAAATAGGTTAATGGAAAAATATTTTGTTAATGCCTTGGCATAAGGATTTTTTTCAGTACTGCAAGAAATGGAAGTAGTGGCCACTTTTTATAGTGGAACACTTAGAGGGAGGGACATCGTGATTCCGAAAGTGGATGGATCTTCGCAATAGATATATATACACACACACATATATATATATAGAAAAAGGACCAAGCAAGAAAAACCCCAGCCTTGGCATGACACCCTCAGAGAAATAATTTCATGCGGAGGGCATTGCAACCTCAACATATTTTACGTGTCCCAGCCACCATTCATGCATACGACGGGTCTTCGGTTAGGTCGGAATTTGAATTCACTCCCTTCATATTATGAGAACGACGGATGCACTAATCAACCAGACCGCCACATCCATAAAGTGGAAAAATATAAATTTTAATATAAAACTTAAAACTCAATATTTTCGCTGTAACGTATCAATTTCCAAAATTATCTTAGGCTAGATTATTTCCTTTAAAACACTTTTATGACCTTGAGAAAAATTTAAAGTATTTTTTCTAGCCATTGTGTGTATTTAATTTGTGATAATATTATATATATATTTTTAAAATTTAACTCATGGAAAAAAAATCACGAAGTTTAACAATTTGTTTTCTGTTGCGGAAATACTTCAATAAAGCTGAAACAAACAACTTCTTTGAATTTCCTCGAATTTCTTCTACAAGTCTTAAAATTTACGTATACTTCTCAAACTGAGACTTCATAAAGTTTCATCTCTGATAGATTCAAAGTAACTAACTATTTTAATTCACCTTTCTCGCATTCTTTTAATTGTTCCTGAAAAATCTCTCTCTCTCTCTCTCTTTTTTTTTTTTTTTTTCTTATACGCTGCTCGAAGGAGAAAAATAACCGGGTGGCTCTCTCCCACACTCTGCAGTGTCCCTGTTTTGCGCTCCAGATTAACTTAGTCGTAAACGTCAACTTCAGAATGTATCCCTTTTGTAGAAGGGGGATTAATTCACCCCCCTCGTTTTCTTTGGACTAAATTTTTTTTCCTTCTTTTATCAATTCCTTTTTTTTCTTTCTTTTTATTTGTTTTTAAGCTGTGAATTCTCGTTTCAACCCCCTGTCTTTTCTCCATTCAGTGGTGTAAAAGATGGAATGGCAACTTTGCACGCAAAGCTGGGAATGAAGTTCGTGCCTGGTAGATTAAGGAGGGCCTCTGTTCTCAGCGCGTGGTGCGTGTGTGTTCCTTTGGCTACAACAGTTTTTTTTTATTCCCTTTCCTTATTTACGAAGGTTTTTTTGTTCCATTTCTTGCAACTGTTATTGTTATTCTTTGTTTTCGATCACTGATTCTTCGCCGATGTTGATTCATGAATAGTTCTTTTTTATTTCCTATTAAGTACCCTATAAAATCCACCGTCGGAGACTATTTTCCCCCCTCCACCATTGCACACAGTGGTGGAATCAGACTAAATATGATCAATGCTTAGGTGATAGAAATTAACAGATATAAGGTGCATTAAAATATTGCTTTGAATCAATTTTATTTCAATAAGAAGAATGCAAAACTTTAATTGCAAATTTTATATGTAATATAACTTTTATTCTAAAGCAGATAAGTTAAAATTATTGTTGGTTTTCAAATTCCGTTTCCTTGAGTTTTTACTTCCTACAATTTATTTTTGTTTAATGACTTCTTTATGAACTATATAAATAAATTACAAAAGCAATTATTTTTAAAAATAATTTTCCTCTCTTTTAAAAATAATTTTCCAGTTATATATTAACGATTTTAGTGTAATAATAATAATGAATTGCAATGTAAAATTGGTACAGGAAATATATGATTAATATATTAAAATATTTTCCCTTATAATAGAAGCCTCTATTTAAATTAATAGTACAAAATAAAAGAGCAGTATCTTAAGTATTTGAAATATTCTATAAAAAAAATTAAGAAAAATCAGATAACAATCAAATATGATTGTCGTGTTTGTCATCATGGCATGACAAAAATGACTGTGAGTAATGAATTCATATCCCACAAAAATATCTTAAATATTGCGTATGATTTGATGAAATTTCAAAATCTTTTCTTTAACAATGTCAATGACGTATCAAACAAAAATCCTTTAGAATTTCTTTTTACATATATGTTTTAAAGTTATGTACACATTTTTTACCAAAGTGGAAAACTAATTTTAGTAGTGATGCAGAAGAATTATAAAAATGCAACTCAGTTACAAAGAGCATTTTTCGTCACAGATAATGCTGCTAATACTCAAGGAATAAAATTCGGAAAGATTTATATCACAAATCATATAAGTAAGATAAAAGAAAATTTTTTTCATCATATTAAAATTTAAGTTTATATTAAAAATTTCCAAAACATTTTTGGAATTTTAGAGTCATTATAATTTGATTGATTTATCTGCAAATTTGCTAGGTTAGACTTTCACGTGAGAAATTCACATCTTAGGTGAATGACCAGGCACTAAACTTATACAATCGAAAAAATTTAGATGTTAAAGAATTCTGATATATTAAATTTTTTTTTAATCATGAAATAACCACAGTCATAAATACTACTAGCAAAATATTTTATATTTTCCAAAAAAACAATTATCGCTTAATTTGTATTTAATCAAATTTAGTCATTCTTGAAAGTTTGTACTTTTAAATAAGTAAAATGCAATTTTTCCTTTAATGTGATGCAGAAAATTAGAGAAAATCTAATCAAGTTAGGTATCGACATTGTCATCTGACGAATCACAGAGACATTCCAGTTTCCTCTTTAGTGGATCCAGAAAAGACCAGACCATTTTGTTCGCAAAATGTATATTGTACATCTTTTATAAATGGTGCATTATTCAAAGATGAAATATTATTCAATATAACAAATGTTACTTCTTCTGCTTATACCTCCTGTCCAGCTGCAAAGTGCTTGTCAGTGACACAATTATCGGCCTAAAGAAACTGTCAATACATTGTGTTGAGAATGGGTTACAGCTAGTACCATGCAAAATTGTTTTTTTAACTGAATGGCCTGTGCAACAAACGTTTGTAAAAAGACCACCCAGTACCCCTCTGCTAAAGGTGGGACGTTTTCTCTTTTCAGTAGAAGAATGTTTGTAGGCGTTTCTGATACGGTGTGAGAAATAATCTCTCTCTACCCACAGAAACTTCTCTTCACTTCTTATCAGTGGGGTTTCCCAAGCTTCAATCCAACTTCCGCAAAACAATAAACTTGATTCTAATAATAAAGCATTCTTCAAACTTTGCAACATAAATCAATCTTGAAAAAAACTAAAATGTTCTATGGTGAGATATTCATTTATCAGATACTTTTTTTATACTTTTTATATCTATCAACATTTTTATTTTAATTGATACAAACTTTTTTTTGTCAATCTGAACAGACTAAAACAGGGACTTGTTGATAATTGGTTTCCCCAATATATCATGCTATAAATTTTTATCTTAATGATGCATAATTTTGGTATACCAAAAAAAAAAAAAAAAAAAGTGAATATAAATTTATATTAATTGTTTGATATAATTAAAATATCTTTATCCACAAATTTTATATTAATAAAAACATAAGTAGTATTTATAAATTAATAGTGCAGAAAAACTGCCTCTAGCTTATATTTATTTCATTATAAATAATTTTTCAACTTGTTAACCAGTTTCATATTATAAATTAGTTATTGTTTAAAAATTGCAATTGTAAGTTTATTTAGTGATATTTATAAGCACAACAGATAACTTTATTATTGAGAATTCTATTATGAAAAACTTTCATTCCTAGAAGCGTATCATAAATTTCGTGTTAAAGAGATCCAATTGGACCATAAAAATGTTTAATACTAACAACAGATATGGTAATCTAATTAAGAATTACCATGCATATAATAAATACTTATTGACTCAAAAATAGTATATATTAATTCTGTAACACAATGAATGCAAATACTAGAGAATACAAGGACGCTTAATACAAAATTATGCAAACTGATTCTTAGCTCTGAAAAATAATCAAAACCCTACTGGCACATATCGCACGGGCCTGCGGTTCAGAAATCACTTTTAAGTCAAATGACGTAATCCTATTTAACTGCGATTTTTAGCCGCCATTAGAAGACAGAGGAAGCGTTGTGGGACCGAAAGGAAGAAAACAAAAATAATCCGGGTGAAAAGACAAAGTCGGCAACAACGAGCGTTATTACGATTATTACGAATCAGTTACAATGTGCGGCTCCCTTTCATGTCGGTTTTAATATGTCACGGATTATCCCGCGAAAAGCACGGTAGGGAAATTCCCGCGCTCATCGAGTGGGAAAAGACAAAGAAGGGACCATTGCCATGCCATTTGCATGTGCGCTGGAGAAAGTCTGCTCCGCTCTGGCTTTTATTGCTTTTAAAATTTATCATTTCATTCGTCCATCCCTACCACCTCCCCAGTGGAAATTAAATGCCTCAGTAGGTAATAAATAGAAAATAAGTCATTAAATGTCTTCTGAAGATTGTTGATCACGAATTCGAGCATTCCGATTAAAATTATGGGGAAAAAATATCAATGAATGGGAAATTTTTTTTTGTTGTGCGCAGAAGTCATGAATGTTATTACTTTTTAAATCTTTAATGGAATTTAATCTTGATTTTTATGTACATATATATATAAATTAGCGCAAAAAACTTTAAATAAAAACATTAATTGTACACGATTTTATAAGGAATGAGATTTGTAATTATAAAAAATTAGACTCAAATGCAAATGCAATACCGAATAATTTCTGAGAAGAAATTTCTCCAATTCTTATGTAGTTATAAAGTTATATATGAGATAATTTTCACTTTTGTTATGGTCAATAGTATTTATATATTTATCTCAGGCTCAACCTTTTAATTTGCAAGATTAAATATATATATATATATATATATATATATATATATATATATATATATATATATATATATATATATATATATATATGTAATTTCAAAACAGTAGAATAAAGGAGAGCGTAAATAGCCCACAAAAATATTTAGCGTCTATTCAGTCATTGAAAACATAGATACGTTTGTTGCTCTCAAATTATATTTAAAAAGATTTTAAATTTGATATTGTGATCAATATGTTTATTTAGTAATTATCAATAATAACTGTCAAGAGAATAATAAATAAACTGGATTTTTGTAAATAATCATTGACTATTGTAGAAACAATTTTGAAGTAAAATGTCTAACTTTCTTAAATTATAATTAAAAATTGTTAATCTATATTGTATTATAAGTTGTACAAAAATTTTGAATTCAGTAAATTGAATAATTTGAATTTAATAATTGAATTGTTAAGTAAATTAAGCAATAATTTTATTTAATTCAAAGCTTTTGTATTGTGAAATATTATTATAGAGAGAAAATACTTTGAATTTATTGAATAGCATAAAAGATAGTTTCATTTTTGTATTTCTTTAATATTAATGTTAAAAAGTTCATATTATTGTGATATATATTCAAGTGAAAGTGTATTAAGAACTACTAACTGTATGTTAAATTTAAATAAATATAACAATTTACGCAAAAAATCCCTGATTTGGCAATTTTTCTTTTGACGAATTATGATAATTTTTCTTGAAGAAGCATCCACACACAAAGAAATATACATAAGGTTCTTCATAAGTATCTTAAGTATGTGATCAGTTCATAAGACGTTTCTTTATACAATTATTGAAATTGAATTGCAGCATCTCTTTGCTTGAAGTTTGATGCAGACTTTTCTGAAATGTATATGTATTAATATAGCAATTATTTATTCAAAAATGCGTAGTAAAAAATCAATCATGCTCAAATAATCCGTAATGTCGATATTCAAATATTTTGGACTAAATTGAAAGAATTCTTCAATTGCTTCAACAATGGATGTTGAATAACATGATACAGAATGATATCACACAATAATCACTTTTGGCTATGTCAATTACAAGTTAGTTCAAATAAGTTATTTCAAATTATTCGAAACATTTCATCGCTTTATTTTACGACTGATGTTAAAAAATAAATAGGACAGTGATTAAATTAAAAATATTAAATTTAATCACTCACTTTACAATATAAAATGACTTTTCTAAATGAATTTTCCTAAAGTTTTCAATATCTAGCAGTCATGCAAAGGCCTAAGCAAAAAAGTTATTTTATTGAGTTTTAAGCTATGGAAATCTTTCGTTTTGAAGTACAATTCATATTTGTTTTGAAGCGAATGTTCAAGAAAATACTTCAAAATAAAGATACATGAATCACGATCATTCAGCAACTGCATTTCCCTGCTTTAAAAATAATTTTATGAACACACATTTTTAATATTTAAAAAAAATAGCTCCAAATTTTTAAATCTAAAATCATGATTATCTTAATCATTTATTTAAAGAATACATTATTTCTTTGATATCTATTTATAATATATATATTTTAGCTATATAATGTATATATATATATAATGTTCATAAAGCAAATCATTGAAATATTTCAAGATTTATGGTGTTTTCTACGTGTATTTGAATTCAAAAGTAATGAAGTCTTTCCCTACTTCTATGCGACAGAAACATGTGTACAACAGTTAGAATATTTATATTAAATTAATCGTCATTACTTTAATAGATTTGAACTTAAAAATAAATTTTTCTGATTTAAATTCTTCTTCTGAAAAATTTTTTTCTGATATAAGATTCATAAATGCTTACTAAAGTTCACCATGACTTCATGTTGAATATTATCGTAAAAAGACTATATTGTACTCTAATTTTAATAATGCTTAAAAACTCGGTTATATCATACAATTATGCTCAAATAAATTATTTTAAAAAATAAGTTAATAGCACTTAATTTAAAATTATACATAAATCCAATTACTTATTAACTGTATTAAGATATACACAAGTTTTTTTTTCGAAATATGAAAATAAAGAACATCTCCAACAATTGTTCTTCCGCCTCTCACGCTTGAACTATTTCCTGTTTCGAACTTTGCCGGAAACAGTGCCCCGGATATCCGTAAATGCGCGCACGAGTATGCAATGTTCAGTAGTTTTCATTAACAAAATAGAAATTGCACTGGTCAGTCATAGATTTTGACATTTTAACTAGGAAACTATATTTAGATTACACAAGGAAATCACGTTCGATTATGAAACGTAAGCTATTTTAGTTGAGAAGATGTATCCGCAATCGCAATATTAATTTTTTAAAACTAATATACTTTATATAATTCCAAAATACTGCAGCACCATTTTTAAATTTAGTTTAAATCAAATAAATAATGTTAATTTAAAAGGGTTCAGTTTATAAGAATTGTGTGATTATAGATGTTTTATACAAGTGAGAAAAGGAACAATTCAATAAAATTTTCTATATTTACTGGTTGCATTTGAAAAATTTACAATTATTTCAAGCTGTTATTTTTCCAATAAAAACAATATTCATTATCAGAGAAGAAATGTTTAAGCATTTCATTATTAATAAGTAGTAAAAGTAAAGTGTAAGAAATGAACTACAGATTCTATTCTTATAATTATTAATAATATAGAGTCTTGATTGTTAGAGCATTACCGAAAGCTTTATCTTCGATATAACAACTCATCATTTATAGAAAAATCCTTTTTTATTTAATAATAATGTTCTTCAATTAATAATTAATTCATATTAATAAATTTTTAACAGTTTTAAAACAGTTAATATTTTGAAAGAGTCTACACAAATTGAACTGATGAAATATTTACTATAAGCCATATATATTTTTTAAAAAAGAGAAGCAATTTATAACAATGCTGCCACCATTAAATCAATTATTTTTGTTGGTGAAATAGTACTTGCCTGTGTTTGACTTTCTATGCCATTATTCCTTATTTTAACGACAAATACATCCTTAAAAAATATATAATCCTTTAAGTAGCCGACTTGTATTTCACTGGGGCAGAAGAGAATAATATTGGATAAGTGTGTCAACCTATTCAACCATCTAAACTATCCAGAAAGGCCCCCTTCTCACTTTACACCTTCGGGCTTGAAAGGTGAAGGGGCAAACTGTTTTGTTGAGGCCAATACTCACAACATAGTGTCCCACCTACTTTCCCAGCGGGTGAGGTGAACCAGTTTGAATGCTTTGCTGTCAACACGACTGTGAGGGCGGACAAAGGAACGATGGAATAGTCGCCAGCATCTCGAAGTCAATACTGAAGGCCGCGAAATGTAGCTGAAATAGAATAAAATGCGACAGACACTCCCTTGTCTCATAAATTAAATTTACCGCTGTGTTAACAGGAATTATATATTTCGAACTGCTGTTTAGTACCTATTTATTTATTTTGGGGATACCTGAGAAATCCTCAAGTGTTTTTGCTAATAAATACAAAATACATAAATTTCATATATATGATAAGATTTTGAAAAATATATACTTTTCTGTATTTGTATTTCTATCGAATAAAATACTTTAAATTTTTAAAAAAATTGCTAAAATGCAGTTTTTAATTCAAAGTATAAACGTGTATTATTGTAATGAGATTTTTAAATTTTATTGTATGAGAGAGAGAGAGAAAATACTTCTTAACACACAAATTTTCACAAATTGAATATTTGCATTGTATTTAGGAAAAATAAAAATATAAAAAGTTATGTAATGATTATATAGATCGATTAGTAAATTAATAATGAATATTAAGTTTACAGAACTATTAATTATTATTCATTTATTTTGTTGGTTTCAATAAAATATCAGTACAGGAGCGGAGCATTAAAAACTGAAAATTAAGCTTATAAATTACTGAATTTTTTTTATCTTGATTATGAAAAATAAGTATAAATTATCGCTTTATTAGGTTCAAAATTTATTACTTAAAAGTAATAAAGGAGTAAATATTTATTCTCTTTGGTATCAAATATATTGGTTTTAAATTTTAAAATAATAAAAAAAAATTAAAATGCAGTTCATGATTATGAAGGTGCAAGAAGTTCCTAATCTATTCCAACAATGAATGGATGTACCAAATATGATATAAAATTTAAAAATTGGTGGGTCAAAAATCATATAGCAAAAATTTTGTTATGTTCTAAAAGTAGAAAAGTTTTAGAATAATTGAAAAACTGAATAATTTGTTTTTCTAATTAACTTATTCGACAAATGCTGAGGTAGTAGATATCAAAAGTGTATTGTTAAAAGTATCAAATTTATAAATTTTCAATTATGGTTAATAAATTACGCATATAATATAATTATTGAACAACTGTTAAATCTACGTGAAATGGATTTTTCAGATTCATTACAAGTGGATTGTGCTTATTTCACTTTTGTACTAAATAAGTCAGTCATCTTTCTAAGATTGTTTTTAATTCCTTTTTTTTTTTTCGAAAATTGGAATAAAGTCAATTGCTACATTAACTAAAACTTAATTTGTTTGAAGTATTCCTTCCTTTAAAGTATTCTTTTAATAGATACAATTTTGTCAAACAAAACATAAATCAGAGGAAAGTAAAATAAACTTTGAACAGTAAAATTCCATGTGAAAAAGCAATCTTTATTTTATTTGATCATTTAGTTCTGGGTACTGTTGATCATTATTTCCTTAAGAAAAAACAGAGCAACAGATATTCATCGAGAGTTCATATAACGAATTTCTTAATACGACGTGTTGCAAGCGCCTAGATTTTGCAAGATTTATACATAAGATGAACTTGAAATACGACACCACTTTGTCGCTGAAAACAAAAGTTTGTATTCTTCCTCCTCCTTCCAAACTTCTTTGTTTCTCAGTTTTCCTCTGAAGGAAAAGCTCTTACCTGCGAAGCATGACCTGTGCCACGCGACGCGTGAGCTGGTGTTTTTCACGCTCGCTTAACGCGGAGATGAATTGCATAAAAACACCCGTGCTGCCAAACGACGCGTGAACGCGTCGTCACGCGATTTTTCTTTTCATGCGTTGATATCGGAGGCGATACGTCGGCAATGGGAAAGCAAATAATATCCGAAACTGTGGATATCAAGTTCTAGTGGATGTGTCTGCTATGAAAAGGATAGAATCATTGTATAATCTCGGTCTTTTGTTCTGTCTTATTTGTAATCGAGACATGTCTTGTGAGTAAAATGAGAATGTACAAGGAAAAATATACTTGAACCATCTATACGTATTGCCCAATATTCTCTCGGAACAATTTCTGGTAATCGGTGACACGTTTAAAGATTTGGGTACATGATAATTTTCATATTTAGGTATATCCTGGTACATTAAACACAGTAGACTATATATGAAGGGAAAAATTAACTCTACTTAATTACTTTACAATTATGAAAAAAAATCACTTAATGAAATTTTTTATTACGTGAAATGGAATTATTGGGATAAATATTTGAGATTTATGATGACTGCATTGTAATATATATTGAAAATAAACTATATATATCCATTGTGGCAATAAAACGTACGGGTTTGCAATGAGAAACTAGGTAATCTATTTATTAACTACACAAATTCCTTGCAATTTTCCTCTAAAGAGAATAATTTTAGTGCCAAGTTTTGTCTTTATGACATGTCCCAATAATCACTTCGGAGACATTTTACAAATATTATTGTGACGATGAGTCATTAATTTTTGAAAGTTTCAACACTTTTCCATTTTTACATATGGATTCACATTCACTCATTTTTTTCAGTTTGGTAAAAGCATTTCATATTATGATATTCATAAATATTGCTGGCTAAAATAAAATATATATGTTTACTTCATGGAAAAAGTAGTTTGGAAATCAACCTGCTTACTTGATATTGGTCTCAGACACTCTATGCCATAATATGTGCTTACTATAACTTAAAGTTTTAAAATGGTATTTGTTTTGAAAAGACAATGAAATTTAGATTATTCATGATGTAATTTAGCTGAAATAATTTTAAGAAATAGGTTCATATTAAATAAACCTATTATAAAATTAGTTTTACTCTAGCTGTTGTCCAAGATTCAATTTTTGACAAGTCAGTTACTGCCGAATTCACAAAATTCTCTTTCCCTCGTAAAATTCTGAGTGGGGGCCAACCTGCTGTGCTTTTTCTCTTGCGATAAAGTAAATGACTTCCCTTGTAGAAGATAAAAAGGACATCAATTTTTTGTCACTTAGTCAATGACAAAGTTTCTTCAACGAGTTGTCCACCCCGTAATCCACTCCTTTTCCTGTAGTTCCCCCATCACACACATTTGAAAACCAAGTATTTCTTTTGAAAACCCCCTGCTCTATTCAATGCAACTTTCATCCCTTTTGTGTTTAGCTGCCGATTTTCCTGCTCTTTAGGGGGTGGATATCTCTGTTAGGAAATAAAGATAAATCGCCTCTTTATTGGGACGCCTTTGACTTGCAGTAGCCTCGGGCTTTCCTCGTTTCCGTTCTTTGGTCTGCTGAAAGTGTAAGTTGAAACCAAAAAGTATCAGTTTCTAAGAATAGACATTTGTTAATGTCTAAAAACATGAATTCTATGGAAATGTTCAAAATTGGAAAAAGCGTGAGAAAATTTCCTTATTTTATTTGAGCTATTGTTCAATATATGATAAACACTTTACATAACATAAATGATTTGAACCCATGGAATTGGAACTCATGCAAAAGTAAGCTTTCATAAAGAAAATTAAGTTATATATAAATGTATAAGTAGTTCAAACTTCGCGAAAGGATTGTTTTTCATAATAAATAAATGTAAACATTTTGCTTTAAAACATCCTTTTAAAACTGAAAGCAAATTTCGATTCAATTTTCAAATTTTTAGTTAATTTTTAATGAAACTTATTAAGTGTTTTGGGACAAATATTTAAGCAAAAACGAATATGGTATAGTCTTTTTCATACAGAATACCGAATAAGTAATTCACTATAATTCACTATATATATATATATATATATATATATATATATATATATATATATATAATTTCTGCTACTATTGTTTTTCATTTGCCTTGTACGTATTTAATATCAATAAATAAATTTTTCAATATTTTATTAAATTATTAATTTTTTAGAAAATTACTTTAACAAATACTATAAAATCACTTTAATAATTGAGGAATATTTCATGTTTGATTACAAATTCCTAAAAATTTGAAAAAAATATGAGAGACAATATAGTAAAATAATAATAGAGACTTTACAGTAAATTAAAATTACCACTATAGAATTAAATGAGCTGTCTATAATAATATCCTTAAGTCTAAAATTTAAATGTTACAATTTAAATCCCCAATAAAAATTTGTTCCCCTTCATAATCACAAGACATTCCTAAATCATTGTTATCTTACTTTTAAATACTAGAGTATATATATATAGTTGAAGAATTTAAACATAAGTTAATTTTATTCCACAAAAATATTTTCGTTAACTTATAATTAGAAACATTAAGAAAAATATATGCATATTTATATGATGATTTGTTTCTAAGTTTTCTAAGCTTTTTCAATATACATCAAAATTTTAAGTGAATATTTTATTTTTTGATAAAGAAAATAAAATTTACTTTAACGATAAAAAAATTAACTTACTCCAAATGCTGATAAAAATGTGCTTTTTGGAATAAAAACTACCCAGTTTTCCATTATTCAATCATTAAAATTTCGCGCAAAAAACATCTAAAAAGCAGAATTCGAAGTAATTTTCCTGCAGTAAATAGTGGAACATCTTTATAGAATAAATGCTAAATGCGTTTTCTTTAATTTAATTGATTACATGAAGCTTGCCTGGCATTATTCACCTATTTAAAATTGTCATTATCAAAGTGACATGTTCAGAAAAAGTTTAAAAAAAAAAAGCCTTTAATATTTTGGAGTGATTAAATTAATATTACCTCTGCTTATGAACAAAAAGTGTGTATATTAAAATTGCTTATCACTTGTTAGTTGAGAGTTGACTATCAACATATAAATTTAAGCGCAGATTATAGATTTTTTTTAATCTAATTTTTGGAATAAGAAATTAAAAGTAATAGTAATAAAATTTTTTTATTTATTATTTGTGCACAATTTCATGTATATTTCAAAATCTTATCTCGATATTATCACATTATTTTTTTAAATTTAAAAGTGATCAATATTAATATAATTTATGAGAATGATATATTTAAATTCAATTTACATTTAATAATTACTTAAAAGTTAATCCTTTTTTAAATTGTGATTATTATTTTATGTAATTTAGGATTATTAATATGTTTATTTTACTATCTCATTTATTTAATTGCTGATTCACTCACCAAATTTTATTTTTGATACATATGCTTATTAAAAATATTTTACAAAAGCTATAGAAAGTATTCTTAATGTTTACTTTAAGTTGAATTTAGAAAATCAATTAAAATATTTAGAAATTATAAAATAATGATTTTTTTGTGTATAATCTAGAATAATTTGCTATATTAGATAAAGCGTTATAAAAGTGTTGTAATTCGTAGGTTTTACAACTATTAGGATACTTGTCTTTTTATTTATTATAACCTTTACTAGATTTATCAACATTTTCATACAGAATTTTTTTATTTATAATTTTATTTCATCTTTTTTTATTTTACCTATTGTTCTCTTTCCTTATTTATGATGAATAAAGGAAAGGTACATACATCGAAGTAAGACGATTAATTGTAATTTAAAACATTTTCCCAAGAAAAAGTTATGAAAATAACAGCACTAAAATTTTAAAACATCGAATGAAATAAATAAAATTTAATGACTTTCAACTTTGTAATTACATTTTAAAATTTTAGAATGTAGCAGTAATTCACTTTTCTTTTTATTCTTTTACTATTATTCAAATTAATAATGTAATCTAACTTTAGAAATTATAATATTAGTTTATAGCAATAATTATGTATTAACAATTAATTTAATTAATTACATTAATTTTATTAAATAATCTTTTCCTTTTGAAACATTAAGATTTATATGTAATTTCTTGTTTTAAAAATTAATGTTTATAAATTTTTGGCGCAAAATATTTTTATTATAAATAAAAATTATAAGTAATTAAAAAGCACAATAAAACTTTTATAATTAAAATTCTGTATTCCTTAATACTCATGGAGTAGGTGTAAAATACCGATATTGCAATAGCATAAATCCTTTTTTTAGTAATTGAGTCTTAATGTTTTATAGAGTCATTGGCTTTTAAATTACATCGCATTTAAAAATACACATCTCTTGAACTGCATCAATACATTATTTAAGAAATTTCTGAATACCTATAGGTTGTTTTTGCAATTATAAATTTCGATTTGTTTATAAATTACTCATTACTGTTAATCCATTTTCATTATCTTGTAATTGAATATTAAACTTGTAAATTTTGTTTTTTTAAAATTGCCATTCAAATAATGTATAAAAAGATTTGATTGAGGGCGTCTTCATAATTTTTGACATAATTGTGTATATTAAGTTGAATTAGGGAAATGCATTTATTCCTTATTTAAAAAAAAGTCAGCAGTTAATTTAAATTAATAAAAGCAAACATTAAATAAAGAATCGAAATTTTACTCACTGTTCATTGCCGAAAATTTTACTTTTAAATCAGACTGGCTTTTATAATACTTTTTTTTATAAAATTAAAAGATAGAATAAAAAATTAAAATAAGAATAAATAAAAAGTTAGAATAAAAAAATCACAAAAAGAAATTAATAAGCCTATTATAACCATTTCTTAACTAAGATCGATCCCTAAGTTGCAAAACACTTTTATATTGGGAGCAGTCAACTACAACTGCGAAAGAAACTTTTGAGGATAAACTACGAAAACAAGTTGAGTAATGGTCTCGTCATCTACTATATTTATATTAATTCGAGATCAATCACAAATTAACATTGAATAATATGAATTTTTTATTTATGAAGTCTCTTTATAAAATATTTAACACTATATGAACATTAGAAGAATTAGTGAAATTTTTTCCCATTGTATATATATATATATATATATATACGAGGGTTACTCTGAAATTTTTGAGATACGCGCAGACGAGAATTTACAAAATAAAAATATCGGTTTAATTTTACAATACAAAATATTTTAACACCGAAGACGATTTTTTACTAACTTGCTTCAACTTGCTTAGCGTAGAATAAATTTTAAACAGTAGAGAAAATAGAGTTGACGCGAGAACATTTTCGCGCTAGGATTTTCTACGATTTTAAAGCAGGATTAAATCAAGAAGAATGCGTTCAATGGTTGCAATTAGCATTTGGTGATGAATCTCCAGCTCGAGCTACTGTATTCAGATGGTTTAGAGAATTTAGAAGAGGTCGCAATTTTCTTCAGGATGAACACACAGGAAGGCCGCCGTCCGCAGTAATCCCAGATGATGTGTCTGCCATACGAAAAATGTTAATGGATGATAATCGCTGTACCTATCAAATGATACAGAAAGAACTTAACATTGGATCCGCAGCCATACACAAAATCATTCATGAAGAATTACATATGAAAAAAGTAGTTTGCCGTTGGGTTCCCCGTAATCTAACTGAGCACCAAAAAGAGGAGTGTGTCAGAATCAGAAAAGAAACTCTTAAATTGTTAAATGGTGGTGGCCACAGCATCATTTCTAAAATTGTAACAGGTGATGAAACGTACATACCATTTTTTGACGATCCAACACGTCAAGAAAGCAAAGTATGGGTTTTTGAAGATGATCCCACGCCGACAATGGTGAAAAAACAACGCGCACTGAAAAAAGTGATGTATACCGTTTTCTTCAGAAATACGGGATTGGTCAAAGTCATCAAGTTGGAAGGTCAGAAGACAGTAACAGCAAACTGGTATACCACTAAATATCTTCCACAAATTTTACAAGAACTGAATGTTAGGGGACTAATGCGTAACAATGATAACGCATCTTTACATGCAGCCGGATTAACAGTTTAGTTTTTTAAACAAAAACACATTAAAGTGATCGAACATCCGCCGTAGTCACCTGATCTAGCAATGTGTGACTTTTGGCTATTCTTTAATCTAAAAATGAACTTACGTGGACGTCGTTTTCATTCAGAAGAAGAGATTGGTGTGGCTATAAATGCATTTTTTTCATCTATTCCAAGAAATGAATGGCTTGAGGCATTTAATCTGTGGAAAAGTGCATTGATGCTGGAGGAGACTACTTTGAACACACCTAAAATTTTGTAAGTATAACTTTAAGAACCTAGTTGTTTCTCAAAATTATATATATATATATACACATGTACTACATATATCGCTTATAATCCTGATATCCTGATGTAAGGTTCGATGTGAGAAAATCCAGCTACTTTTGTTTAATAAGGATTAGATCAAACGTTGAATTTTTATCCGTTTGACTAGCTGATCATAGGTTTGATAAAGTTGTCAGTTTTATTTTATAAAACTTACGTCTAAAACACCTAGAAATATAATGATTTCAGTATAAAATTTCTTTTTTCTGGGTATAAAAAATTTTGCATAATGTTTCCACGCATCAGAGTTAATTTTCATATTAAAATGTGAGGTAATTACCCCAAAAAATCCAAAAAATTAATAATTTGTTTTAAAATTAGAACATATGAATGTTGGTTTAATTTACTTAGTATTTTTGTGAAATTGTGCATATATAGATATCACAAAAGGAGAACAAAGAATTATAAAATATATAAAAATCAAGATATTTTTGTCTCTATATTATAATTAAATTAAAGAAAATATTTATAATAAATTAACAATTAGTTTGCTAAATTGTTATTCATATTTTTATGGTAAATTTCTAGGAAGTTCGGATTAATGAATTATTGTGTTATCACGTGTTTATAAAAAGCACATTTAAAGGAATTTTTTTATAACAGTTTATAATAACTTTTAATACGATAATGTTTGCCTTAAAATACTTCTCTGGTAAATATGCCAGGTTTAACGTAAAATGTTTAGATCCATTAATGAATATTCATACAATACAGTTACATAATGTTACTTTTATGAATGTTACAAAATTATTCTTTTTTGAAGTAATTTTGAAAAGCAGTTAGCATTCAAGTGTTCAAACCATTGGACGTTCTTTATCAAAGTAGAGATCAAACATCTATGCTTTAGATTTAGCAGTGGGGTGAACAAGCTTCTAATTTTTTTATTTTTTTGTTTCAAAGATCGCTTAATGGAATTGCTTATAAATAAATACATTGATAAATACACTGATCAAGGTGAAATTCATAATTTGAGTTGTTTCCTTAGTTTTTAGGAATGCATCGTTTTCATTAATAGAAAAGATGAATATTATATTTCACTTTTTAAATTAGTTTTTCATGTTAAGTTCATTAAATGCACTTTTTTCCTATATTCTACAAGCAGAATCGAGTAGTGGTAGATATTTATGAAAAATTGCTGACAAATGGCAAGTAATGTACTGCTACATTTCATTTCGCAAAGCATTATTTTCTATTCATTTTTTCATCACAAATATGTAAAAAGGAAACTTAATGGAATGAATAGATTTCTTACATTTATTACGTAATTAGTTTTACCAGTAAATCAACTGATTAAATAAAATTTTTTTAAATATTATGTGTTATAATTGTTGAATATTTACAACAAACAAAATGGATCAAAATTAAGTAACTATTTTGTAGTATGAGTATGACATTTTGAGGTCCCTAGATTTAAATAGTACATTTAAAAAAATTTATTGTAAAGAATATTAAATGAAGCTTATGAGAAAAATTCAATTAAGATAAGTGAAAAAATAGGATAATTTAATTTCTAATTATATTTTTCACTATATGATATTATTAAATCATTTGCTTTAAATATTAAAAAATAATACATTTAATAAATTTAAAAACTTTCATAAATACAGTTATTACATTTGCATTAATTACTCAAGTAATGCGACTTGCTATTTAATTATACATTTTAACATTTATAATATATTTCAAGAAATATATTGCGTATTTAATATCATTTCGAAACAAGAAAATTGTATAAACATTTCGTTTTTATTAGTTTAAAAATCATTTTCGAAAGGGAATAGTGATAAATTATAAAATTAGATTTGTGAGTGTACTCTATACTCTGGTACTACAAAATAACATGACTAATGTTTTGTTAATAATCGTGCATGTCTTAGCGATTAGTTTTAATGAAAAGTTCAAATTTAATAAAATAATACTAGGTTTTTTTCTCTGTCGCCATCTATTGAGAGCACATTTTACCACATGAATTTCCAACCATGAGGAGTAACTGTAATATATTCCTCAAAAATACCTTTCAAATGATAAATTTGTAAGATAGCTCTTGATTTTAAAATGTGAAAAATGAGAACGTTTATGCAAAATGTGCAAATGATAAAAATAATTCACGAATTAATGTGAAAAATTCATGAATCTAATCCTATAATTATTATTTAAATATTTAAAAAAATATCAGATAATAAAGAGAGATTAAAGTTTTACATTGATTAAAAAATAAATGAAAATATCGCTTCTAATTCTTAGAAAAATACATAGTTTATTTTTGCAGAAAACTGCTATAAAATCATCGAAATTTTAAAAAAAGCATGTTTGAAAATTTTTAATTTTTTACTGTAAATTACTGATTGGTATGCATATTAAATATTTTTTTCCCAATTTTTATTCTTTTTAAATTGTCGTAGACATACGTTATATCGTTTAAACTTACGTTACATATTATATTAATTAAAAATTCCTCCTATTGAATTTAATATTCCGTTTCTAGCATGTCTTACAGTTAAAGAATTTCTTCTGCTTCCAAAACTGTCGTGTATTCTAAGTTTGGTAGCAATTTTCAGAGTCACGAAATTTACACACAGGATAAAAACTATAATGATATGATTGAACACAGTATTTGCGCAAGTGGGTAAGAAAGCTCTTCATTAAGAAGTGTTTGCTTATGAAAATGTGATCATCTAAATAGAATCAGAAATATTTCTAGATACAACTCCCTGATTATAGAAGCCAAACTTCCTTTAAATGAAAAAGATACTGGCTAGAAATTGCATATATTTCAATCGAATGTTTCATTATTTTATAATTCCTTTATTAGTGTGCTGAATCAAATAAATTTTAAGTAGAATATTATCGTATTTTTTTTACTCTAATTTGATATCCGAAATAATACTTAATTCAACTTCAATATTGATATAGTAGTTTCAATTTTTTAAAAAATTAACGTTCAAAACTTTTACTGTAGATTATCAACCTTGCAATAAGGAACAGGTCTTAAATAATTTGTAACCCTTCTAATGCAATGAATTTTAAATTTTTCATCTCATTTTCTTTTATGCATGAAATTACAACTTCTCTGACTGAATAATGATTGAAAAGTTTAATTTTCATTTTATTTCATTTGTTCTTATTAATTACGAATCCTAAAAATCATCATAAAATGTGCTGATTGAATTGCGCGCATGTGTTTAGATTATCAATTAATTTTATGATAATTTTTAAACCATTCATTTAAAGTTTATTTATGAATTACACATGTACATTTATGTGAAAATAACGCCATTTGAATTATACTACGTTTAATAGGATTGGATATATTCATTGCCTTGTAAATCTGTCAAATGATTAATTAAAAAAATTCCTCCTATTGGAATTTAATATTCCTTTTCTAGTGTGTCTTACAGTTAAAGAATTTCTTCTGCATCCAAAACTGTCGTGTATTCTATTAATTAATTCTATTAGTATTAATTAATTACTTAATTAATTCTTACTATACTTTTCGATTAATTTTATTTAGTGTTGATCTTATCATCGAAATTTTCTTATTTGAAAATTATGATATTAGTTTCAATAGACTTAATGGATTCACTTCCCATCTTGAATTATTATTTAAAATCGTCTTTATAAAATTGAGTTTCAGTTGATTTAGATATCTTGTGCAAAAAAACTGCCAAAAAGGGGAAAGAAATTTTTTTTCCCTTTTATTAAAGAAAAATTTTGCTAATTATTTTTGATGATAAAATAATTCAAGTTCCACAATTATTAAAAAGTATTATAAAATCTAAAATGTATTATTGTATATCTTTCCTAGATTCAAATCTATTGTTTCTATTGTAATCTAATCTATTGTTGTTACGTAGAGGAGAATCCATGCAATGTTATTTTTTACTAAACGAAGTCTGGGGTGAAGAATTTGAAAATACACATTCTTGGAATTTTTTATAGATGATTCATATTCGCGTGTCTTAAGAGGAAATCCAGGAGACTACCAACAATTCTAACAGCACTATTCCACTCAACGTGGACGCAGAAAGCAAAAGCCAAAATTAATCTTCTGTTTTCAGCACTTGCTCGAATCAAGTTCAATACATTACACACGTACAGCATGGTTCTACATTTCATTAAGAAAGGTGAGTGTAATGCGACTATTAAAGAGGAAATTTTTATTACTAATGATTCTCACAATATAGCTGATCATTTAAAATTTAGAGTACTTCACATGCCAATTGCTATGAATTTTTCAAATAAATTATAAAAAATCAATTACAGTTGACCTTGCAGGGCAACGCTATTCCAACGTGTTCGAAAATTTCTACTATTAAAAAGATGGAATTAAACGCAATTTCAAGAGATCTGCCTACCCACTCTTAGTACTTTTGGAAAAAATCTCGTTGATGGCACCAGCTCAGTATCCCTACGATACAGCAGACATCTCTTTCACGCTTCTTGAGTGGCCACAATTAGGTCTCTTTCTTTTCAACAGGGTGAGAAAGTCTTTCTGGAGTGTCAGTGGTGCTAGGCTGATCAGGCCTCCCCGAGGCATATTCTTGATTGTCTGAATTTTACTGTTAACGAGGTTTGGGAGAATCCTATTTTATTTATGGAATTTTTAATAATATTTTGTTTAATGGTGATGGTTTATATATATATATCTTAACTACATCATCTGGAATATGAAACAATAACAACAAAAACATACTTTAATGAAATTTCGTAGATTTTTTCTCTTTTTTTGTACGATACTGAATTATTCAGTCCCAAAGGTGTTCTTTTTGTGATATTAATAACAAATTTGTTAACAATCAATAACTACTTTTCTTAAAAAAAAATTGTTTTATGGAACGTTTAAATTTCTTGAATAAACTTGTCCGATTTCAAATTTTACTAAATTTATTGAATCTCTTTTAATAAATTTAGTTGTATTTTTAGAAATTCTATTCTACAAAATACTTACTTAATTCAGTTGACGCAGTTAAGAATTTTTGCAATAATTGTGCAAAAGATAACTCCCGAATTATTTCTTTTCTTGTGTTAGCAAAAATTAGTAGATTATCAGAATACAAAAGTATTCTGCGATTCGAATAAGTGTAAAGTTAGTTCTACTTATTTAATTCGATGCATTTTTAAAAATTATTTCAGTGCAGTTATTATCGTATTCAAGTTTTACCGATAGCGTGTGCCTTAAAGAAAGCTTTTATTTCCTTCAGAAATAAATATATTTATAAAATTAAACTTGTTGAAGCCCCAAATAATCATACATTTTAATTATGACATTACTGACGGCCCCTTTCATCCCATCCCCCAAGTTACTCGCGTGTTGCGGCCTTTTATTAATGTGCAAATAGTTACGCAGCTATTA